>LR812524.1:50043531-50133531 GCA_903798195.1 Danio kyathit | reverse complement strand
ACCCAACACGATTTATTTATTCGACTCTGAGTCGACAATTTCGTTAAAGAATCAATAGTTTTAAACACGATGCCCTTTCAGATTTAAACCTCACCTGGATGTTTTCATTCACTTTCATTCACACCACATGGAAAGTCATTTTCAAAAACCTGTAATAGAGACTGTTTAACAAGAACTATTTATCAGCCAATACATATGGCCATCAATATATTGAGCATCACTAAAACCGATAAATGAGAAAAATGCTAAGAGAGACCTCATCTGCAAAGAAGTCCAGCTGAAATAACACAAAGATGTGCTTAGCCAGCTGACAAAAAGACAATAAGCCCTTGAAAGCTGTCAGCGGCAGTATTATTCTGCGAGGAGTGATCTCTCGGCGGGATGTACACACAGGGAAGTATGTTCTGATCTGATGAAAATCCCAACGCTTTCAGCTTATAGGCGCATCATAAAGCTGGAGGGTCTGGAGTCTATAGGGCCACCGATGTGCTCTTGTTACAAGACCACCTTATCAGATGAAATAGAGGGGACATGTACCATCTATCAGTGATGAAATCAAACACGGGAAGGATACAGATAATTGAAATTCAATCTTCCCCCAAGGCCTGTGAACAAAACTGCTGAGAGATCTCTATCGTGCGCTAGTCTCATCTGGGGTTCAAGCAAGGGCTGCGGGTCCAGACCAGTGGCTCACGAGAGAGTACAGGAGAGACGCTGCTGACCGCATACAAATGAAGCAGGACGCACAGTAAACGTGACCTCCTAGACTAAAACTAGGAGGGAAAATGAAATGTGATTTACGTGCTATGGAAACAACGAGGCTGTCATTTAGCATACTGCTTTTTATAATGGAGCGGCTGAGCTTAGGAAGGCTGACTAATGTGTAGTTTGCTTGAGACATGAGCTATTAAGAGACCTTCAGATTCACCAAACTTAGACGAAAAAGCAAGCTGTAGGAAGGTATTTTATAAGAGCTAAGATTTTACATTTTATTCTTGATCTTATTGCGCTGTAAACACTCACTGCATGCCAGGGTGCTTCAAGGTATTTTGTCCAAAAATTGAATAAGTAAGGAATAATTATGTCCAGTCCACTGAATTATTAGAAGATAATGTACACTTGATGTGAAGATTTGGATGAGATGCACAACAAACAAATTAGTCCTGCACACAAGAGTGGTTTGAGGATAAAACCCTGACGAATGTATTATAATGCAACATCTGAAGCATGTCTTTAGGCATGGTAGCTGTTGTATTAGCAGAATAATCAACTGCGTGTGGTGATCGTATTATCACTTCATTATTTTATATGAATCTGGATTACTTGATTCTGATTAGTCAATCAGGACATTCAAAGGTATGTTATTTCCAGATAACAACTGCTGAAACGAATACCACGGGCTCATCTGGTTACTATGAATCAACTTTACTTTTAGTGAGTATATTCATATGCATATTTAGTTAGTGTAGGCTCCATTCTTTCAGCTAATTTTATGTTTAATTTAAGAGTTAGTAAATTATTACACCTCATATCAATATTTTGTGTCTAATTGTTTACTTTTGTGTGAAGTAGCCATGTAACAAGCAGAATAATGTATGTTTAGGAGGCTGTATTTGCAGAATAAAGTCCATCAGTGTTATAAAACAGAAAAAAAACGTCTTGATTTACATTATCCCTTACTTTACCAGCCTCTCATCAAATATTTACTAATAAATACTCTGCTTAACCTTACCTGCACACCTGGATGCATTTAGAATTAAATATCCATCTTGTTAGGAGCTATAAATAATATTAACAGTATAAAATTGAACAGCTCTGCCAATCTATTCACCCAAATCCATGCTGTGCCAGCAGCAGAATATCTACAAATATAAAAACTTTCGTTTGACTGCTTCAAGAACAGCACTTTTACTACTTCAGTCAGGGAGGAAAATACTACATTTCTGCAAATAATAAAACATGCATTTGTGAGTAAAAATAAAATATGGACAAGCCATTTGTATGCTTTTGTTTGTTATATTTATGTATACTTACTGCAGTGTTAACTTGGTCATTGAAAAAAGGACAAAAAGTAACTGCGCCAGTTGATGCAAACACTGTAATTTCTTAATTTTTGATTGAACAATGCAATGCTATGGTCCACAGGATTATAACAAAAATCAAGGTTAGTTTTTATTTGACTACATTTTAGTATAATCTTTTTCTGTCAGCAATATTGCATGCTGATGTATTCACTGTTAATATCTATATATGTCATCTTGTCTTCATCTTGTCTTCTACACTGTAAAAAATACAGGGTGCCACACAATTCATCCATTTACACAATTCATCCATTTTGTCCCAAAACAAATCAGTTAAGTTAACAAACTTAAGTGGTTTGAACATAAAAAAATCAAGCTGTCACAAAAAAATGTCAAGAATTGTGGTTTCAACTCATTTTAAATAAGTACTTTGAACAAGCTGCAAAATCTTTTTTTTGTGTAAAAAACGTTGAAACTCATGTTTTTCGTTGACAATTTCACAGTGACTCTCTGTCTGTGTGTTTTTAAATTTAATTTGCTACTGTAGATTGTAAAATTGTAAAAACTTTAAAATCACTAACACATTGATGAATTCAAATGTAATATGGTCAAAACCTGATTCTGACTATAAAGTTATGTTTGCTGTTTGTTCAAACTACTTATTTAAAATGAGCTGAAACAACACAATTCTTGTGTTTTTGGAGACAACTTACTTGCTTTATGTTAATCCAATTAAATTTGTAAAAACAAACAAGTTAACTTAGTTCCTTCCTGTTATATCAACACAAATTGATTGTGTGGAACCCAACATTTTTTACAGTGTATTTTACTGTATGTATTTCCTGCAAAATAAAATAAATAAAAACACTTTAGAATGTTCATCAAACTATCAGAACCAAGCATTCAGCAGTATACCTAATTTTTTATTAGCCACCAGCTACTCTTAGTGAGTAGAAATACAGTATTCAACATTTAAAATGGATAAAAAAAATTGACAAGACAAGACAAGAATTGGTGTTGATGAATAGTTTTTACAACAACTTTAACGAAAGGTTTTGATCCACTTCAAATGTTGTCTACTGTAGAATTATTAGTCCCCCTGAATTATTAGCCCCCCCTGTTTATTTTTTTCCCAATTTCCACCTAACGGAGAGAATATTTTTTCAACACATTTCTAAACATAATAGTTTTAATATCTTAAATATCTTAAGCTTAAAGTGACATTTAAAGGCTTAACTAGGTTAATTAAGTTAACTAGGCAGGTTAGGGTAATTAGGCAAGTTATTGTATAATGATGGTTTGTTCTGTAGACTGTCAAAAAAAATTAGCTTAAAGGAGCTAATAATTTTGACCTTAAAATGGTTATTAAATGTTTTTTTAAACTGCTTTTATTCTAGCCGAAATAAAACAAATAAGACTTTTTCAGAAATAAAAAACATTATTAGACATACTGTGAAAATGTCCTTGCTCTGTTAAACATCATTTGTGAAGTATTTAAAAAAGAAAAAAAATTCAAAGGGAGGGCTAATAATTATGACTTCAACTGTAGATGTCAAACTGAATTCAAATTTATTAATGATATCTAAATTAATAATGTAAAGTAATCGAAATCAACATTCAGAACCTATAATCGATCAAATTTTTCGAGCACGATTTTTTTCAATTACTTTCCCTATCGCATGTGGAGTCATGAGACCCTGCTCTGTTAGGCTGAGCCTGGTTTATACTTCCACTGCCACTTTGCAGCCACATCTGATCTCAGGTTAAGTAGGACGATGGACCCATTCTTGAGCCTTACTTTGTACTACATTGACGATGATTGGAAGCTGCACCAGAGATGCCTTGAGATGGCATATTTTACATTACATTAAAGTTATTATTTACATTAAAATATTTGGTTACAGAAGATGCAAAAAATGCACTGTTTAACATATTATTTACAGGATATACAAGAGTTATTTTATTTAGAAGAGATACTGCTTATTTGTTACTTTTAATATGAAAAACACTGTAAATAATAAATTTTGTTTTCAAAATGCATGTTATTTAGGCAATGTGTGCTTTAATTTCAGTTGTTCAACGTTGATGTTCAATAAATAATCATAGATAAAAGATAATGTGTGTTTCCTTCAATTATTTAAAATCAAGTAATGCACCCTTCCTTTACAAATCTCTCACTTGTAATTTGTGAGCACATTTACTGTACAAAACACGTCAGTGAACTGTGAGGGCAAAAAATTTTAATAAATAAATAAATAGTCGTTCATTAATCGTAATCGAGTTAAAATGTTCAATTAATCGAGATTTAAATTTTAGGCTAAATCGCCCAGCCCTACAACATACTGTATGGTCATGATATATAATTGAAGGAGAAAACTGTGGTCCTCGGATGAGACACAATGCATCATATTATAAGACAGTTTAATGTCATTTCTAAGGGTTTCGGTTGACCTTTCAGAACTTACGAACTTTCAGAATGACTTCATAGAAAAGAAGCACAAGATGTGTCATTCTCCCTGCAACAAAATCACCAGCATGACCAAACTGTCTTATATAACATAATGTTTTAGGTACTTGATAAAGGACACAACAATTCCTTGCTTTTACAAGCAACTTGCAGATGCAGAAAATCAAGCTACACCATACACTGCAAAATAATGCATGAAGGAAATTTGATTTTCTTCATGATAGGAAAACTGATTACTTAATGAGACATATGCTACAGCCATTACCTTCAATCCCCTGAGCTCCTCCGCTATCACATTAGCTGAATAAGTACTACTAGTCAAGCTTTCTGCAAATAAATGAGTGCAGCCTACAGAGATGAAAAGCATTTAATGATGATTTTCATAATGATATCTTAACCCTTACAAAAAGTTAATGTGTGCAGTTTTTGGTTTCGCATTCAGATGAAGCAATCCTTTTCATCTCACCCTCAATGTTTTTAATTATTATTATTAATTTGTCTTTGATTTAGTGTGTTTGTTCAGAATTATATTTGGTGAGTAAATTAAAAAAGTTATGCTTTCTTTAAGCGACTAATTACAAGAAACTGAAAAGGTTGGAGAAAGTTAATCTTAAAACTACCATAATGAAAACAATGCTAGCAAATTATGCAGTTAATTACAAAGAAATATATTATTATTATAATTATACACATAATTAAATGTATAAAAAGCAAGAAATACATTATATTTTGTTTTATTTGTAACTTATTTTTTAGATCTACGAACTAAAAAAGTCACAGATAAACCAATATTTTCACTAAATGAAATATTAAAGAGCCCTATTAAGGGTTTTTGAAAATTACCTTCCATACAGTGTGTAACACAGCTTAAGTGAAGTGAAATATCAAGCTGATGTTAAATCTGAAAGTGCACCATGTTTAAAACTATTGATTCATCTATAAAAGAATCGACTCATAGTGCTTTGAATACATCACCACTGTAAGGGTCTTTAGCGTGTATGCATGATGTCGAGACGAAACTCAAGCCCCACCTATTTGTTGCGCGGCGCAGGACCTAGGAAAATTGAAACCCCCGCCCGCCCACAAACACTGTAGAAAGAAAAAGAGGAGGACAAACACTGTAGCAGATCCGGGTTGAATCAAGTTTCGAAGACGCTGTGCTTTAAAGATGAGGCTGTAAAGAGTCAGTGATTGTAGTTTATTTTTGCAAAAATATCTCAGCATTATACTGTAGACCCAGCCTTGTGCTGTGTTCCCCTCATCTTTCTGACGAGTGCTTCAGCAATCTACACACTTACAACATGGGATTCATGGGCCATTTGTTAAAGGAAGGATCAGTAGAGACTATTGATGTATGGGACTTTGTCAGAGCTTGACAGGAACTTTACAGTACACAATTCATGGATCAGTTTCTTCCTCTATTTCACAAATAAGTAAAATGATTGCCTCCTTGTTTTCTCTAGCTTGCAAATTATGTATTTAATTGTGTTTTGTTACTTGTAACCACTTGTACTGTATCTGGTTAACTCTTTATATTCCCATATCGCGTCTAAAGCTCTGTTGAAAACACGACACGTGCTGCTTTGTTTTCAAATGCATTTGTGAGCTAGAGATCCACTGCCGTTTGTCGTTGTTATGGCCACCATCAGCTGTTTCTACACATGTGCGGCGGTCAAGTTTCAAAATAGTTCGGCTTTTGCCACTGTGTGGATTAATACTAAATGTGTGTCACTGTTTTTACTTATGATTAAGAATAGAGCAACACGCTGGTGTTTAACTGCATTGCTTTAATGCACTCCTGCATTGGCCTCACATACACTCTGCACTCCGACTACTTCAAAAGTGTTCATAAGCCATGCTGGGCATTTCTCTCTGTCCCCCGCTGAACGCAGTTGACCAATCACAACAGACTGGGTCTTCGGACCAAACTGCGCAGATTAGCATCGCGCTAAGGAAGGGTTTGGGAACAAATGAATCACTGAACGAATCATATGGGGGTCGTTGGGATAATTAGGTAAAAATAAATGCATATTATAAGACAATGAAAGTGTTTTTTGACCTTGCATGCATATCAGACCTTTGTTAGAGACCCCCAAAATATAACCCGTTTTAATGCATAATGGGGCTCTTTAAATAAATTAATAATAAAATAAATGAGTAATACCCTTCCTTTGACCCTGCTCTTGCTGGACATCCTTCATGTCTATTGATTCACATGGATGACTCTGAGAGACTAAAGTGATTGACCGCAATGACTCTATTGAACCTAAAGGACCTCAACAGTGACTCAACTCTGAGATTCGTTGTAATGACCCCAAATACCACCAGCACTGACTCACTCAACCGAACCTGCATGCATTATAAAGATACAGAGCTTTGACTTCTGTAAAGACAACAGCAGGTATTCCAATACAATGTTATTGATCAAAGCTTTTTCATCTGTAAAAGCCTCTTTGA
This sequence comes from Danio kyathit, assembly GCA_903798195.1. Classification (NCBI taxonomy): domain Eukaryota; kingdom Metazoa; phylum Chordata; class Actinopteri; order Cypriniformes; family Danionidae; genus Danio; species Danio kyathit. The sequence continues at coordinate 50,126,586 of LR812524.1, read as the reverse complement.
CCTCACGTGAGGCTGCCTATTGAATAATAATAATAATGTGGGTCTACTGCATGCACAGCTTTTCAATGAGCTCTATTGTGTTCTCATCTGACTAAGCCATATTGCATAACCGAATATACAGCTACGCTGACATTTCAGAGCTTTTTTGTTTGGTTAAAAATGTGATGCTTACACATTTACACATTTTTTTCTCTCTTTTCTCACTGTGAAAATAACACTACTGTTAAATAAATGTACTGGCAGGACATTATTGAGTAGTTTTACCCAAAAACAAAATATAGTGCAGTGTAAAAGTCTTAGTATAAAATTTTGTTACCTGATTGCAATTTGTGTACAGTGTTCAGTATATATAAGTACACCCCTCAAATCTATCTTTTCAATTCATATGTTAATAAGAAGCTCTACAATATTATATTTGTGCATATACATTAGATTAGTCAGTACTGAAGCCAAATCTGGAGCTTATCTAACAAAATAGCTTACGATAATGATAAAAAACTAATACAGCCAAATGTGTATGTTATAGAAAAATATTAAATACAAATTAAAAAAATAAAAATAAAAAAAATCAAGAGAAGCAAAAAAATTGGAAAATTTTGTTAAACTTTTGTAGTTTGTAATTTAGTTTTGCAATATTTTGCTTGAATTTAATTAATATCTTTCAATTTCTAATTATATTTGATGACTAAAATATTATTTTTAAATATATATATCTGTTTAATAAATCCATTTTGTTTAAATGCACCAAAATACATTATATTCACTGAGAAATTGATAAAAATATTCATTTTCAAAATGGGGTGTAATCAAATATGCTGATTACTGTATCAGTTAATATAAATGCATTTATTAATCTATCTATTCATAAGCATATTTGCATAGTTTATGTTCAGGATTTTATTTAGAGAGTAAATAAATAAACAACACGCTGTCTTTTAGCAACTGTAATCTACTATCATTCACTTACTGTATAAATTCTATTGGTATAAATAAAGCTAATCAGCTATACATTTCAAAATTAATTACAAAGAAACACAAAACATTAAACTAAATGTAAAAATCTAAAGACTGAAATACAATTTACTTGAACTTAAAATAGTCTTATTCACACATTTTTGGCAGTGTGTTGCACAATAATGACTGTGTGGGTTTTTTTAATTAGCAAAGGGTAAAACATTCATTTATTCATTCATTCATTCATTTTCCTTCGGCTTAGTCCCTTTATTCATCAGGGGTCGCCAGCATATGTTTTACACAGCGGATACCCTTCCAGCTGCAACCTAGTACTAGGAAACATCCATCCACCTCCATTCACACAACATAAACTACGACCAATTTAGTTTATGTAATTCACCCATAGCGCATGTCAGAGTGCGAATTGTACATTGAAGATCGGAGAGGGGGTCATGTTTTTCGATTATGGTCGGTAAGGATGCCTCAGTAAATCAAATTTATAATTTAATTCAATTCATCTAATTTATTATCAAACTTGTTATTAGTTTTCAGTGTTTTGAGGGATATTGGGTGGTTTTCAATGACATTTGTGATATTAAATAACCCTATTAAGAGATTTTTTATTTTACTGTTTAACTTCCATGTGGAAGTGTACAATAAAATACAAACTACGCATCTAATTTTACCAACACCTACAAATACAACATGCCTATTTACAGGAAACATGTTTTGTAAACACTTACGGTGTCTGTTGGTGGCCTAGATTTGCCGGGTCTTTGGCGCAAACATGCATTCACAATGGTTTGGACCATTATAGGGTGGTCAAATATATATTTAAGTTATCTATTATTTTAATTAGTATTATTATTTAAGATACAGATCTTACATTTCTTATCTATTAAAGGGCAGAACCCCCATACATTTGTGTTTTATGTCCCTCAGAGGGGGATCAAGCGTGTCTTTGGACTGTGGTGAAACCGGATAACGCGGAAGAAAACCCACGCCAGCACGAGGAGAAACATGCAAACTCCACACAGAAATACCAACTGGCCCAGTCGGGACTCAGACCAGTGACCTTCTTGCTGTGAGGTGACAGTGCTGACTACTGAGCCACCATGTCGCCCAAGGGTAAAACACACGCTTTAAGACTTTTTTCATTTATTTAAAAGACTACAGAAGCAAATGGGATGTTACTATAAGAACGGACAAAAGAACTGTTTTTTTTCTCTCTCTTTTAGTTTGTTTCCACATTTCGTCACTCACTATAGCAGTAACTCAAGCTGTTAACTGTGGTTTCAGAGCATGTTGTAAATAGTCAGAGACCAGCTTGGATCAATAACTGAGGGAAATTGGATGGGATCTCTGAAAGATACTGCTTGAAAGAAGGAAACGTTTTTTTATGGAAGTAACTAATCTATAACAGGTTCTTTTGTTTCTTTCTGACATTTGCAATCAATTGTCTGCAAATAATAAAACTCTTCAGGATCATTTCTAAACAGACTAAAAATGGTAAACTACAAATTGGAACGTCTCAATCAATGTTTTAATGTACGTTTTAAGAAATGTCAAAAATAATTCTGCCCTTCAGTACATGCAGTACATCAATTTTTACAACCTGTATGGGCTAAATAAGGAAGCTCTTTAAAGTACCAACTTACAGCCCATGTTAAATTTGCTGCATTTTATTTAAAACAGAATATCAACAGGCTCAGTAAAAATGCGTTGTCAAAATAATTATAACTACGCAGAATAAGGTCAAGTAAAACATGCTGAACTCAAACGCACGAAGTATTTACATAAACATGTGACGTGAGAAATACGTTCGCTGTTTTGTTTCGACCTTCCGAGCACTGGTTCCCGCGTTTGCATCTGTTCCACCAAAAGTCACCTTGGAAGATGAATGAGTGGCGCGAGAGATGGCGCAAACTGAACATCCTATGGCCGCACGACTGCACACAACCACTGACTTCCAATGTGAACGAGTCACATGACTGTACTACGGGCAATGACACGGCTTTATTTTGGTCCATCAGCCTCTTGAAGAATATCTATAATTAGAGCTCGTCTCGTGCTGCCGAATTTAACCGAATCTGCACGAATTCCTCCGGGTTTGGAGGGCTCGCGCCAGGACATTCCGAGCTTAAAACAAACCTTGAAAATAAAAGCTAGGTGTCCCGTGAAGGATCTGGTGATTCTTTTCAACAAATACCCCCTCGCTTTACGAGTAATATCTCATAAAAAGGTTATCAGAGCAGTGTTTGTGAATAATGGCATGACATAAAAGGTGCATTATGCTGCGTTTTTCTCAAGGTGAGACCGGGGCACCGCGTGCTCTTACCTTCAGCTGTCGCCTTGCCATGTCGGTCGGCTGCTTGGCGTTGAAAGGGTAGGCGATGCATCTCATCACAAAGACGTAGAGTGCAGCTTCTTCTTCCGTTCCTCCTTCTTCCCTCTGCAGCTTCTCCACGTCCTCCTTCTCCTCGCTGGCGGCCGACGGGCTCGGGCTGGTCGGTCGCGCGCTGGAGCCTCGGCTGGAGGGCTGAAGCCCTGTCGGAGCTCTCGCTGGTCCTGCTGGGGAGATGCGAGAGGAGCCGGACTGAGGTGCCATCACCTCTCGGCTTTCCTCCTCCACTATCCCGTCCGATTCCTCTTCGCTGGAGGATGGATCCAACATTTTTTTTGTTATCGCCTAACCGCACAAGCGAATTAAACGCACGATGAGATGTTTACAGAGCGGAAAGCTATCAGTTTGTTGACGTCGCGCTCGGCATTCAGAGGGCTGCTCGATTGTGGGTGAATATCTAATATCCTGAAACACTTCGGGTGCGGAAGCAGACACTGCAATCTCTTCAGACGTCCAGAGAGAAGATGCTGCTGCTGCATACGTGTTCCGTGCTGTGCCTCCGTCCTCCAGTCATTGCGAGAGACTCGGGAGGAGAGCGGATGGGAGGGGCGCGCGCATTGAGGAGAGCGAATGATGGCCACTTCCTGCTGGATCTCGCGCGAGGCGCAGCGCTGTCCGCGGTGCTGGAGCAGAGAGCGGCTCGAATTTGTGGTCGCAGAAATGGTGTGTGGCTAGTTGGCGGACGCGCGAGAAATGTGCGTTATTTCATTTGACCTCTGTACTTCTCTCGCAGGACAGGGCCTTGCAATATTACATCATCACCATACTTGTTTATATCAGGTTAAGTAACCATGCTTTAACCACCGCTTAACCATGCTTTTGGAAGTGATATTGAAATATGTGTACTGTTTATGCAAATTAATACAAAAGTCGTTAAAAACGGCATCAGTAGTATATCAACAAAACGATAACGTCAGCTTTGGACTGAAAGACAACACACACACAAAAAAACTCAATTTTCTTTATTTGTCCTAGAAGCATTTTTTCTGCCCAAACAATATAATGACAAAAATTAATTAATTAAAAATAATAACAAAAATAATTAATTAAAAATAATAATCTGAAAAATTAAAAACTGATTTTATTCTAGCCGAAATAAAACAAATAAGACTTTCTCCAGAAGAAAAAAATATTATCAAACATACTGTGAAAATTTCCTTGCTCTGTTAAACATTATTTTGGAAATATTTAAAAAGAAAAAAAAAATAATTTAATCTATTTTAGAATAAGGCTGCAACATAAAAAATGCACTGTACATATATATATATATATATTTATAAATACATATAAATACATATATGTATGTGTATGTATGTGTGTGTGTGTGTATGTATGTATGTATGTATGTATGTATGTATGTATGTATGTATGTATGTATGTATATATATATATATATATATATATATATATATATATATATGTATGTATGTATGTATACTACCAGTCAAAAGTTTGGGGTCAGTAGCATTTTTAAATGTTTAAAAAAAAGCTTATCCTGTCAACGCCAGTGGTGTAGTGGTTAGTGCATTGAAACATGCACTCCGGTGCTCACGGCGACCCAAGTTTGATTCCCACCTCGTGGTCCTATGCCAATCCTTCCCCTCTCTCTGCTCCCCATGCTTTCCTGTCAATACTCTCTACTGTTCGATCCACAAAAAGGTGAAAACCCAAAAAAATTATTATTAAAAAAATAAGCTTATCCTGCTCACCAAAGCTGCATCTATTTATTAATAAAGTAAAATATGTTATTGCACTATAAAATAACTGTTCAAAAGTAGTTTATAATTTAATTTAATAATTTATTCCAGTGATTTTAAAGATAATTCTTCAGCTTCATTACTCCAGTCTTCAGAGTCACATGATCCTTCAGAAATCACTCTAATATTCATTCATTCATTTTCTTTTCGGCTTAGTCCCTTTATTAATCCGGGGTCGGCACAGCGGAATGAACCGCCAACTTATCCAGCATTTGTTTTACGCAGCAGATGCCCTTCCAGCTGCAACCCATCTCTGGGAAACATCCATACACACTCATTTACACTCATACACCATGGACAATTTAGCCTACCCAATTCACCTGTACCGCATGTCTTTGGACTGTGGGGGAAACCAGAGCACCCGGAAGAAACCCACGCGAATGCAGGAAGAACATGCAAACTCCACACAGAAACGCCAACTGACCCAGCCGAGGCTCGAACCAGCGACCTTCTTGCTGTGAGGCGACAGCACTACCTACTGCGCCACTGCGTCACCGCACTGTAATATTAATAATAATAATTATTATTTGAGAAATCATTTTATTTGAAACTACAGACAATAAAAAAACAGTTATTTATAATTTTAATACATATTTAACATTTTTTTTTTACATTTAATAAATGCCACCTTGATGAACAGAATAATTGTCTTTAAAAAAACATGAAAAAAAAACTGACCCCAAACTTTTGACCGGTAGAAAAAATATATATAAAAATATTTAGAGACAGATAAAGTAAAGCATTACTAATAAACAAATGGCATCATCCAGCAGCGCACTATTGGCTAAATATTTGACTCCACTGTGAGACAAATAGACCTCCCAAGCTGTTTGCCATTTAGCAGAAGCTTTTCTGTCCAATGCAACTTGCTTTACTATGGTAACAGTCCCTCTGGAGCAGCCTGGGTTAAGCGTTTGACTCAAGGGCGCATGGATGCAAGGGGGTTTGTTTGTAGTTTTGCTCAAAGTAACATGTTGAAAGAGCAGCAAGTCGCAGAGAGCTTAACCCTAACCAAACTACAACATAAGGTGTTTCCAACTGTAGCCACAGGGGATGAAATCAATAAACAGCAGACACAACGAGAGACGATCAGATAAATTACAATGGCGGTTGATAAAAGGATGGTCTGATTTATGACAAGCTCCACCTGCTCTTCCTCAGCTGTGACATGTTGAATAACATTTGCGGTAAAAGATTTAAGAGCTGTTGCCTTCAAAAACAAATACATATTTCAGTGATTTTATGACAGCATTGAATTTTTTAACATTATTGGCTTGCGTTCTCGCTGTCTTGTGACTGTGATAAATTTCAGCATCTCACACGGCCCTGTGGCAAGAATTAGTCAATGACTATGTGCAGTCATATATCTAAAGACTTGTGTGAATTTTCCTGATGGATAGGGGAAATGTACTCCAATCACGTTGACTGACTTTTGATCATTCATCAAGATTATTATTCACTTTGAAATCGAAAGTAAAACTATAGTGACAGATTGACCATATTTAACATGAACATTGAATAAGAATTATGTACACACAGTATGAAAAGAAAAAGGGAGGGAAAAATCAGGAATCAAAGCTACTGTATAACACACTTTTAGAGGGTTTGCCAGGGAGTTATCAGTTAAGACTATAAATACAAATCCCAGTGGTTCAGACTATCACACCAGATGTTCAGTAAAAGTGGTGCTCTCCAAATACATGTCTGCATGTTCACACATTTGCTAAATATAGCTACGTGTTTGGTTTATTTCAGAATAATTGCACTTCTTAAAGGAACACTCCACTTTTTTTAGAAACAGGCTAATTTTCAAGTTCCCTAGAGTTAAAATTGGAGTTTTACCATTTTTTGAATCCTTTCAGCTAATCTCCAGGTCTGGTAGGAGCACTTTTAGCTTAGTTTAGTATAGTTCATTTAATTTAATCAGACAGCTTTTAGTGCTAGTTCTACCACAAAGACCTAATGTCAAGTCACTCATCACAATCTGTTCCAACCAATTGCCAAGAGAAACAAGGAATATATAAGCTGTCCATTCATTTCATTTAATTGGTTGCAGATACTGATGCAGACATTCACCCTCCATCCTCCCCACCACCACCACCAGGTTGACCCTGTCCATGGGGGTAGGCTCTGCCCCTGCCTTCATCCTTGGCAGTCATAGCTGGATGTAAAAGCTTCAAGCTACGGATGTAGTCTCCCCTATGCTTTGTTAAATTATACTTTTGTCATATAATACTCTTCAAATAAATGTAATTCAGTATCATATTTATCTCCCTGGTCTTTCTGGTAGAACATTAAAATCTTTCTTAATTTTTGTTTTAAGGAGTGTAGATTATTTTTCTATTTAAAGCTGGACTCCTCTGTATTCTGGACTCTCTCCTCATGTTCATCATGTACATCAAGTCAAGCTTTAAGTAGGAAAATTACTGAAACTCTTTTATTAAAACTCTTTTTGAAATTTTTGAGCAAGATGCTACTGGTCCAATCCAATTCAATGATTTATGCTGAGCTAAGTTAAATGTGGCAACACGGTGGCGCAGTGAGTAGCACAATAACCTCACAGCAAGAAGGTCGCTGGTTCGAGCCCCGGCTGGGTCAGTTGGCATTTCTGTGTAGAGTTTGCATGTTCTCCCCTTGTTCGTGTGGGTTTCCACCGGGTGCTCCAGTTTCCCCCACAGTCCAAAGACATGCGCTATACAGTAGGTGAATTGGGCAAGCTAAATTGTCCGTAGTGTATGTGTGTGAATGAGTGTGTATGGATGTTTCCCAGTGATGGGTTGCAGCTGGATGGGCATCCACTGCGTAAAACATATGCTGGATAAGTTGGCGGTTCATTCCGCTGTGGCGACCCCAGATTAATAAAGGGACTAAGCCAAAAAGAAAATGAATGAATGAAGTTAAATGTGCTTACAGTTGAATTGATTCAAAATGGTTAAACTCAGCTGTATAAAAGGACTTGTAAAATGAAGCTGCAGGGAAACCGGAGCACCCAGAGGAAACCCACACAAACACCGGGAGAACTTTACACAGAAATACCTTCTGACCCAGCCAGGACTCGAGCCAGTGACCTTCCTGCTGTGAGGTGACAGTGCTAATTACTGAGCCACCATGCCCTATCTAAGAACTCAATCATTCATTTTCTTTTTGACTTGTCCGTTTATTAATCTGGGGTTGCCACAGCAGAATGAGCCACTAACTTATCCAGCATATGTTTTACACAGCGGATGCTTCCAGCTGCAACCCATCACTGGGAAACATCTATGCACACACATACACTACAAACAATTTAGCCTACCCAAATCACCTATACTGCATGTCTTTGAACTTGTGGGCGAAACTGGAGCACCTGGAGGAAACCCAGGCGAACACAGGGAGAACATGTAAACTCCACACAGTAATGCCAACTGACCTAGCCGAGGCTCGAACCAGCGACCTTCTTGCCATGAGGCGATTGGGCTACCCACTGCACCACCATGACACCTATCTAAGAACTAACTTGCTGAATACTTATCAATGAGACAATGTTTTGATATAATTTTTTAGAGAGTTCTCTTATGCAAACTGTACTGTCTGTAAATATTTTATCAAAAATACAATACAATAAATGCATAAATGTTTTTTAAGCAGCAAATCAGAATGTAATCCTTCTTGTAGATCATGTGAACAATGAAAACTCACCAGTTTCATATTGGAGTGATATAAACACAACAAGTCTCTTTTTTAAAAATTCCTGTAGTTAAAATAGGATTCAAATCCCAGTGATATCAAGGCCCATTAACCCAGTCCCTCCAGGATTTTGCATTGATTTGCTGTAAAAAAATAAATAAATAAATAAAAAAAAATTATATATATAACAAACAAAAGTCTTTATTATACATAATTTTATTACTCCTGGGTTCTGTAACATAAAATAACACTTAATTTCAATATTTCATGTGTAACCAAATAACAATTAAACTCATTACCATATTAATAATGAAACAAAAATAATAATAAAGTAAATTTAAAGTGCCCACAATTTTTTTTACAAGAAGCTTTCTTTTTCCATAGCTTGTAGCTATTTGTCAACTTTAGAGCAAGCCAACAATGCATGAAGCCAATAAATAAAAGGATGCAAACAACGCATTATATTAACCATGTCAACAGTACATCACAAAAAAAAATGCAACGAAATGCATTAATCATATGCAAGTAATGCATCTCCACACTATTGTTAAAAGATACTGTATGTTAAAAAAAAATTGTATTCATATATCTGTATAAATTATGTCGGCACAACAGCTCAAAGATCAAAAAAAGCATCTAGACCCCGAATTTGCGGGAAATCTGCAGCATTTTAAAAAATGCGAGACCTGCAAAATTTTGTGAAGTTTGCTTAATTTTGCGATAAAATCAGCAATAAAAAAAATGCAAAATCCTGGAGGCACTGATTAACATTTCTCTGTAGTAAATTGTATAAACATGTCCACACAACAGGATTTGAAAAGAAACTGGAATTAAAGGATCTGTTCCAACTCTCTGTGATCATCATTTTTAAAACAGCATGTTTGTAATAAAATAAAGACAGTAAAATCACTATGTAATTCATAACCGCTGAAACCACCACTGCCGCATAGTGTCACTAAACGCATGTGTGTACTGCAAACTTTGTAACGACATTTGTGTGTGACTCATCATTTCAGAAATGCTTGAATAAACTCCACCACAAATACATCAAATAAAGGTACTTGGTATTTTTGACTAATGAACAGTATTTCTGCTTCATTCATGTCTGTCTCTGTCACTGACTGCTGTTTATCTGACATGACGCAGTAGAAACAGACACGCATGTGGGAACGGTGGGTGGGGAGAGCCAACTCATTTGCATTTAAAGACACAGCCTACAAAAACAGCTAAACTGTGCTCAGAGCTTAAAATTAGCATATTTTGTATAATAAATAATCTGAATGGGATTTTGAGCTAAAACTTTACAGACACATACTGGAGACACCAAATATCTTACATCTTGTAAAAGAGTATAATGGGACCCCTTTAAATTACATATGGCAATCAATTGCAATAGACAATTATAAACAGTATTAGCATTTGTATTTGATGCACAGGAGAGATTTCATTCATTCATTCATTTTCTTTTTGGCTTAGTCTCTTTATTAATCTGGGGTTTCATTCATGCATACTTATTCACACTCATACACTAAGGACAATTTAGCCTACCCAATTTACCTGTACTGCACGTCTTTTGACTGTGGGGGAAACCGGAGCACCCGGAGGAACTCCACACAGAAACACCAACTGATCCAGCCGAGTCTCAAACCAGCGACCTTCTTGCTGTGAGGCGACAGCACTACCTACTGCGCCACTGCATCGCCAGGAGAGATTTCAATAAAAAAAAAAATGTAAAAAACCTTGATGTTGCCAAACTTTTGACAAGTACAGTAAAAGTCAAATCAATTTCACCTTCGCTCTTGTTTAATTCATGCCTGTTCATTCAACAGCAGTTACTATATTATCTCATTCTCTTTTGCAGCTCTCATGTACTGCAGCACAGATGTTCATCGTTCCAGACCACAGGAACCATTTACTGGGTTTCCAGGAGAAGTATCGCTCCTGCTCAGGCTTTATCCAGTGGATGTTGGCACAAATGGTTCTCCAGATCCCCCTTACACCCCACCTCCCTGGCTCCATCTGCAGCAGCACTCTCTCTGCATCTTAACCATCAATAATTGATTGAGTTTCTCTCTGCCCTGCTTTACTTCAGATTCAATGTATGTTTCGCCATCTCTCTGTAGATTGGAGGAACTTGTATGGTAAAGCTAATATTGGCTTACATTGGGTTTGGCTTGGAGGCTGAGGGAGAATCAATTCCTGGTGATGTGTTGAATTCATTTGCTTTCCCAAGGTCTGTATTATCATCCTAAACTAAGCTTGTGCTATCTCGTTACATTGATTTCTCTAATGCATTAAGTATTGGGAAAACCACACCCTGAATGATAAATAAAGTCAAAGAGTGTGCTGTTTGAATGTTTTTTTTTTAATTATTATGAATTAAGTGTGTCCATGCGTGGTAAATTTTTCTTAATTAGATATAAAATGTGACAATATGTCAGAGATGACTCACAATAGATGCTGAGGAAGTTCATTTGGCTCTCTCCATATTGGAAAAGGACAAAATAGGTTATTAATAGAATGAATTGAGCTGGTCTTGACCCTGCCATTTTCTCCTTTCTTTCTCTGTATTCTCGCGGTCTACTTTGATTTTAATACCTTAGCCATGACAGTTCTATAATTGCTATATTTTCAGGATTTTTACCAGTCCTCTCTCCGTCTGGCTCTTGCTCTCTATACATGAAAAAATGCTGAGTGCTCAAAAGTGTCATGTCAAATGAGATTGGGCCGGGACATGTATGACCATGAGGAAGGTTTTTGTGACATGTTATTGAATGAATGAATGAATGAATGAATGAATGAATGAATGAATGAATGAATGAATGAAAAATAATAATTAAATTTTAAAATATTGGAATTTGGTATACAGTATAATGAGCTGTCTTTGGTTTTGATCTATTATTTGTACTAGAGCAAACAGATTTGAGGCAAATTTTCATAACTTTATATTTATATAACATTAAAGCGAAATCACAATGCTGCCTTTGAATGGGATAATTCAAACAGAAGTAAAAATTCTGCCATCGTTTACTCAGCCTTCACTTGTTCAAAACATATTTGAGTTTCTTTCTTCTGTTGAACACAAAAGAAGATATTTTGAAAAATGCTGGCACCCATTAACCTCCATAGTAATTATTTTCCTACTTTGGAATGGTCCAGCAAGCAGCATTATTCCGAACATCTCCTTTTGTGTTCAACAGAATATTTAAACTACATGAGGGAGAGTAAAAAATGAGCTTCATTTTGAGTGAACTAATCCTTTAACAACTAATACGTACAGATGTTAATTTAATATCTTCCCTCTGCCGCCGTGCTTGCCGCTGCCGCGTCGGTAGTAAGTGCGCCTGCAGATTTTGGCCGCTGGATGGCACTTTAACCATAGATTTTCAGCTTTGCCTTTTCACAATACTACAGTAGATAGGACGGTACTTTGTGGGTACCTTATGTGATGTGATGTGTTCAATTAAAATATAATTTTGTTTGGTTGTTTTGGTTTTCTTAGTAATAAACATGCTTTTACACTATACTGTATTTTTTAGAAAAGATGTCTACAATACATGGTGAGAAGCATAGCCCTACAGGCTGCAAAAATTAATTAAATATAAGAATTAAGTTATTAAGCTTTTATAGTGCCCTATTTAATTGCGTTGGGGTAAAAAAAACGTTCGATTTCTAAATCCTTTAGTTTTATTTAGAATATGGAGAAGAATTAAAAAAAAAAAAATTGCAAAATATGCTACGTGTTTAATAAAAGCTAATCAAATGTCTCTCATTCTGAATGAACAAATGTTTTCATAACGGATTTTGAAGTGTCACCCACTGTATATATAGTTATTTATTTTTGTTTATTAAATATTATTAAATATTATGTCAATTTTTGTAAAGAAACAATACAGCATACATCACTTCTCATTTGGTCTCTGCAAAGTGAGACTGTATAACAACAGAAATTTAATGGACATTAAAGTTGTAATGCAAATGTTAAAGTCTTTCCCCAGCGCTAGAACCAAACTCTTTCAAATTCAGACTATCTTCAATGTTGATCAGTCTCATTATAAAACTGTTTTACTGTACATAATTCAACAAAGCAACGTTTCACGTGAATAACAGAGGCTTGTGGTTAACTACAAAACTGTTACCTTGAGATCTGAATCCATGGCAGATGAAAGTGGTTTCACTTAGTCATGATTTTATTTTTTTTATTGTTATTCAATAATCATATATTATCTAATACGTAATAGAAAATACAGTCATTCCCAAAATTATTCATACCCCTGGCAAATTCTGACTTAGATTTACTTTTATTCAAGTAGTAATTTTATTTTTTCACTGGAAATGACACAGGCTTCTTTTAAAAAGATAATAAGATGGTGTACAAGAGCCATAGTTGTGGGAAAAAATGTTTCTCGGTTTTATTTATCTTTGTTTGAACAAAAAAATGGTACTCAGAATTTGCCTGGGGTATGAATTTTGGGCTTCACCGTATATATTTTAATTCAATTTTAATAATAAACTTAATGAAAAAATTAAGTTTTAAAAAATAAAAAAAAAGAGAAAATTCATTATGGTACAGTATTTCTGAAACTACACAATGTTGAATATAATGGAAAATATCTATTACTGTTTCCTGTCAATGGATTGCTGACAAACAGCCTGAAACATCATCATGATCATTAAATGAAAATGTGATCTTGAAACTATAACCAATATTAATAATATGGTCACGTTCCCTCTGAACCATAAGCAAGTTATTAAAATGCAAACAAATATTTGTACAAGTTTCAGACATGCTAGACACGTTTATTTTACAAACATCACATAAACATTGTTTTCTTCACTCTATGTAAGGCAATTAGACCAATCAGAAAAGATACAACACGGAGGGGCTGGGAGAGTGGAGAGAGGTGCGCTGTTCTGGGAATAAATCAATTGAACAACCATCATTTGCATATTCATCAAGTCGTCCCACTTCGCTCGGCTGACAGATTTTAAACATTGACCATATGCACACCTACTGACGAATAAACTGGGTTTAAGTTCAGTCTCTAGAGCAGAGCTAGTTTTAACTGTTCCCAAAAAGCAGAACATTTTATGATGATGTCAGCTTGCACTTAGGGGTAGGGCTGCACAATATTGGAAAAAAAATTTACATTGCAATATTACATTTTTCTGCGGATGAAATAAATGGATCAATATGGTAGGAATTCATCATTTTAGATTGTTTAGGATAATTTTGTAAGGAAGTGCATGTGCATAAAATATACTAAACCAATCACGAGTGTTGATAAAGTTGATAAATAAACAGTATTTTATGGATTTCTGGAAGTCGAGTTGTATACAGTGCAACATGTATAATCAAATGTAAAATGACCAAGTATAGTTTTCATTGTATTTATGCATAAATACAATTACAGTTTCTTAAAGTTACAAACATCAACATTGCAGATCCTGCGATGTGACTATTGCGGATGTGCACATTGCGATATCAATGCTGAAACAATATATTGTGCAGCTATACTTAGGGGCGTCTGCAGATTTTTGCCCAATGAAATGGTCTGTAACATGTAGAGAATATTCATTCATTCAATTTCTTTTTGGCTTAGTCCCTTTATCAATCTGGAGTCACCACAGCGGAATGAACCGCCAACTTATCCAGCATGTGTTTTACGCAGTGGATGCCCTTCCAGCTGCAATTCATGGAAATATCCATACACACCCATTCACAATGGACAATTAAGCTTACCCAATTCACCTGTACCACATGTCTTTGGACTTGTGGGGGAAACCCACGCCAACACAGGGAGAACATGCAAACTCCACACAGAAACGCCTACTGACCCAGCCAAGGCTCGAACTAGCGACCTTCTTGCTGTGAGACGAACGTGCTACCCACTGCGCCACCATGCAGCCACGTGTAGAGAATATATCAAAACATAAAGGTGACCCTTGACCACATAACTTATAATGCCGTAGTTTTGGCAATAGCTAAAAATACATTGTATGGGTTAAAATCATAGATTTAAAAAAATCATAAGATTTTAAAAATTATAAGAAAATTAAGTAAAGATCATGTAAATATTTTGTACATTTCCTACTGTAAATATATCAAAACTCAATTTCTGACAACTAATGTGCATTGCTAAGAATTTAATATGGTAACTTGTATAACTGGATTTTCAAATAATGTATAATTTTCAAATATTGTCAATTCAATTAAATTCATCTTTATCACTTTTACAATGTAGATTGTGTCAAAGCAGCTTAACATAGAAGTTCTAGTAAATTAAAACTGTGTCAGTCCAGTTTTCAGAATTGAAGTTCAGTTTAGTTCAGTTCAGTGTGGTTTAGATTTCACTGCTGAAAGTCCAGACACTGAAGAGGAAATTCAATCAATGTGCAAATATTGTCTAGCATATTATACAGTAACATCAAGCTTATTTAGTTAACTTTCAGGTAATGTATAAATCTCAATAAATCTCCGAAACTGACAATTATGACTGGTTTATGGTCCAGCATCAAAACTATGAAGAAAGTAAAACTTTTGCCTGTTTTATTTCAATTTGTCCTCCCACATGAAAAAATACTGTAGTATAGCAAACACCAAATCTTTGTCTGCAAAAATGGCTAATTTATACAAATTGATAAAATCTTATTTGAACAAAAACATACGATTTTTAAAAGAATATGTTTCAAACACCACCCCTAACCTTATCCCCCAATGGGGGATAAGCAAATTGTACTAAAATGTACAAATGAGATTATACAAATGAATATGATTTACCCACTAAGTCAAAAAGTTCCAAATTGCAGAGATAACACGAATTGAGATAAACTAATAAAGTGTATTATAGATTATAGTATTTTTAACACTTCTCTAGCTACAGCATAATGTAGTATTAACTATAGTGAAATGTAATAAATACTGTTATATATTTATTTTTTTACTACAGTAAACTGTGGTGTATTGAAGTACACTACCTGACAAAAGTCTTGTTGAATATCCAAGTTTTAGGAACAACAAATAATAATAATAATAATAATAATAATAATAATAATAATAATAATAATAATAAGCTTGACTTTTAGGTAATCATTTGGTATCAGAAGTGGGTTATATGAAAAGCAAATGCCTCTAGATTATGCTTATTTTACCAAAATAAAATATGATCATGCCTTGATTTTTTATTATTTTATTAGGACAGTAAGGTCTGACTTTGCTAAAACAAAAATCTTGTCACTTAACAGAAATAATGTACAGTATAGAATATAAAGTCATGGTGCAGTAGAAAAAAAATTAATATTGTGTTTGACGCCCATGAACTTGGAGGACTGCATCCATACATCTCTGCAATGACTCAAATAACTTATTAATAAAGTCACGGCAAAGAAAGTGTTCTTGCAGGACTCCCAGTGTTGATCAAGATTCTTTGGATTCATCTTCAATGCCTCCTCCAACATCTTATCCCAGGCATGCTCAATAATGTTCATGTCTGGTGACTGGGCTGGCCAATCCTGGAGCATCTTGACCTTCTTTGCTTTCAGGAACTTTGATGTGGAGGCTGAAGTATGAGAAGGAGCGCTATCTTGCTGAAGAATTTGCTCTCTCCTGTGGTTTGTAATGTAATGGGCAGCACAAATGTCTTGATACCTCAGGCTGTTGATGTTACCATCCACTATGCAGATCTCTCGCACACCCCAATACTGAATCTATACTGAACCCTATGATTTTTCCTACACCAAACTTGACTGATTTCTGTGAGAATTTTGGGTCCATGCGGGTTCCAATAGGTCTTCTGCAGTATTTGTGATGATTGAGATGCAGTTCAACAGATGCTACTATATAGATGTTCAACTAGCTATTATTTGTTGCCTTTACAACTGGGATAGATGACAAGACTTTTGTCAGGTAGTGTACAGCAAACTGTAGTGTATATTGAAGTATAATGGTTGTAGAAAACAGGGCCTTTTTATATTACTGTTATAGAGCAACTATAGTATCACCACAACAGATTAATTCAAGTGCGTTACTATAGTATGGTTCACATACCTTTCAGTTTCAATAGCATAGATAGAAAGAAACCTGTTTCTCAAGCTGCTTTGTGGTTTCTTTAACTCATAAACCTACAGTGTCATCTAAAGAGCATCTAAAAAAGCTCAGCATTTCTTCTTGACCGTGTGACATTATTAAACAATGGATGTGGGTTTGTCTGTTCAGAGTGTGAAAATACAAGACAGAGTCTTGGTAAAAGGACTGGATGTGTGAATACCAGTGGGTCAGTAGCAATGCCTGTGTCTGAGTGCTTACAGACGTGGCTGAAAAGCTCTGTAAAATATTAAAACACTCGATATCTCTGTCTTTTCTTTTTTCTTCCTTAGTCAATCTTTTCTTTACATGTTCACAGGAACATAGCACTTGTGTACAGGTACAATAAAGGCCCCTATTATTCCGTTTCCATGGCCACATGTGAACTTTTAGATCTATATGCATCACACAAATAGAGGTCATCAGACATTATTGATCAGAATTAAGACCCTCTCCAAGTGGAGCTCACTACAACCCATCACTTATGATTCAGAGATCTTCCATATGCGTATATGGTTCATCAAAGACTGCACTTTACATTCATCCTCCCATGCATCTGCCTTTTACTTCCCACTACCCCTTCCTAGAACAGAGCCGGGTTTTAGAGGACCATTATTTCTAAATATAGGGCTCTTTAATGCATCGGTCCTTGATCTGGTACAACAGCAGGCAGAAAGGCAGTGACACCAAAGGCTGTTTCTCCACTGTTAAGTTCTCTCATTGTAAGGTGAGTCTCATCTTAGCACTCGCTTCTTTCTATCTTCATTATTAGAGCAATGAAGAAGGAAAGAAGCGAGTGCTAAGATGAGACTCACCTTACAATAAGAGAACTACAATGATCTGTGATTCTCAAGTGGTGAATACTTACAAGGATAGTATTTATTCATCCGTATATTAAAAGACATTGGGGTCAAAAAGAACATTGGTGCACATTAATTTTCTTTAATTTCTGAAGTATAATTGGTGATCATATTTGGATGAAGTAATACTCTGAGCAAGTTCTGTGGAGTACCTACATTTTTTCTTGTTTTTAAAACAGACTTCTGGCTAGGTATTGTTTAAAATGATCTTGCCAACAAACTTGTATCTCAAAGAGTTCAGAGATGCTGATTTAGGTCACACTTTAATTACATTCGAACATGCGTTGTTTGTTCACTCTTTAACATGTAATCAGTCTCTTTCTTTCCTCACCCTCTTGTACCTATCAGACTAGACAGAAACATGAGAGAAGAAAGAGCCAGAAAAAGAGTCATTAAATATGCAGTGAAGAGCAGCAGCACTTCAGGCGTAGTGAAAAACTCACTGCTGTCAGAGCTTCAGACCTGCCATCCACCGGGAAACACCAACTCTTTCATTCTTCCTCAAGACATAAACCAGGATATATACAAGCATCTGTACAACACCGGCTTTATTTTAGATATTAGATATATTAGATATTCTGTCAATTATAAATATAAATCACTCTTTATCTGTTACTCATTCATGGTGTGTCACCTCATAAAAGATTAATAGTCAACATGCCTAAAGACACTGAGCGCTTTGATTCACTTAACAGTGCACTGATACATACATATGATGAAGGAAATTTGACAAATTACCTGATATACTCTACATTGAGCAGAACAATCAAACCCCTTTTCCCAGGAATTGTAATTTAATAAGTAATTTTAAAAATGTGTACTTTTACTTTCCCTTTTAAAATTTTAAATGCTTTATCGCTACTTTTACTCCACTACTTTCCTTCCTACAGTCACTACTTTATTTTTTCTTGTCTATGGGGATTAGAAAAATCAGATTCCTGTCCAATCAGTGATTCCTGTCCAATCAAATCACACATAGAAGGTAAATCGCATCAACTCTTTAAAATCTTTACACGCATTGACACAGAGACTGTTCAGATGCACGTCACTGATGAGAAAATGACGGATGTTTACTTTACGTAGACCGAAATGGCCTTAAACACCCAGCAAGTAGAAGACGTCAATATGACGTCAGATTGACGTTGTACCCCAGCGTAGTGGGGACGTTGATTTTTATTTTGAAATGAACATCAGGTGGACGTCAGAACTCAACGTCAGGCCTACGTCAATGTCCAATGTCCAACCTAAAATCAACGTCTAATGGTGTTACAGCTTGACGCTGTGTAGACATTACCACTATAACGTCTATCAGACGTTGGATTTTGGTTGCCATCCCTGACAAATAATTGTCAGTATTTCATGTAAATATACGTTGGTTTAAGATGTCGGCACAACGTTAGATTTCGGTCACTTTCCAACACAATCTAAAATCAACCAAATATCAACGTCATTTGACGTCATTATTGGACATGATAATAAAGTTGTCCTTAGACGCTGGCTAGACATTGAATTTTGGTCACCTGACGTCACAACCTAAATCTAACATAATATTAACATCTTATGACGTTGTGTGCCTGCTGGGCAACAACTAAATGCACTACAGAATGTTACGTTTACACACATCCACAAATTACATGTAAATGCATCAGTATTTTACAGCGTAATACTCACTGCTCTTGAGTACTTTTGAAAAGTTTACTTTTTACTCATACTTTGAGGAATATTTACAACAGATACTTTTACTCTCTTAGAAAAAAATGGTACAATGTTGTACCAAAGAACGTACAAACCCTTGTCACTGGGACAGTACCTTTTTATGAAACAGAATTGTACCTTAAGACAAAGTTTGTACCATTGCAGTTTGTACCTTTAAGGACATGATTTGTACCACGAAAAACCAAAATGTACTTTTAGTTTTTAAAACCTGCAGATACAATATTGAACCTTCATCAAAGGTACAAATTTAATCCATCAAGGTACCATTACAGTGACAAGACACTTTGTACCTTAACAGTGTCAAGTGTGTTCCTTCAAGAACTATTTAAAAACATTTTGTTATATCCAAAATGTGTCAATTTATTTTCAGTAAATATAAAACATCAAATACATTTGAAGAAATGTTTTTAAAAAAATTTCTTTTTGTGTAAATGCACCTTATTTACAATAAAGAATTAAAAATACTTTAACATAAAGTATCATCGGAGACGCAGTGGCGCAGTAGGTAGTGCTGTCACCTCACGGCAAGGAGGTCGCTAATTCGAGCCTCGGCTGGGTCAGTTGGCATTTCTGTGTGGAGTTTGCATGTTCTCCCTGCATTCGTGTGGGTTTCCTCTGGGTGCTCCGGTTTCCCCTACAGTCCAAAGACATGCAGTACAGGTAAATTGAATAAGCTAAATTGTCCATAGTGTATGAGTGTGAATGAGTGTGTGTGGATGTTTCCCAGAGATGGGTTGCGGCTGGAAGGGCATCCGCTGCGTAAAAAAAAACGTGCTGATAAGTTGGTAGTTCATTCCGCTGTGGCGACCCCGGATTAATAAAGGGACTAAGCCGAAAAGAAAATGAATGATAAAGTATCATTTTAATTGTACCATAAAAGTTACAGAACAATATCATAAGAGGTCTTTTCTGTACCATATAAGGTACAACTTTTACAAAGGTACAAAACTGTTTCTTAAGGAACCCTTTTTTTCTGAGAGTGTACTTGCACTACATTTTTAGGCAAGTAATGGTACTTTTAGTTAAGTATAATTTTACAGTACTCTTTCCACCACTGCCTATTGTATATGCAAACTGTGTTATTAGGCACAGCACTTTACTTAACTATGTTGTAGAACTGCACACTTGCAGGCTGTTTCTGCTGAATCTTTTTTTTTGTAACTACATGCAGATCATTATTTAGTTCTGTAACCCCCAAGTGTAAGGTAGCTAAGGGGTTTTCTTGCCAAAGGTTGTCTGCATCATTGGCTCTTTTCTGTGACATATATTTGCTGTCTACCCTAATGCAAAAATCCCTCTGTATATGTGAGCAGTGAGCTGATAGGAAGCCAGAATTAAATTAGCTTTGAGTGGATCCTGGCATTTGAGAGATCTAAACCAGTGAAGCAAAGAGAGAGAAAGATTAAGTGTGAGAAAAAAAGATGGAGAATAAGACAGTTGTGGAAAAACTTCATAATTGTGAGGGCTTTTATTATGTTTCTGAGACACGTTTTCCTTCAGTATAGCTGTCAACATGTTCCATTAAAAATGAACACCGGGAAGGTAAATCTGTAGCTTTTAGAAGAAAAGCTGACCACAGAAACGGGAAAGAGAAGGAAAATGCATTTCAGGGCTTCCCATTACGCTTACAAGTAAAAGATAAACACCATTAAATGTGAAGTGGGTAGTTTTTGTGCCACCAGTGCCTACATAATGACTGTTTACAGAAATCTCTGAGGGAAAACAGAAACACTTGGCAGTTAGTGTGTTTCGGTTTACAAGTTTGCACATAGTTTTTCTCACTTCCACGTTGTGTATCATCCAATGTCAAACAAAAAAAGAAAAAAGTTCACTCATGTTCATCGCTTATAGTGGTTAATTGTTTACTTGAATCTCATTCAAAACGCAACCGTCCTCCTAGTGGAATAAATAAGTAACAACACCTCAAAGGCGCCCTACCTTAAAGACACCCTAGACCAGTGGTCCAAATCTCGGTCCTGGAGGGCCGGTGTCCTGCAGATTTTAACTCCAACTTGCTTCAACACACCTGCAAGGATGTTTCTAGAAAGCCTAGTAAGAGCTTGATTAGCTAGCCCAGGTGTGTCTGATTGGGGTTGGAACTAAACTTTGCAGGACACCGGCCCTTTCCAGGCCCGAGTTTGGACAGGCCTGCCCTATACAGAATAGAGGATGCTTACTAAGTGAAATATTCAGTAAGTCATGATTTTAAGCTTGTTTGTGGAAATAAAATAAAAATATGAATGAGTAAATTAAAATAAATCAATTAAAAGCTATAAATGTTTGAAGGAATCGCATGCAGGAGACATGTTTAAACAGCAGATGGCAGCATTGTATAACAACACAGAAACAGAACGCGGATCAAAACGAGCATCAAGAACACGATTGACAGAACACACACAGTCGTTTAAAGGTGGTTTAGTGCACCCAAAATGAAAAAAAAGAATTTAAAAAACTCGTGTCAGGCATACCTTGATTAAGAATCATTTGACGAATTCTTAAAAAACTTCAAAAATATATTTTACTGTTATCCTGCTTCACACTGTTGTCAACAAATGTTTTTTGTCAATGTAACTGATTTCAGTGTGATCACTTATACTTTTATTGGTTTTAATAAGTACAGTTAGGAGTCATTTTGTTTCATTTTTACATCATATTGGTTATTGGTGCAACATTTCACCCATACTTTGACATTATTTTGTAATCTGAAAAATAGATAATTTTGCATGATTTTTGGCTATAGAAAAATCCCATTTCGTTTGA
Source organism: Danio kyathit (assembly GCA_903798195.1). Lineage (NCBI taxonomy): Eukaryota > Metazoa > Chordata > Actinopteri > Cypriniformes > Danionidae > Danio > Danio kyathit. The sequence continues at coordinate 50,104,386 of LR812524.1, read as the reverse complement.
TGCTAAACACTTGACTAGCTTTCTTTCATTAATTCTTTCTTTCTGCAACTTAAGTATCTCTTGGCTCAGTGAACTTTTCACTGATCAAAGTAACTATTTGGCTCAGATCTTCTGAAGCCACCAATGCCTGCTTTGTTCGGTGCTTTCAGAAAACTGTTCTTTATTCATGGTTTGAATGTTTAATATCTCAAAAGGCAACTAGGTTTGCTACAGAAAGGAAATATTTCACATTTCATTAGTAATGGCACGACTCTTTCAGGGTCATATTTACAAATATAGGCACCCAATATATTTGCCAACTACCAATTGTGTTTCATATATCATATCAGCAATCTTTATACACATGGCAGGTACTAAGGAAGAATGTAAAATGTAGAGCAATTCAAGGTTGACACTACAGCCTACAAGCGACACAGCATCACAGATGCGCACTCGCTCTCTCACTCACAAACACGCACGAACGCACGCACACATACACACACACGCACGCACGCACGCACACACACACACACACACACGATTTACTTGTAAATGAAGTCTTGAAATGGCTTGAATTACTTTGAAATGATCGCGGTATCTTTTGTCCCGTCATTTGAAGCAAGCCCTTTAGCTCCAGCATTGGTCGTCCATTATTTATTCACATTTTTATAAAGGTCCAATTTTGAGAAATTTTTAAGCTGAGATATTAACATTACATCCAGGATTATTTTTGCAGTCAGTCAGAGCAAAACATAAAATAACGAACTCCTATGGAACTTAACTTTACTATGTTGAAGAAGAGCAATCTGAAAAAGAACAACATGGACGCCCTCTTCAGTGCGGCAGAGCTACTGCCTGCCTCACGCCTTTTCAGTGTGGATTTATGTCAGATTCTAACACTAAGTGATAGTTATTCGTGGAATATGTTACCTATCATATGCAAAGTGAGGACATATAAAAAAAAATGTTTACAATGCATAAAAAGATTTTAATAAAGCATTTAATTGGTAGCATACACTGAGTGAGCAAAAGGCAAGCGCTCAACCCAGGGGATTGTGCAATCTGACCTGAGGCACAGCTCGGTTGCTTCACCTTGCTTCCATTGCTGTAATTAAGCAGGAAAATACACAAAATACAGCGATTTTGAATATAAAAAGGATTGAAATCCTTTCAATCATTCAGAAATTGCATTTAGGGTAGCACGGTGGTGCAGTGGGTAGCACAATCGCCTCAGAGCAAGAAGGTCGCTTGTTCGAGCCTCGGCATTTCTGTGTGGAATTTGCATGTACTCCCCGTGTTTGCGTGGGTTTCCTCCGGGTCCTCCGGTTTCCCTAACAAGTCCAAATACATATATGCGTTACAGATGAATTGAGTAAGCTAATTTTTCCGTGGTGTGTGTGTGTGAATGGGTGTGTATGGATGTTTCCCAGTGGTGGGTTGCAGCTGGAAGGGCATCCGCTGCGTGAAACATGTGCTGGATAGGTTGGCGATTCATTCCACTGTGGCGACCCCGGATTAGTAAAGGGACTAAGCCGAAAAGAAAATGAATGAATGAATGAATGAGAAATTGCATTTATAGCACAGATCAGTGGACAAATATTTATTTTATTATATATAGTGTATATATTAGTATCTTATGATGGCAGGTGAGGATGATGACAGGTGAGGCACTGCTTCCTGGTATACATATAAAATACTTAATGACAGGCTGTTGAATTCTTTAAATGTAATGCACACTAGAATGCAGACAAAAGTAGGCTGCAAAGACCTTTGAAATGATCCCATATACAATATGCAAGTGATATGGAACTCTAATGAGATCAAAACCTGACTAGAATTAATTAATAGTTTGTGTGGAGAATATGTTTTTGCACTTTAGAATAATCCTCAACCAATCAGAATCAAATTGTAAATTTTAAAGGGATAGTTTACCCCAAATATAAAATGACCTCATAATTTACTCTCCTTTATGTGGTTTAAAACCTTTCTTTCTTTCTTTCTTTCTTTCTTTCTTTCTTTCTTTATTTCTTTCTAAAACTTTCTCTGTTTTTTTGTTTAACACACAAGACGTCATTTTGAAGTATAAGCAGTGGGACCCAACAACTTCCAATAAGAGAGAAAAAAATTACTATCAAAGTCAATGGGTCAACAACTAGCATTTTTGTCCCAAATACCTTCTTTTGTGTTTAACAGAATAAAGAAACTCGAGTAGGTTTTGAACAAGGGAAGTGTGAGTAAATGAAATTTACTCCGAATTTTGAAGCAATGTCATTTGAATGTGACAATTGAACACATTTACCAACAGACTAGTTTTCTCTGTACTCATTTGCAAAAACAATTCAAGAAAACAGAATGCCATTATTGTGTCAGATTTGCTTCCCTGTATGTAAAACACTGACGTAATGGTTGTAATGTGCCAACTATATCTATTAAGTAATGCAGATTTAGTTTATTAATAACAGTGTATTTTTAATTGACTATACGAATCTATATAAAGAAAATGTGCAGAAACATACTGTACACACACATAATAAAGTGTTTGCAGTGTATTATTAAGAGTGCACCCCATTGTGTGTGTGCGCCCACATGCATGTGTGTCTTCTCTCTGACACACACGGTGCCAGTTTCCCCTGTGAAAGAATCTCCATGGTGTTCATTCACTCAGTATCTCTGGGTTTAGCTGGCAGACGAGCTCAACACTCCTTCACAGACACACACACAGGCTGATGCTCCATCCGTTTCATCAATGTGCATGGTCATATTTGCTCCGGTAAGAGCTCTCTTTTTATAAAACCTGTTTGAATTTTCTAAATCAGCAACTGCATTTTACCATGACGCACAATGGCACACTTATCTAAAATGTCATTTAGCTAACTTAAACAATGTAATTTGTTATTTTTAATCATTTTTATTCTTAATATTAACAATATAGAAATAATTGTTTATTGTTTTAGCATATAAATGGGTTTGCCTACAATTAGGAACAAAGAAAAGTGTCTAATGACAGTAAAGTTTTGCTAATATTTGTGCCTTTCATCTATAATATGCCTATCAGAAATGATGTTTAATTATTAGCAGCTCTTTGGGGTCGCAGCATCGGCTCGCTGTTTGTAGTCTCTCTTGCTTGAATAATTCATCTGTTCTTGTTGAAATGTGCAAAAGATCGATGCCATCCATCTCTTTGACGGACTTTAATGTGAAAACTGAGCTGAGAGAAATGCAGAATGATCACTATGTGTATTTGTACTGTGTGTGCATGCATATATGTAAATTTAAATTAATTTGTGCCTGCATATGTGTGTGTGTGTATGAGTGTGTGTGTGTTTCTGGGTCTGCTGGCAACCCCTGGGTAACCTTTGCATAATTCACTGGATCTCATCAGAGACTCATCAAAGAAGCTACCTTTTTTCTTTATTCTGTGTATGACATTATTAAGTTATAAAGATGCCCTTTATGTGCGATATTTATTATGCACATCTTAGGGCTTGCTTAGCTGTTTTGCCTATTAGGAGAAAGACATAATGCATTTTTAAGAAAATTCTCCATGCACTTTCTCTTTGAAACACACGCAGACCCACAAACTCATTACATACAGTACATATTCCAGTCTGTATTTAATTAGTATACAGAGTGAAGGCATTAAATCTTAATTGACAGGGCCTGCTTCCTTTCACCTGCTGTATCAGAAATAGCAGAAGAGAGAGGAGAGAATAGCAGGAGACTTGGAACGCTGTTGAAAATAAAGAATTGGCACTTGTCCAGTAAACCTCCTGCCCTTTCGTTCATTATGCCAAACCAAAATCTGAACTGGTGGAAAAAATATTCAAATCGTGTCAGACAAACGTGTGACTGCCGGGGGTTAGTGCACTTTAAAGCATCTCCGTCTAATTTTGCAGCATTAATTGTGCGGCGGTTTGACGAGAGGTCATTTAAATTGACCTTAAATCAGAAAACTGGAGGATAATTAAAGCAGGATGCTTAAACATTCGGTGAGGTTAATTTCTCTTGACTTTTTTCTGATGAAGTAAAGCTTCTGATGGCAAGTCAAGAGAGCACTGCCTTTTTTTCGTTCATCAGGGCTTTTCATTAATCATTTGCTTCTCTTTTTTTAATTCCTCTACAGCTTTTTGCTGTTTTAGCATTTGCAACATGTGGCGGATATTCTGGCCAGATAATGGTTAAAATAGAATGTTTGGACAAAACCCAAAACAACATCAGCATTAGTTTCAACTACCCCTTCAGGCAAGTGCTCGCAATTATTATACTGTATTTTACACTATACTGTAATGTGGAATGTTATCAGATTTCTAGTCAGTTGGTTTGTTTTTGGATTAATTTTGTTTCAGCGGATTAGAATGTTATCACTCGATTGAATGGGCTTTATCATTGGTTATCAGCTGATAGATATGGGCCAGTGGTGGCCTTCTGCACCTACTGGTAGGCTCAGAAGACTGTTATCATCCATCCACATGGTTATTCAGCTATATATCACATAAGGCTGTGGCCCGACGTTAACGAGAATTATTTATATTATTTATGAAATTTCCCATTAATTGTATTTTATTAACATCTACCCTACCCCAACCCTAAACCCAACCGTCAAAGTATTGTAAAAACAGATCTGATAGTATAGCTGATTAACTACAGTATGAGAATTATTTCTATTATTTATTAAATTGTATTTTATTAATGTCTACCTCAACACTAAACCAGGGTGAGTATTTACAGGGGGGTTTGGGGGGGATTAGCCCCCCTAATTAATGCTTGATCCCCTCAAGGACATCAAAACAAGATGTATAGGGGGTCAGCCCTTTAATGCTAAGAAATAATTTGCTCTGATCTGTATTTTTTATAATAATATTATTAATTAAAATAATATATAATATAAACATACAGTACATATGACCACCCCTATAACAGTTCATACAACTGTGACGGCATAATCGAGCCAATCAGTCTATGCGAGAAAAAGTTCATTCAACTATGTTCATTCAACAGTCTGAAACTGACAGATCTAGCACTGAAAGATATTGTAAGTGTTCACAGAGTTTTCTCTTAAAATAGGTGTTTGTATCTTTATATGGAATGAAAGTAGTCAAATTAGACGCATAAGTTTGTAAAGTTTGACCTACAGCAACGTCTGAAAGAGGTAATCAGAGTATACTGCGGGCCAGAATACACTAAATGTCCCTCAAAACACTGAAAACCTAAAATAGATGTAATTAAAAATAGATACATAAATGACTGAAGCCTGTATTACACAAACTAACATTACTGAAAAAGTTCACCCCCCCCCCCTCCCGTCAATGTATATTTCGCACATTGCCCTAAACCAAACCGTCAAAGGAATGTACAAACAGATCTGAATCTGGAGTCTTTTCTATTAATATAGCTGATTAACCATTTGGATGGATGATAACAGCATTCTGAGCCTACCAGTAGACACAGAAGGCCCCTACTGGCCCATATCTATCAACTGTTAACCACTGATAATGCCAATTCAATTGAGTGATAACATTCGAAGCGGATGTTTGATTTAATTGTTTGGTTTCAAGGAGTACGATAAATCATTTAAAAAAACATCAGACTAATTAGATAATGAAAGTACACTGTAAAAAAATCTTCAATAATCAATTTGTGTTGGGATAATATAAAGGAAGGAATTTAGCTTATTAGTTTTTATTAATTTAGATTGATTGAAAATAAAATAAATAAGTTGTCCCCAAAAAAACTATTTTGAACAAACAGAAAACTTTTGAGTATATTGTTAATGGTGCATTTAGTATTATATTTGTAAATACAACAGATAAAGATATACTGTATATCTTTGCTCTTATTAATGTAATCCAGATTACCACTTTATGTAATGTGTTCATGGACTTTTGGATTACATTTAGATTACTTTCTGCATAACTTACCTTATTTTGGTTACAAATTCAGAGACGAGGATCACAAATTCATGACAAATTTGTGACATTTACAAATTTTTGTGATTTTAAATTTATTGTGAATGCACTTACTATATGATACACATTAAAATTAGTTTAGAAAGGAAAGCTTGAAAGGGAAAAAAAATAATTAGGAAAAACAATTCTGAATAATTTACTGTCATTGTTTTTATGTAATCCATAAAAAAAGTTTGATTAAAAAATGTAATCTGATTGTGATGTTTTTAAAAAACAAAGTAGTATGAAGTAGCACTATCTGACAAAAGTCTTGCCGTCGATTCCAGTTGTAGGAGCAAAAAAATAATAACTTGACTTCTAGTTGATCGTTTGTAAAAGTGGCAGAAGGTCCATTTTTCTGATGAATCATCTGTTGAACTGCATCCCAATCATCACAAATACTGCAGAAGACCTACTGGAACCCGCATGGATCCAAGATTCTCACAGAAATCAGTCAAGTTTGGTGAAAGAAAAATCATGCCCATTACATTACAAACCACAGGAGAGGGCAAATTCTTCAGCAAGATAGGACTCCTTCTCATACTTCAGCCTCCACATCAAGATCAAGGTGCTCCAGGATTGGTCAGCCCAGTCACCAGACATGAACATTATTGAGCATGTCTGGGGTAAGATGATGGAGGAGGCATTGAAGATGAATCCAAAGAATCCTACAAGAATGCTTTCTTCGCCATTCCAGATGACTTTATTAATAAGTTATGCGAGTCATTGCAGAGATGTATGGATGCAGTCCTCCAAGCTCATGGGAGTCATACACAATATTAATTCTTTTTCCACTGCACCATGACTTTATATTTTATACTGTACATTATTTCTGTTAAGTGACAAGACTTTTGTCTAAGTAAAGTCAGACCTTGTGGTCCTAATTAAATAAATAAAATAATTTTGGTAAAATAAGCGTAATCTAGAGGCTTTTACCTTTCATATGAGCCACTTTTGATACCAAATGATTAACTAGAAGTCAAGTTATTATTTGTTATTCCTAAAACGTATAGGCGACAAGACTTTTGTCAGGTAGTGTATATTTTTGAAATCTGAATAATATATTTGTGATATATCCATATTAGCAACACCCTATTGTGATTAAAAAGATAAACTAAATCCTTAAAAAGAGTGAATTCCTATGTTTTCTCTTCCCAGATTGCAACAGGTCCACTTCACTGCTCCTCTGTGTGAAAAAACCAGGAAAGAGACCCTTTTTCTCGAAGGCGATTATGCTTCGTCTGCGCAGTTCTTTGTCACTGTGTCAGTCCTGGCTTTTCTCTATTCCCTTTTGGCCACCATTGTTTACATCTTCTACCAGAACAAATACAGAGAGAAGAACAGAGGTCCAGTAGTTGTGAGTGCATTTCAGAATATCTGTGAGAAATGCCTGCCGTTAGAAGAAAAGGAGAGTGCTGAAAAACTCAATACAGCTTAATTGAATCATCTTTCTGTTTTCTCATCTTCTTTTCTCTCCTCACAGGATTTCTTGGTGACTTTAGCTTTCTCTAGCCTGTGGCTGGTGAGCTCAATTGCCTGGGCTAAAACTCTGTCTGGGGTGAAAACGGCCACTGATTTGCATCAAATACTGCTGTTAATGTCTGCATGCAGAGCCCAGGAGAACACATGTGAGGTGCTGCAGGAGCCCATCTGGACCAATCTCAACATGTCTGCTGTGAGAGCATCCTTTTATTGTATTTTCTCTGTTTTAGAATGGATAAGGTGTAAGATTTTTAAGTATGGGATAAAGTACATCCAGGGGGTTGTTATTGCAGAATAAAGCCTGACAGGGTTTTCAGTTTCAGTGGTTGTTATCTGAGAATAACATACCTTAGAATGGTGCGACTGACCAATCAGAATAAAGCGTTCCAGACAGCTGTATAATAATTAACAATTATTTTGTTTTCAATGTTTCGTCAACAAGAATGCCAAACTTAAATTTCCTGTACCAAATTACCATTTTACAATTTCCAATTCTTCCTTGTCTGCTTTCAGGCCTTTGGTTTTTTGAACTTCTTACTTTGGGCTGGTAATATCTGGTTTGCCTATAAAGAGACAGGTCTGCATAAGTCTTTCCAGCGTTATCCCTCCAGAACGCCCTCCGAGAAGCGTGGCAGCTTCCGGCAGTTCAGTCAGACCAGCTTTGATCAGTCCGGAGCCAGTTTTGGTCAGAGGCTCTACAACCAGGGCAGTATTGACTTGTCCAGTGGAGGCTTCAGTCTCCCACAAACCAATCTGGGACAGCCGATGCTGTACCGACAGATGGGGAGTCCCACATCCAGAGGTCCTCTCATATTTGTTAATGAGATGTGAGACAGAAATACTCAGTAATAACACAGGTAATTTGTCATTGTGCATTTATATTTCTATCATGTGATATACTGTATTGTGACAGATATGTGTTTACCGTAGCTATAATTAAGTCCTGCAGAATGATAAACTGATATATTGTAGTATATAACCTCTTTTTATCTTTAAATCTTTTTATCTTTGCATATAAAGAAATAATTTACCATTTCAGATGTAATATTTTGTGATATTCCTCCAGTATTTGGCGTTTAGCACCTACATTCAAACAGTCTATATTTTGTGTTTAAATATATCAAAACATATTTCATTTTTTAAATGCAGCCTTTAATTTAATTTGGTGTTTTTTCATACTCCAAGAAACTTAATTGATAAATGTAGTATTACTATATGTACTATTATATCTGTTACTATTATATCTTTGTTTCTGTCAATGAATAAAAAGTAACTGACGTTTAGCCAACAATTCTGACCTTGACCCTTTGATTTGAAGTTTATATCTTACGATTCTTACTTTTTCTAATATCTCTGATTTTCTCAACCCAGGCTCATTCTGATTATGTACCCCTGTATACATTTCTGGAGAGAGCACAATACGTTCCAGGAGCTACGTTTTTGCCAGTTTTTGTTTTCGCGAATCCACCAGAGGCTGCTGTGTACGTTTTTTCAGATCTCAGATTTCTCTCAAGAGTGCCATTCGCACCTGCTGTTCTCACGTAAATCCACCAGAGGCCGCTGTCGACTGACTGACTTACTGACTGACCAACCAACCGTGTTTTAAAAAGCACCGATTGACCAGCCCACCCCCTTCCCTATACCCAACCTCTGGGTTTTTTTAAAAAAAAAAAGCAATCCAGAAAAAGAAAAGCCCCCTGATTTTTACCACATTTTCAGATTTTACCACATTCTCACCCTGTAATTTACTTGTTTATTTTATTTTTTAGCTTTTGTTTTTGTCTTACCTGCTTTCTGGAACCATTCTTCACCGGACTCGAACCTTCGAACCCTGCAGTCAACTCTGCTTTGCGTCTCTAGTCCACCGACTTACATGTCAAGCTACCGGACAAACTGCCCTGCAGGCACAGGGCGTCAACATGACGTCATATTGACGTTGTACCCCAACGTCATGGAGACGTTGGATTTTGTTTGGAAATGAAAATCGGGTTGACGTCAATGTTCAATGTCCAACCTAAAATCAAGCTAAAATCAACTAAATATCAACGTCTAATCATGTTACACCTTGACGGTGTGTGGACGTTACCACTATGACATTTATCAGACGTTGGATTTTGGTCACTTTCCAACACAACCTAAAATCAACCAAATATCAACATAATTTGGCGTTGTCCTTAGACGCTGGCTAGACATTGAATTTTGGTCACCAGACGTCATAACCTAAATCTAAACTAATATTAACATCTTATGATGTTATGCCTGCTGGGTGGTAACGTCCAAAAAAAGTCGTCCATATAGAGGTAAGCGGTCAGCTGGCAAGCAAGAATAGGAACAGCATCATACCACTACGTATCGTTCGTTTTAAAGACGAAATGTAGCCATACATAGCTCTGGCCACATAATTCGTGATCTCCAGAAATGTATATAGGGCTACGTTTTCGGAATGAGCCTATGTTGGATTTTTTTTTTTACAGTTCTTCATTTTTCTTGTGAATTTCATGTGTACATCTCAGTTTTGATTTATCTCACAATTATGATCTCATATTAACAAAAACCACGAATTGCAAGACATAAAATCAGTTTTCTACTTTCTTTCTCATGTTGTGACGAAAAAAAAATCTGAATTTTGAGATATAATAAATGACCTGAGTGATTGATTGATTGATTGATTGATTGATTGATTGACTGATTGATTGATTGATTGATTGATTGATTGATTGATTGATTGATTGATTGATTGATTGATTGATTGATTGATTGATTGATTGATTGATTGATTGATTGATTGATTGATTCATTGATTCATTGATTCATTCATTCATTCATTCAGTCAGTCAGTTAGTCATTCATTCCAAGGTAAAATCTAGCTTTTACAGTATATGGCAATATTACACAAAATATGGTGTTATCATACTACCATGGCAAGGCAAGGCAAGGCAAGGCAAGTTTATTTATATAGCACATTTCATACACAGTGGCAATTCAAAGTGCTTTACATAAACAGGAATAAAAAAGACAAGTATAAGAAAAAATAAAAATAAAAACAGATAATAAAAAACAGATACAAAAATGTGTTAAAACAGGTTGTAAAAAAATGAAAAAGAAGAGAAAAACGTAAGCAATTTGTCGGACGTAGCACAGTGCTCATTCAGTAAAGGCACAGCTAAACAGATGTGTTTTCAGTCTGGATTTGAATGTGCCTAATGTTGGAGCACATCTGATCATTTCTGGAAGCTGATTCCAGCAGCGAGGGGCGTAGTAGCTGAAAGCCGATTCACCCTGCTTTGACTGAACTCTTGGAATTTCTAGTTTATATGATCCTAAAGATCTGAGTGATCTGTTAGGCTTGTATTCAGTAAGCATATCTGTAATGTATTGAGGTCCTAGGCCATTTAGTGATTTATAGACAAGTAATAGTACTTTAAAATCTATTCTGAATGTAACTGGGAGCCAGTGTAGAGACCTGAGGACAGGTGTGATGTGCTCTGATTTCCTGGTTCTGGTCAGAATCCTGGCCGCAGCGTTCTGGATGAGCTGCAACTGTCTGACTGTCTTTTTGGGAAGGCCCGTGAGGAGGCCGTTACAGTAATCCACCCTGCTGCTGATAAAAGCATGAACAAGTTTCTCTAAGTCTTCACTGGAAACAAAGCATCTAATTCTTGCAATGTTTTTGAGATGATAGTATGCTGATTTAGTAACTGCTTTGACATGACTATTGAAACTCAGATCTGACTCCAGAGTCACACCAAGATTCTTGACCTTATTTTTTGTTGTTTGACCCTTAGTGCCAAGGTACGCATTCACCTTGAGAACCTTATCTCTGTTCCCAAACGCAATGACTTCAGTTTTCTCTTTGTTTAACTGAAGAAAGTTTTGGCACATCCAATTGTTCATTTCATCAATGCATTGGCAGAGGGTGTCAATAGGGCTGTAGTCATTAGGCAGTAAGGCTAAGTAGATCTGAGTGTCATCAGCATAGCTGTGGTAGGAAATTTGGTTCTTTCTCATTATTTGGCTCAGAGGGAGCATATAAAGGTTGAACAGGAGAGGTGCCAGAATCGAGCCTTGTGGGACTCCACATGTCATGGGTGTCCACCTCGACCTATGGTCACCTATACTGACATAGTAACCTCTCCCTTCAAGATAAGATCTGAACCATTTGAGGACTGTCCCAGACAGCCCAACCCAATTTTCCAGCCTATCCAGAAGTATGCTGTGATCGACAGTGTCAAATGCAGCACTAAGATCGAGCATTACCAGCACTGTTAGTTTACCTGAATCTGTATTTAGGCGGATATCATTGATTATCTTTATAAGAGCGCTCTCTGTGCTGTGATGTGCTCTGAAACCAGATTGAAAATTGTCTAGACACCCCTTGGAGTTTAAGAACGTGTTAACCTGGTTGAAAACAACTTTTTCAATGATTTTGCCAATGAAAGGGAGATTTGAGATTGGCCTGTAACTGCTCAATAGTGTGTTATCCAGATTGCTCTTTTTCAAGAGGGGTTTAACAACTGCAGTTTTAAGTGAATTTGGAAAAGTCCCTGACAGAAGTGAAGCATTTACCACTTTTAGGAGATCTATTTCTAAACAGTTAAACACTGTTTTGAAGAATGATGTGGGGAGCATGTCAAGAATGCAGGTTGATGTTTTCATACTTTGCACAATCTCCACTAAGATTTTACCATTAATTGCCATGAAATCAGACATAATGTCTGATTTCTTAAATTGTGCTTGAGTTTGTCTGACTTCGATACACTTTGGCTGATTGGATGAGCTGATTGCCTTTCTGATATTATTAATCTTATCAGTAAAGAAATGAGCGAACTCATTACATTTACTTTCCGAGATTAGTTCACTGGGAATCGTACTGGGGGGGTTTATGAGTCTCTCTACCGTTGCAAAGAGAAAGCGAGTATTATTTAGATTGCTGTTTATAAGGCTTGAAAAGAAAGTCTGCCTAGCGGTTTTTAGTTTCACATTAAAAGCATGTCCAAATTCATACTATTCCACTTTATTTTACAGTCAATTGTTTTTGTTATCTGTATTTTTATGCTCTACTCTGAATAATGATTAATAACCAGTGGATGTCTGGGAAAACCAAAAGGTTTGAGTCAGAGAATGACATGAAACCCTGTAGATCGAGGATGATGTCCAGTCAGAGACCTTTTTAATGAATCATTTGGTCAAACCACACACTGTTCAGTGAAAAATCTGTCTAAAATCCGATAAATCTGTCTGATAAATCTCAACACTAAGTTTAATGTAGATTAAAAACTGTACAAATGTTACTATGCAAACCGATTGCTCCATAATATTCAGTAATACAATTATCCTTATTCCTCTAAATGGCTGTTTTATGTATTTCCACATAATGAACGCCACAATCACTAATGCAATTCATTCCTGATAAAACAAAGGAGCAATCTAGGTGGAAATAAGAAAAAAAGAATTCAAAGCCCATTCGAGGACTCAAAGTGAATTATCTTTTATTGTATCAGTGCTACTCGTGAGCTGCTGCTTTGTGGCGTCTTTTACAAAAGAGTCAACATCCACTGCTGAAGCTGCTTGTTTTCCCCATTAAGCCTTTTAATAAAGGGGTGTAAGGGAGCAATTAGGATCTTTTGGCTTGTCAGAGACATGTGGTTAACATCTCTATATCTCAGAGTATATCTAACATTGCAGCGAAGCAAACTGCTTGCAGCTGCCTAGGATCCAAATTGCAGCTTTTAGGTGATCATCAGATTTTAGCCAATGGCATGTTGCTTTTGCCAAATTAAAGGTTACCACTGAGAAACCCAACAGCTGTTCAATTACATGTCTTGGATTTAAAGAGTGCAATGAGCGTGATTTAAAGAGCTTGGTAGAAAACAGAGAGAAACCACAATGGAATGGTGGTAATACGTAAATAATTTTGATTAGCAGGTGTCAAAGAAGATTTATTTTTTATATTTTGCTTTCAAACTAATGGGTTTTTTCCCTGTAGCTGTGCATGTAAGATACAGGACATGGTCAAGGAATTGTTCATTCTGTTATCATCAAATTCTGATTGACAAAGTTGATAGTACACTCAAAATATATATATTTTGTTCAAGCTACTTGTTAAAAATGAGCTGATGCAACACAATTTTTGAGATTTTTTGGGGGACAACTTAATTCTGTTATGTTCAATTCACTTAAGTTTGTTAAGTTAATGTAATCGATTTGTGTTGGGACAACATGAATTAACATTGTGGAACCCTGCATTTTTTAATTAACAGTTTTCGTATTTTGTGATTCACAAGTGTTTTCCGTATTTGTATTTGTATTATGGGACCTTGATCTCTGCTCTGTCGACTTTTGATGTTGAAAATTCAACTCTACAATTTAACAAAGTGACTTTTATTGACATTTTAGTAGTTTGAAAAAAATATAACATAAAGGAAATAATATATAGAGAATTAAGTCTGTAAAATAACAGAAAATGTACTGGCAGTTTATTACAAAGTTTTTGTACCATAATACACAACTGTTAAGTATTAAATAAAAGCCTTTTTTTTACTTTTCCAGATTAAAAGTTGTTGGAAAAAAGATCAAGGTCCAATACATTTCTAAAGCATAAATAAATAAATTAATCACAAAACACAGAACACTGCAAATTTACAGATATTTGCACTGTACAAAATGTTAAGTCAGTACAACAACAAAAACACATAATCCTTATTTCCTTTTGCTTTTTCTTGTTCACTCAACTTTTGAAAAAAGTTGCACTGACCTAAAATTATTTGTCAGTAATACAAAAAACATTTAGTTGGGTTAACATAAGATTATTTATTAGTTTTTTTGGACAGGTGAACTACTCTGTAACAAAACTTTATACTGAACTGAACATTTTTTTGTCTACAGAACTGGAATGCCTGAAGTTTAGTAAAAAAATAAAAAAAAAACATAATCCTTACATCTCTTGTACTCATCTTTTTTTATCACCATTAATTGATAGAGAGAGTACAGACGGGATAGCATGGGGTGAGGGGAAAGATCAACATACTGTAGGACCTTGAGGTAGGAATCAAACTCAGGTTCTTGTGAACACCATTGTGCCATGTGTCAATGGAATAACCACTACACCATTGGCACAGACATGTAAGCAACTTTGAAAACATCAGTTGTACTGACCTAAAATGTCTGAAGTTGGGTAAACAAAAAACTCTTTTGGAAATTGCTCTAAGTAATAATACATTATCAGAACAAACAAACATATTTCAATTGGGGGAAAAAACAGAGACAAATGTTAACAAAACATTTATTAGACATAGAATTAGAAACAGGACAGGAGGTGAAACTCCAATAACGGTAAACAAGACAAGGATCAAAACATGCAGGACAATCAGAAAAATGCTTTGTAATGCTTCACATGTGAAGCATGCCTTCCTGTTTTTTCAGTTGTATGTTTGTTTTGATAATGTATTATTTCTTAGTACCAATTTCCAAAAGAGTTTTTTTGTTCACTCAACTTCAGATATTTTAGGTCAGTGCAACTGATGTTTTCAAAGTTGCTTACACATCTGTGCCAATGGTGTGATTGCATTGACACATGGCACACACTGACCTGAGTTTGATTCCCACCTTGAGGTCCTATGTTGATCTTTCCCTCTCTCCTCTCCCCATGCTTTCCTGTCTATACTCTCTACTGTCCTATCAGTTAATGGTGAAAAAAAGAAATAAATGTTGAGTGCATGACAACATGTGATTTTTTTTTGTGATTTTTTTTTTTTTTTTTTTTTTTTGGCACAACTTAATGGTTTTATGATCAGACCAATGGTCACAAACTCAATTCCTGGATGGCCGCAACTCTGCATAGTTTAGCTTCAACCACCTCCAACTCACACCTGCTTAATAGTCTATATTAGTCTAGAATACCTTGATTAGTTGAATCAGCTGTGTTTGATTAGGTTTGAGCAAAACTGTGCAGAGCTGCGGCTCTCCAAGAATCGAGCTTGAGACCTATAATCTAGACTTTCTGCAGAACACTGACCGCATGGTATAGAATCGTCACTCATGTGTGCTAACCAGGGAAACAGCAACAATCAACATACAAATCACCATTTATTTTAAAAACATTACACAGTTGAAATACGACAACATAATACAATGACAGCGCACTGAAATAAACAATGCTGCTACTTAATTGCTACTTTCTGGCATACACCACTGTTGGCAGTATGTGTACTCATACTGAATCCTACTGAACTGCTCAGTGGAAATGCAGCCATGATATGACTTTTTATTTTCTTATATCCCTTTAATATACCTCCTTTTATATTTAATATGTTAATAAAATCATAATATCCATTTGAAATCCCACATTTCTGTCAGCGTTGCCCTGGTAGTGTATGTTTAATGGGTGATTTGTTGAATGAAAAGACTTCTAACCTGATGTAATGTAAATTCTAAGCTGTTTTTCATGTCAGTGTTATGAAGAATGAAAGAGCTACATGGTTATATAAATGACTGGTCTAGCAATACACTCCATCTCTTCTTTTGAGACAATTTGATAAATAGTTAGTGTGGCACACGGTTCAATAAAGTACTTCTGTTTCATTTCACTTTTACTGCGCTTTCTGATGTATCTTGTGTCAGTTTGCCAAATCGGTAATGACACCAGCACAACCTCTGATGTTCTTTTAGCAATTCCCTGACAAAATGCGATCATTTGCTCAATTTGTTTTCAACAAGTTACTGAAAACATTTTCAGTTTTTTTCCTCATTTTGAAATGCAAAATATATCCCCCATTAAAATCACCCAATTGTCCAACTGAAGAAAAAAGTCACCAACATCTTGGATAATCCTGAGGATGTGCAAATGCACAGGATATTGTTATATTTGTGTGAACTATCCCTTTAAAAGTTCAAGCTCTTTAAATATGAGTTATACTTTGCTGTGAGTGTTTCATCAGCTGGGGAATAAAATTTGAAACCGATTCTAGTGATAATCTTCTGTCATTATTTTTACAGTTGTGGTATGGGATTTAAATTTTTTTAAATAAATTTTTACAAGATCATTATCATTATTGTCCTTGGTCTTAACAGCTAGTGAGCATTAGTTAGAGATTATATTTAATTAATTAATAGTTAATTACATAAAAGCTTACATGGTGACACATGATGTCGCAGTGGCACTTACAGTATGCATTTTCTCAGAGGGGACGAAGTCTAGGCTAATCATAGACTCAGCCGAGCAAATAAAAAGACGTCATGGTGTTGGACATTAGGAGGTACAAGTGTATGTGAAGAGCAGGCTGGACTGACTCTTGCTGTTCCTCTGCTGCAGTCCAGTTTTTGTCATTCTGTTCATCCATCTGTCATTTCTGGCTCTTCGACAGGGTCATGGCCGTAAGCTTAAAGATAAAAAAAATTGAGCTGTACTGTACATGCGTTTCATTGCAGACACCACCACCTAACTAAATCCATAAATAAAATGCCTGTATTACAGGTTTATTGTGATTAATGAAAAAGAAAAGCCCTAAAAATCTATAAAAATGATTTATTTTAGCTAACAAAGCATCATTTCACATTTCGATCAATCAACAAACGGACCATCAAAAAAAGTGTGACCAATAAAATGTATATAAAAATATCAAATAATTAGGATAATAATAAAATGATGAGAACATGCAACAAAAATACAAAAACCTTTGAACAAACATTTAATGGAAATGAAAAATACATAGTCATAAACATCACATTTATGCTGTCCCCACAAATGAAACTGACTTTTAAATGAATATGAGTATGTAAATATATGCCTATACTGAACTTTCCTCACACGAAGCGCAATAAAGTTGTGACATTAGTGAGATGACATTAAATGACATTAGTGAGAAAACAGCGGCTAAGAAAGCATCTAGTCATTTCAATGTTAATATGTTTGGTAACACTTTATTTTGATGGTCCATTTGAGCATTAGTAGACTGTCTGCTTAATATCTGTTGATACTGACATTTAACAGTCCTTCAACAGACATTTAACTGACTATAAGAAACTTTGCAATTACATGTCAACTTACACTAACCCCAACCCCAACCTCAACCCTAACCCCAACCTAACAGTCTACTTATAATCTAATGAGAATTAGTTGCAATGTAACTTAAATTGTTAGATCACATTCTTCACGCCAGATTAATAAGATCTAGCCTCGGACGCCAGATCCTGTCAGAAAAAGTCTGTTTCTCTGAGTATCCAGACAACAAGCCAGCAGAGCTGCCCAATATCCAAACCTGTAAACCAGTATTTAACTTAATTAACAATATAGGAGTTGACTGAGGAAGATAGAGAAGCTTAATAAAATTATTATTATCTTAATAAAATTAAATAAGATTAATAAGCGCATAAGAATACAAATACATGTAAAAATAAAATAATAATAAAACAATAATTATAGGAAAATAGTACTAATAAAATAAAAAAATAAATGACAAATAATAATCAATAACAATAATCGATCATTAAATAATAATCAATAAAATGATATGATGATAATTATATAAATGACTAATGATAATATGATTAAATAAAATAATTAAATGAAGAATAAATGAATATAAATAAATTAAAATAAAACAACACAAAAAAGGCTAATTTCTTGAAACAACATGCACATAAGTTTTCTACAAGGATTCTCAGATCCTTAGTTAGAATCTTCACAATGTTATTTTGATTTGTTATTTAAAAAGTATATCTAAAATGGTCTTTTTAGCTTCTTTACCAGCTGCACACACAAGCTGTTTGCAATATTGCTTTTTTTTATTATGCGTGCTTTAGAAAAAAACTGGGTTGGTTTTATAATTTTCTGAATTATGACTATGATTAGGGCAACCCAGTGGCGCAGTAGGTAGTGCTGTTGCCTCACAGCAAGAACGTCGCTGAGTCGCAGGTTCGAACCTCGGCTGGGCTGGGTCAGTTGGCGTTTCTGTGTGGAGTTTGCATGTTCTCCCTGGGTTCGCGTGGGTTTCCTCCGGGTGCTCCGGTTTCCCCCACATTCCAAAGACATGCAGTACAGGTGAATTGGGTAAGCTAAATTGTCCGTAGTGTATGAGTGTGAATGTGTGTGTGGAAGTTCCCAGAGATGGGTTGCGGCTGGAAGGGCATCCGCTGCGTAAAATCGTGCTGGATAAGTTGGCGGTTCATTCCGCTGTGGCGACCCCGCAAGGGACAAAGCCGACAAGAAAATGAATGAATGAATGACTATGATTAAGAGTCTCAAACACCTGGTCAAACACCTTCTACCTTAAATCACATTTATTACTTTTATTTATTTTATTTATTATTTTACTTTTTATTACCCAAAAACGCGTCTAAAAGAATAAATATGCACACAAACTATTCATCTACAGTTGAAGTCAGAGTTATTAACCCCCCTGAATTATTAGCCCCCCTGTTTATTTTTCCCCCAATTTCTGTTTACCGGAGAGAATTTTTTTTAACACATTTCCAAACATAATAGTTTTAATAACTCATTTCTAATATCTGATTTATTTTATCTTTGCCATGATGACAGTAAATAATATTTGACTAGATGTTTTTCAAGACACTTCTATACAGCTTAAAGTGACATTTAAAGGCTTAACTAGGTTAATTAGGTTAACTAGGCAGGTTAGGGTAATTAGGCAAATAAATGTATATTGATGGTTTGTTCTGTAGACAATCGGGAAAAAATATATAGCTTAAAGGGGCTAATAATTTTGACCTTAAAATGTTTTTTTTTTTCAAAAATTAAAAACTGATTTTATTCTAGCCGGAATAAAACAAATAAGAATTTCTCCAGAAGAAAAAAATATTATCAGTCATACTGTGAAAATTTCCTTGCTCTGTTAAATATTATTTGGGAAATATTTAAAAAAGAAAAATAAATTCAAAGGGGGTTTAATTTAATAATTCTGATTTCAACTGTACATGCTGTGGTGAACAGTGCATAGCAGGTTGCTGGCATAAATGGGCATCTTTCACAGAAGGGGATGACAAATGATCAAGCTTTTTTCGCTTTCCAATTCCTGCTGCTTTGACATGACCATATTTCTTGACCTTTACACGAATTCTCTTACAGGATTTTTGGTGCAAGATTTACATTTATCCCATACCTGTTACATCTTTGTGTTTCACTGGTGTATCGCTGATGAACTGTAAGTTTGCAATTCAATGCTTTTCAAATCTGTCTCAAAATGTATACGATATTTACACTCATTAAGTACTTATGTCAAGGTTTAAAACTGACTCCGTATACAATGTATAATTTTTAGTAAAATGACACAAGGTAGCAGACAGCAGGTTATCAAAGGTCACATGTGGCTCTAATTAACATGTCTAAAAAAGATCCTAATGGATTAGACAGATTTCTAAAGGTTGCAGCATGTTTAACCTTAATAAGATTAGCTTCTAAGTATCAAGTTCGAATTGCATTTTAGATCAGATTTTGAAGGCTTTCTTTATAGAACGTGGTTTGTGGTTATACATGTTTACAGAAGACGCTCACTGCAACATTATTCAGTGTAGCAAATGTGTAGCAAAACACAGCTTTATTCAGCAGAGGTCGCCACAGCAGAATGAACCGCCAAGATAATATTTTGCCTGACAAAAATAATGTTGCCAAGCATCACACTGAATTACAATATTGTTTGTTATTTCAAACCTATGTTGACATTTTATTTTCGCAAGTTATTTTAAACGTGACATATTTCCATGCAGTCAAAATAAAACCATTTCCACCTGCCACCTAGAGATGTCGCCAAAGCAAAGTTAGTAATTGAGTTCAAAACAGATCTCCTCTGTCAGACAAGGGTAAATAAAAGGTAAATAAACGAAGATAGCATTTTATTGTAGCGTTTTAAACCAACAAAAAAAAAACATAATTGATTAAATTCTAAAAGGAAACTGAAGAGTACGTGTCAGGTAGTATATTTGTCATGGAATAATTACACAAATTAGGTTTATGATCTTTATATGTAGCACAGATGTACTGTATTGGTCACAATTGCTGTTTCTCAATTCCAAGAACGCAGAGAACGGACTTGTGTTCTTGTGAAGACCAGTCTTGCCAGGTGTCCTCGGAAGAACGAACTCGGGAGAGCGCGAGAACAGAGAACGCGTTCTCTGAGAAACGAGATGCTGCGTTTTTTCTGATGGTCACATGACCTTCACGCGTTTTTACTGGAAAATTATTTAAACATTACAGCATTCATACAACGATTTATTGTTTTCCCCTTTTGCACAATATAAATAAAACAGATTTTAATACGAATTTCAGCAAATAAACACCCTTAATGTGTTATGCCTTTATTAAGATTTTCATGGTAATGTTTATATTCACCATTTAATTTTCTTTTCAACTCCTGAGAAAAATGAGTTATATCTCTGAACTTTAATAATAAATCTATATAAAATGCTTCCCACAGTTGCAATGACTTCTGGGACTTCTAAAGCGAGTTCGGTGCTCAAGTCTGCATCCATGCATCCTTGATATCAAGAACACATCCGGGAAGTTTCACACATCCTCCGTTCTTGTGGTCATGATGAGTATTGGAACTGAACTTGGCAGTTGATGAGGACGTTACACGAGAACACGAGGACGTAAGATCGCTGAAGAACGCATATGAGAAAAAGCCATTGCTGCGTCCCAATTTGCATACTTATACTATGACCTAAAAGTATGTACTTTTTTGTGGAGAAAAAATATATACTTTTGAGTGTGTAACAGTAGAGTATGCAAGCTTTGGGACATACTACTTCCTCATTACACAGATCGTTGTGTTGCTAAGTTAAGAGCCCTGTCAATCATCCTTTCTGTCATATTTAATTTCCTACCTTATTGGAGAAGCAGCAGCAGGATAATATCCCATTTACGAGTCTTTCATGCAGAGAAATCTCCTCAGGTCTTTGGATAATTCTGCATTCAGACGGCAATGTCCAAACACGTCTTTATATAAGTTCAGTATTGTTGTTGCAGATGAAATATAACACAGACAACACCATTTAAATATTCTCCAGTGGGTTAGATATTAATTAACAGCCATACAAACATCTTTACCGAAGCCTCTCTGCTTGAGGGTTGGTCTCGCGCGTCCATCATGTTTGTAGTTTGTTTACACTTTTCACCCGCGTTTTGTAGTTCTAATCGAATTCACGTCCAACGCGCAATGTACTGTGAGCAATATCAGCGGTTGGTACGGACGCTTCTACACTTAAAATTTTGACCGGAAATAGTAAACCATCCGGGAGTTTTTGGCATACTCTTTTCAACATACTACGATTTGTAACATACTCTATTTTCACATACTATTTAGGACGGATAGTATGCGGATTGGGACGCAGCACATGATTAACTGATCAGACATGCGTCCGCCGTCTTGAATTGACCAGTGTGTCGTGACTTGCGGTGACAAAAAAATACAGGAAAAAAAACCCAAGAGATTTAAATTCCTTGAGAAATTCCCTGAGAATGTGTTAAGTTGTTTTTAATGCTGATTATGGTATAGACGTGTTAAAAATAACACATCTACATGGCTGTGAAAATTCAGAGGCAGTTTGTCTCAGAAGTCAAACTCTGCACAAAGAAAACAAAAACTTTTTTTCTATACGTAAACTTCATAAACGTTCATACCTAATGTGAGGTCAGATGTTGTTAATCAATTGTACAGTAAACTTTCGAACACACCTGATGGCATTTCAGCTTATTTTTGAAAGCAATCATGAATTTTATCAGAGGTTATGTAGAAAAACAAAAACATTAAATGAGTAGTTTTATATTTCTATATATTTTTAATGTTATTATGTCTATAGGTGTGCCTGACAAAATAACATTATAAAATACATTATATAGTGCAAAAAATTAATAGTGCATCATTGGGACACACACGAACCCATTAGGAGGTGTAAACATTCATTCATTTTCTTTTTGGCTTAGTCCCTATATTATTCAGGGCTCGCCACAGTGAAATGAACAGCCAACTTATCCAGCATATGTTTTACACAGCGGATGCCCTTCCAGCCACAACCCAACACTGGGAAACACTCATACTCTTGCATTCACTACGACCAATTTAGTTTATTCAATTCACCTATGCCGCATGTCTTTGGACTGTGGGAAATTGGAGCACCCAGAGGAAACCCACGCCAACACGAGGGGAGAGCATGCAAACTCCACACAGAAATGTCAACTGACCCAGCCAGGGCTCGAACCAGCGACCTTTTTACTGTGAGGCAATTGTGCCAACTACTGTGCCACACTGCTGCCCGGGTGTAAACATTGTATTATTTTCTTGAAACATTTGGTCTATAACTGCAATTAGAATTAGAATTAGAATTAGAATTAGAATTTTTTAGACTTCATTACGGATGCTAGTAAATTACTGCCTGAGGTGGGCAGATATGCTTTTACAAAAGGTGATGAGAATCATTTTTTTTCTTTGTTTTTGTCAGTATTGAATTTTTCTATATCATTTTCTTCTGGTTTCCCTCTGACAAATGGTTGTTTTTAAGAAGATGTATATAAGCAGCCTGATCTCACGAGGAAACGTAAATATTTTACGTTTTGTCAGTTTAGTGGCTAATTCGTACGAATTCGTACGAGTTCAGTCGTACGAAAATGTACGATTTTAAAAAGGAGGCGTGGCACCTAACCCCACCCCTAACCCCAACTGTCATTGGGTGATGGGCAAATCGTACTAATTTGTACGAATTAGATCGTACGAATTCATACGAATTAGCCACTAATCAAAAAGTTACGAATTGGCCGTGAGATAGCGTTGATATAAGAGCACTTTCTTAGTTTTTATTCTCTTCATTCCCAGCAGAGAGATACAACATCTACCATAGTTTTTTTTATTTAAGGTAATTACTTTATTTCCACCCTAGCCTATCTCAGAGGGATTGATTCATATGATCTGAATAGATTCTCAACAGACTCTAATCTGAATGTTTTTTTTTCTTTTCCAAGTTTTTTATTTGTCCTTCCAGTAAGGTATAACTTGGGAAGTGCTGATGAGATCTGATGTTTGGGAATGAGTTATATGTGCAGATCTCAATTCTGGAAATTAATTGGGAAAATTCACCCAAAACTGTAAATTCTGAACTATTTCTTTATGCTTGAGACACAGTGAGAGAAGATTTTATGATTTCTTTTTGCCTAATATATTTGAGAATCTCTCACCTTTTTATAAGTTTGCTGCATGTTGCTTGTCTCCCCGTTTAACATTTCAGTCTGTTTGGATGAATATCAAATTGAATCAAATAATCAGCAATTTTTTTCGATAGTCTACAGAACAAACCATCATTATACAATAAGTTGCCTAATTACCCTAACCTGCCCTAATTAACCTAGTTAAGCCTTTAAATGTCACTTTAAGCTGTATAGAAGTGTCTTGAAAAATATCTAGTCAAATATTATTTACTGTCATCATGGCAAAGATAAAATAAATCAGTTATTAGAGATGAGTTACGAAAACTATTATGTTTAGAAATGTGTTGAAAAAAATCTTCTCTCCGGTAAACAGAAATTGGGGAAAAAATAAACAGGGGGGCTAATAATTCAGGGGGTTTAATAACTCTGACTTCAACTGTGAATGGAATACACGCTTCTCAGCGTGAGGGAGAAACCAATTAGTTTAAACCCGTAATTCCTTTAGCCAGAGCAGCCAGGTTAGTGTTCAGTACCACAGTTGGGTGAGCACCTTGCAAATTGGCTTAAGCAGATCTTTGTCTTATCTTTATCTTGTTGAGTTGTGCCCACAGAGAAGTCAATACATTTCCTAAACTACCAGAGCCTGATCTCGTAATCCTGTCAGAGTTAGTTGTGTCAGGACTTGAGGTGAGTGAACTGGCTGGACACTCACACGGCATGACTAGAAGGTGCACTAAGGACAAGTTCTGAGGAAAAAGAAACACATAAATTTGCAATAACAACTGTATTAAATGATCAATAGTAAATACACTGCATAATATTAAGTGAAAGTTATGTGAGGGAGTGTAGAAACATTCCTGATTTCTTGTTGACAGTTGAGGATTAATCGCCAAGAGAACAAATCAAAGAGCATTCAGTCCAACAAAAATAATTTGAATGCCAAAATAATGCTGAGAAGTGAATTACTTCATCATACAGTGCTTAAAAATCACATTTTCTGAGTAAAAATATGTCTAGTGCATACCATGCCTGTTGGTTTGAGCAGCATGTGGATAATAGAATTAAATAGGCAACAGTGGACATGAACTACACTGAAGGTCGGATTAAAATGATACCCAGAACAACCATGACGTAGTGGATTGGTTCTGAACTGAGATCAATATGTGTCACTAATATAGTCATTTTGGTTTAAATGTAACCAGACTGGCATATTTGCTACTTCATCAAGCTATTTTAAGCAACATGTGCTGTCATGATTGTAACAACCTTTTCTCAGAATTAGGGAAACTAATACCATTGGAAAATATAAGAAGATGTTGGCTTAATATCCCAGTGGTTAGTGCGCTGACATATGGTGCGGAAGTGCTCCTGGTGTCCTGAGTTTGAATCCCAGCTCAGGAACCTTTCCCGATCCTACCCCCATTTCCTCTCTCTCCCACTTTACCTTCTGTCAAAACTACTGTCCTGTTAAATAAAGGCAAAAATGGCAAAAAAAATGTATGAAGATAATTATTTGAAGTTCAATAATAAGACCTGAGTGAAAAATATCAAATTCATTTTCCTTCAGCTTTATTCAGCAGGAGTCGCCACAGTGGAATGAACCGCCAACTTATCCAGCATATGTTTTACACAGCGGATGCCCTTCCAGCTGCAACCCAGTACTGTGAAAATAAATATTAAATATAAAATAAAAAAAGGTAAATTAAATATCTCATGCGCAGTGGTGCAGTGGGTAGCACATCTTCTTCAGAGCAAGAAGATCGCTGGTTCAAGCCCCGGCTGGGTCATTTGGCATATCTATGTGAAGTTTGTATGTTCTCCCTGTGTTCACAGGGGTTTCCTTCCGGGTGCTCCGGTTTCCCCCACAGTCCAAAGACATGTGGGTATTGGTGAATTAAAAAAGCTAAATTAAATAGTGTATGTGTGTGAATGTGAGAGTGTATGGGTGTTCCCCAGTGTTGGGTTGCGGCTGGAAGGGCATCCACTGCGTAAAAAAATATGCTGGATAAGTTGGCGGTTCATTTCGCTGTGGCGACCCCTGATTAATAAAGGGACTAAGCCGAAAAGAAAATGAATGAATAAATATCTCACTCACTGACTCACCTTCCTTCAAATTATTCCCTGTTCATCAGGGGTCGCCACAGTGGAATGAACCGCCAACTAAGTATATTTCTAAAAATCTTGCTGCAGCTTTATTAACCCACTGTGTATTCTCCATATTGTGAATGACAAATTATGTGATCATGGTTAAACCCTTCAAACTACTTTGTAACTGGGAATTTTCCAACAACAGTAAAGCATCAAAACTACATCTAACTGTATATGTAAACACTGTATTAAACTGAACCAATAATCTAATAATACAGAGACTATTTCATAGTCTTGAAAATGTGTTTTACTATAGGCTACAACATACTGTGGATTCCAAAAGGTCATTTTTTAAGTGCTTTTAATAAACAGTTTGCCAAGCTGTTGCTGATCCTTGTTAATGTGTGAAAACACGTTTCCTGGAAATGCACTTGTTAATGTCTGATCCTGGCCAACAGTGTTAACATCATTGAGTCTTTTTGGCAGGATCACAATGGTACAAAGAAATTAGTTCTGATGTTCACCTGCTGATCTCTAATTAAAATAGATCACCCAATCTGCCACAATTACAACTAGAGAGACAAACTGACTTTTTAAATGAGGTTTTCTTGAAGATTCATTTTTGGTCTGCCATGTAAAGCCCAGTATAATTGATATACAGTTGAAGTCAGAATTATTAGCCCCCCTTTGAATTTTTCTTTTTTTTTTTAATATTTCCCAAATGATGTTTACCAGAGCAAGGAAATTTTCACAGTATGTCTGATAATATTTTTTTCTTCTGGAGAAAGTCTTATTTGTTTTATTTCAGCTAGAATAAAAGCAGTTTTTATTTTTTAAAACACTAATTTAAGGACAAAATTATTAGCCCCTTTAAATTATATATTTTTTTGATAGTCTATAGAACAAACCATTGTTATACAATAACGTGCCTAATTACCCTAACCTGCCTATTTAACATAATTAACCTATTAAGCCTTTAAATGTCACTTTAAGCTGTATAGAAGTGTCTTGAAATATATCTAGTAAAATATTATTTACTGTGATCACGGCAAAGATCAAATAAATCAGTCATTACAGATGAGTTATTAAAACTATTATGTTTAGAAATATGTTGAAAAAATCTTCTTTCTGATAAACAGAAATTGAGGAAAAAAATAAAAAGGGGGCTAAAAATTGAAGGGGGCTAATAATTCTGACTTCAACAGTATACATTCATTACTTAGGTTTTTTTTCTTGTACTACACAGAGTCTATATCTCAATTTAAATTATTGTTTTGTATTACTTGTTATTGTCTTTATATACTGTAAAAACAATCCTTAAATTTTTAAGCTGAATCAAATTGACTTTGCGAGTCCATTGAACTTATGTTAAACTGACTTAAAACAGCTTGCATAACTTATCAAATTAAGTACATGATTAACTTAGTTGAATAAGTTACAATGACCTAAAACATATGCTGTTAGGACCAATTGCTTGTATATTGTTTTACAGTGTAGTTATAAGAGTGTGCATGTGTGGGAGCAAATTCGTTGAGTTTATAAATAATAAAAACAAAAACAATATTGAATGCCGGTATTTATTTCTATGTATTTCTTTTTCATTATTTACAAAATATATGTACATTTCAAGCAAAATATATAAATCCTAGCCCTCTGGTGTGTAAAAACCGAACCACATTCACCAAGTTAATGATGACAGAGAACACAGCCAGCCTTTTTTTTTTTTTTTTTTTTGCAGATGCCCAGATTGTTTAGTAACTAAAGGATCATAATCTGTAAAGAAGTTCAAAAGTCTATGCTGGAGATACAGAAGACACCTCCGTCTTGCTGGTGGACACACTGGAGGATTCATCATCGCCGAGAGGATTCTTTCCGCAGAATAGAGTGGTCAGCATGCAATTACGAAACTGAAAAAGACAATGTTTTATTTAGTACATTTCTGGGGTATAAAGAAGAAATTGGATGTCTAGGATATATATAGGATAAGTCTGATAAATGACTAACCTGTTTATTTAGCAGCACATAGATGACAGGGTTATATAATGCAGAGGTCTTTGAGAAAAAGGCAGGAACAGCCATGAACTGAGCACTGAAAGCAGCTCCCTTATTAAAGAAGATCCATGCAGCAACAGTAGCATAAGGAGTCCAAGCAATCAGGAAGCCCAGAACCATCAGGATGACCATTCTGGTTACTTCCCTTTCAGCCTTCTGAGTGGATTCTGATTCCTGCTGTTGAGCTGCAGCCTAAAAGAGTAAAATAACCAAACTGTAATGAACGTACTGCTCTGATGCTTGCAGGAGCTTATAGGAATGCTGAAAGAGACATCTCATACCGCTTTAACTGTGCAAACAAGTCGTCCATAGGTGAAGAAGATGACAGTAACTGGAAGTATAAAATGACAGACGAACATGTAGATGACATATGATTCGTTGTTGTACTCTGGGTTCAGGGTGTAGTAGTCTGGTCCACATGAACACTGCATTCCTTCCGGAATATATCTGAAAGAGAAAAGCAACAGATTTTGGTGCATTTCAAAAGTAGTTTTACAATTTGCTGTCTTTTGTACTTGTGCTCTTTTAAATACATGTTCTTTATTAATAAAGAGTTCTATAAAGAATCATTGTTATATATGGAACATTTCCATTGCATAAAAGATTTTAAGAAAATTTGAATATTCTTCACATTAGGGAACACCTTTTGGAACTTCGTAAGCATTTAGGCAGGTGGAAAACAATAACAAGAGGTTATTTACATCTTTAAATCGAACAAAAAAGCCAATATCTAATTCCTGCACATTGATAAATATTCAAATTTATAAATATTTAAGTGTTCATTTTAAATGCTTCTTATAATTACTGCACTGGAAAGCAAATTAATTGTGTAATGTCTTCTAAGACTGACCTGGACCAACCAACCAGAGGGGGAGCTGCACATGCCATTGCCATTACCCATGTAAATGCGCATCCTGCAAAAGCGTGACTGGCAGAGAATTTGAAACTCCCCATTGGTTTGCAAACCACAATGTATCTCTCAATGGCCAGCACTACAAGTGACCAAAGGGCAACTTCGCCTGTGTGAAAAAAAAATATAAAAATACAATTTACAACCAATCTACAAGCTGTGTACATTACCAACTGTACTTTGGCTAAATAAGAGCTCACCTCCAAGTGTGGCCATGAATCCCTCAATCGCACAGCCAGTTGGTCCCAGAACAAAGTATCCATTAATGGCTGTGTAGAAAGTGACGGTGAATCCGAAACAAACCATGATGGTGCCAGCCACAGCCAGATTGACCAGAATGAAGTTGAGAGGTTGCCTCAGCTTTTTGTGTTGAGCTGTAACCAACAATGTAAGGCCATTGATGGGGAAACCTAAGCAGATGAGGAAGAACATGTAGACGGCGAGCAGTTTAAACTGCCATGGCTCAGCCAGATAATACTGAGGATATTCGTATGGACTTCTTGCTAGCCCTGTCCTGTTGGACAGGGGGATGTAGAAGTTGTTTCCTTCAGTGCCGTTCATCTCTGCCTGCTAATGATCCAGATGGATGAAAAGATGTAACCTGCTTCTGTACTAAAGTTGAATATCTGCTCTTCACCTGCTCTTTATTTCTAAAGATGCATCAGGAGTGGTTTTATATCCCTCTGAGATTCCTTATAAGGGATAAATCCAGGAGCACAAGATCAGGGAGGGGTGCTACAATGTGTAGGATTTGAATGATAAGAGCAGTCGTAATCACTTTTGTGCTAATCACTAATTTAGTGATTTGATTTAGGATTTTAAATTAGGGCACAATGTTGATTGACAGCACAGAGTAAGTACAACAGATTTCATGTTATAAAACAGTTGTTGCAGTGCAAAACAGAACATATTAAAATAACATACTTACAACAAAATGTTTTATTTTAATATTAGACTTTTGCTCATGCCAAAGCAGTTGCGGTGGCTTGGTGGAGATTGAATAGTCTATTTGTGTTCCACAAATCCATACAAATGCACAGCACATTTTCCCTTTTTTTTTTTCTCTCAAATGTATTATTATTATTATTATTAATATTATCATTACTATTGTTAATTGTTTAAACGATTTCAATGTGTTTTAAAAACCATACTTCGGTCAGTTATGCGCCCACTCATAAACCAGTGGTTGACAATAACCTGCCAAGTTAAAAAAAAAAAAAAAATAGAGGTGCGCGCGCGGCGGAGACGGTGAATGTAAGTTAATGACAAGTTATTTTCGGGTCTACACCTCACTCAGCTAATTTGATTTGGAATATAAACCACGGCACGTGTCGTACGCTATTTGCTAATATCTACGCTTCTGATGGAAGATTTTAAACGTTTGTTTGGTAGAGTTTTGCCTTGATAAAAACGACTGCAGATAATGCAGCAAGGAGGTAATAAGACAGGATCATGGGAAACTGCGCTGTGTGCCGGTGATCTGGCTACTTTGAAATCGATGACCGTGAGGATATAAAATCCGACGCCTCTTTATTAATAGGATACTTCTACACTTTATGGATTAATATGGAAATGAGCCTCGCGAATATTTTGTGTTCCACAGAGGAAAACCACAGCCTACAGGATTTGAACATCAATAGGGTAAGTAAAGTGTCGACTTATTAATGACAGTATTCAGAAAGTCTGCCGTAAAAGGCTGGAATTCCATAGAAATTGCTCTGAATTAGCCAAAATGACAATAATTATGTAGGCTACGTGAGCTAGAGGCTTGATCTATTCGTGGGGGGAATTCAGTTTTCTGCAGCATATTTTAGGTTTGAAAACAGTTGAATAGCTCCTAAACTACTATATTTTAATTGGTGATATAGCAGCACAGTTAGCCTGTTACACATTGTCATAACACATTTCATCGGCTATTTGTGAGGTATAGTCACTCTGAGAAATCGTTTGAGAATGATTGAGAAAGTCACTTGAAATTAGTGAAAAATATATCCAATTTTGGCTTGCACTCTCAGTCATGACCTTAAACTCTATTGGATCAGGTGTTATTCTCAAGTTGGAGCGGCTATTCCAACACTGTCATTCCTGGTCATAAACAAAGCTCTAAGCCTTTTTATGAACCAAATCAACTGATGCAAGTAAAACTCACAACACAACATACCTATGAGAATAGCAAAATATATTATCTCTTTTTATTTTGGAAAGAGAACTGGACATAATGAAGGATATTAACTTATAGCACTTCAGTAATGATGGCATTCACTGTAATCTATTGTGAAGTGGTGGCAACCTCGTCCTTCATATGCCAAAAAGCCAAGACGAGGGAAACCTAATGTCAAGTGGGAACACACAATGACCACTCCCACACCAGCAGTCAACCAAATATCAATCAAAAATCCAGCCATAGACTCTAAAAAATAGACATCTCCACTTTCATCTGCTGTATAAAAGTGTACTAAAAGTAAAAAAGTGTGAGTAAACTGACTAAGCCTGCTTTCTGTCATTGAGTGGTAATAAGCTCAAATTCAACCCAAGCCTCCTCAGACACAACCACAAGCACACAACCATGAATGCCTTCCTAACATAAAAGCAAATGTATTTGGAAAACAAACATCACAACTGCTAAGATGAAAAACAACTTTGGGCAAAATGTTTTTGACGTTTAATCAAATTTTGTAGTGTTGCTCATGTTCAATTAGTTTACATGGAGAAGGCAGGGTTTATGATGTCTTCTGCACCTAGCCACCAGGGGTTGCTCAAAATGTTTTGGCCTCACTCTTCAGGGCACGTGAGGAACATGTGCGTGCAACAGCACTAGTTTCAGCAATTGCACTGCAAACACAGGAGGGCAGATGAAACACTGTAGCAGGCAGTGGAGGGAGACAGACACAGCTTACTCTGACTTGCATAAAACATTCCTCTTAGACCTGAGCAGTGGTGGAAAGAGTAATGAAAAATCCTACTTAAGTAAAAGTACTGTACCATTACTTGCTTAAAAATGTAGTGCAAGTAGAGTAAAAGTATTTGTTGTAAATATTACTCAAAGAGTAGCCCTTTCAAAAGTACTCAAGAGTAGTGAGTAGTGAGTATTACGCAGTCAAAAGCTGATGCATTTACTCATAATTTGTGGATGTGTGTAAACGTAACATTCTGTAGTGCATTTAGTTATTGCCCAGCAGGCGCACAACGTCATAAGATAGTAATATTAGGTTAGATTTAGGTTGTGATGTCAGGTGATCAAAATTAGCCAGCATCTAAGGACAATGTTATTTTGATGTCCAATAATGTCAAATGACGTTGATATTTGGTCGATTTTTAGGTTGTTAGAAAATGGACTTTCGTCCGTGACACCCCTCCGCCATCCACCACACCAAACAAATGACTGACACGGATCACTCTGCCTACTCATACCAGTGTCCCGCGGAAAAAGTGATTGACTTGTGGTAATTTGTGTGTAACTTGTCTTTATTTATTTATGATTTGGTTATGGGTAAAACAGACCAGGTAGTTGAAATGGTAGGCTACAAATAATGAATTTGTTATGAATTAATTAATTATTCATAAATAATTAATTCACCTCCGCCTATGAAGACGATGCCATCATTCATCGCGATGTTTCACATTAGACATTGTACGATGCTAAATTGGTCAACATCGCCCAACCCTATCATACAGTAAACATCCGTCATCTTCTCATCAGTGACATGCATTTAAACAGTCTCTGGGTCATTACGTGTAAAGATTTTGGACATCTTTTTGGACACACTTAATGCTTCCAAACAGTTTGCTGCAATCATAAATCGCCCATGTTTTGAGATAGTTCATTATGAGGCGATTTATCTTCTATGTGTGATTTGATTGGACAGGAATCACAGGACTGATTTTTCTAATCCCCATAGACAAGAAAAATTAAAGTAGTGACGGCAGGTTGAAGGAAAGTAGTGGAGTAAAAGTACCGATACTACAGTAAAAATGTACTCAAGGTAGAGTAAAAGTACACATTTTTAAAACTACTTAGTAAATTACAATTCCTGAGAAAAACTACTCAATTATAGTAATTTGAGTATTTGTAATTTGTTACTTTACACCACTGGTCCTGAG
This sequence comes from Danio kyathit, assembly GCA_903798195.1. Classification (NCBI taxonomy): domain Eukaryota; kingdom Metazoa; phylum Chordata; class Actinopteri; order Cypriniformes; family Danionidae; genus Danio; species Danio kyathit. The sequence continues at coordinate 50,071,679 of LR812524.1, read as the reverse complement.
AATGCCTGAATGTTTGACTTTTTTTAGTTCGAAGTTTTGTTCAATGCCATGTGATTGTCTATGGCCCTCATATAACCTTGCAAAGTGTTTACTTATATTCCCTCCTTGTTTTATGTGTCATGTTTTTATTGGTTTATTTGTTCACTTGTTATCAGTTCTGCCTTCTTGTTGTCTTGTCTTCTGGTTTAGCAGTTCAGCACTCAGAACTTATGCTGTTGAAACCGGTTGGTCATAATGTCCAAACATACAACTCAATGTAAATGTTGTATTGAAAGTATAATCTATAAAATGCAGTGAACTACTCATTTTATACCAAAAAACATTAAAATGTTTGTATATGTGTTCTTTAATTTATTTTGGCATTGTTTTGTTTGTTCTATGGACACAGTAGCTTAGTAAGGCCAGTTAGAGACTATTAACTACCATACTTCCTTTAAATTACTCAAACGTTTAATCAAAATGTATGCACACTCATAAAATGTATTGTAGATCAGGTAAAAACTATAGACACTTGTTCAGTGCTTCACCATCAGTTGATGCAATTAAGCCTCAATACACTCCACTGAAAGCCTCTTAACCTTAGCCTAAATGTTTTATCACTAAGACTAACCACGAACTCATCAGTTGCTGTCTATGACAACTCCAGGAGAATTATGTGTGTCTCCTTTCATGTCATAACCATTCAAGATTCCCATAGACATGTGATGTACATCCGGGGACTGGGGCAGTGGTGTGCGCTTTTGCTCATCCCTTGTAGGTGGCTTCAGTAACAACCACTATCTGTGACTCAGTCAGGATGGACGGTGGTCCATGTTTTCTCAGCTTCTCGGGGCATACATGTATGAGCCTGCTCTGTTAATGTCAAGGGCCAGATTGTTTCCTGGCATAACCTCCTAAGGCTACATATATATGACAACAATGTGGCCAAAAATGGAAAAGTTTTTCCCTTGCATTTAAAAAAAAGATTCATGTTTACACAACAATGTTTTTAAAATGATCCACATTTAGGAGAAATTGTCATGCCCAACTAAGCCTGGTTTCTCTCAAGGTTTTGTTCCTCATCACCGTCGCCACTGGCTTGCTTGGTTTTGGGACATGTGGAGCTGCGTATAAATCATTTGCTCTTCAGTGTTTTCGACTTTCAGCAGTGAAAATTAAACCACACTGAACTGAACTAAATTAAAATTTAACTCTGACTGGACTGACACAGATTCAATTGATTAGAACTTCTATGTTAAGCTGCTTTGACACAATCTACATTGTAAAAGCACTATAGAAATAAAGTTGAATTGAATTGAATTGAAAGTGGCCAAAAATGTTATTTGGCACTGTCACCTTGTTAGTAAACAGTACCTGCAAGGAAGTGTCTTGGCTTGGTGCTGATGTCATTATTTGTTTTACCTGTCATCGTTTTTCCAGGTGCAACAGTGGCAGCATTTTCAGATTAATGCCTTTTCAGTCCCAAAAGCTCTGTTCTTGTGTAAATGACCCCAAATCTCAGCAGTCTTCAGCTCCACTATGTCCTCCTGATAATAATAATAATAATGTCTTACATTTATAAAGCGCTTTTCTGGACACTTTACACATTTTTGGGGGGAATCTTCTTATCCACCACCAGTGTGCAGCATCCACCTGGAGGATGCGACCGCAGCCATATTGCACCAGACCGCACACCACAAACCAGCTGATTGGTGGAGAGGAGATGAAGCCAATTATGATATGAGGATGATTGGATATGATATGGCTATGATGGACAGATGCCAGTGGACAAATTTGGCCAGGGTTAAACCCCTACTCTTTTTCAAAGGACATCCTGATATTTTTAACGACCGAAAGACAGTGCTCACTGAGCAATCTCCATCAATATACTGGGGCACTAGGACCCACACAGACCGCAGGTTCCCCTGCTGGTCTCCCTAACACCCCTTCTGGCAGCAACATAGCTTTCCCATGTGGTCTTCTATCCAGCTACTGACCGGGCACAACCCTGCTTAGCTTCAGTGGGCGACCATGTGAGAGTTGCAGAGAGCTTGCTGCCAGCATGTCCAGTGTTGTTCTGCTGGACTGGGGTGCCCCTACCTAGGCAGCTCCTTTGTAGTCTCCAACTTTGCTGACTAATCCATTGCCATCTTTGATCAGTTATCTTCTCTTTTGCTCAATGGCCTTGTATCCTGTTCAGTGGTATTGTCTACTGCTTCACATTCCAGGTCCACCACTGATCTATGATTCAGGTACACCACTGTTTCACAGTTCATGGGCTTCATTAACCACAGCCCTGTGGTTAATGGTCTCATCTAATGCATCAAAGTACAGTATATGGCCTTATCTAATACTCCATTGTCCAGGCTGACATTGCTTTATGGTCCAAGTCTGCCACTTCTCCAGCAACTAGGCCAGCTACTGCTTCATGGTTCACGTTTTTGGCCTTTGCTCCATTCCGACGCCATTTCATGCCCCAGTTCTCCTTACAGTGTGCTTCGCAGGCTTGACTCTTCATCCTTCTCTGTTTATCCTTTGTTCCAACACCCTCCTGGACTTTTTTGTTTTGTTAAGGTGTTATCCTTTGGATAGGTGGAGTTAAGTATTTTCTTTTTGGTGGTTAGCATGATGTACATTAGACTGTGACAACTATTCTACATACAAATATACAGTAGGTATCATTATTATTTCATTTGGGTGACACAATGGCTCAGTGGTTTGCACTGTCGCCTCACAGCAAGAAGGTCGCTGGTTGAGTCCTGGCTGGGTCAGTTGGCATTTTTGTGTGGAGTTTGTATGTTCTCCCCGTGTTCGCTTTGGTTTCCTCCGGATGCTCCGGATAAGTTGGCGGTTAATTTTGCTGTGGTGACCCCTGATGAACAAAGGGACTAAACCAAAGGAAAATTAATGAACGATTATTATTTCATTCATATTGTTTTTTGATCTGCCGTAGAAAACGCCGTACTGTACAATCAAATTTCTATAGTCCAGTTTTGAAAACTTTATCTAAGTTGTTAAATAAAAAAACTTTACCACCTAGCCAGTGAATGGTTGTTTGTGAATTCAAAACCTAAATTGGAAAATATAATAACTGCCTTCACACTGTATTATGTTTTCATATGTTGTCACTGAGGTTTGTGTTTTAAACTAGATGTAGTGTAAATTAGTTTGTATTCTAATATTATATGGCATATCTGCATGCTAATTTAAAGATACAGTGTGCACAATGCTAAACAAATTAAGTTTCAGTATTTTGTGTGTGTGTGTGTGTGTATGTAAACAAACTGAAGATTAAATCAGTAAATGAATAATGAAAACACAAAAACTTTTAATGCCAGTATTTATTCCTATCTATTTTTTATCATTATTTACAAAATATATACAGATTTTAACCCAAGGATACAGTATAAATGACAGCCTTCATAAAAAATGTTCACTGATAACCCATTTGTGAGTTCACCAGTTTAATACTCATAATTAAAACAATCATATGAGATAGATCAACTAATTCAATGCTGTTTTTGTTTCCTTTTTTATTCTTGCAGATGCCCGAATTGCACAGTAACTAAAAGAACACAATCCACAAAGAAGTTCAAAAGTCTATGCTGGAGATACAGAAGACACCTCCGTCTTGCTGGTGGACACAGTAGAGGATTCATCATCGCCGAGAGGATTCTTTCCACAAAATAGAGTGGTCAGCATGCAATTACGGAACTGAAAACAAAAGACAGGGTTTCATTTAATACATTTCTATGGATATTTTGACTCATGTAGATTGTGATTTACCATTATTCCAAGTATAATGTTGGATTTACCTGTTTGTTTAGTAGCACATAAATGATAGGGTTAAATATGGAAGAGCTCTTTGAGAAAAAAGCAGGAACAGCCATGAACTGAGCACTGAAAGCAGCTCCTCTATTTAAGAAGATCCAGGCAGCAACACTGGCATAAGGAGTCCAAGCAATCAGGAAGCCCAGAACCATCAGGATGACCATTCTGGTTACTTCCCTCTCAGCCTTCTGAGTGGATTCTGATTCCTGCTGTTGAGCTGCAGCCTAAAAGAGTAAAATAACCAAACTGTAATGAACATAATGTTCTGATGCTTGCAGGAGATTTCAGGAATGCTGAAAGAGACATCTCATACCGCTTTGACGGTGCAAACAAGTCGCCCATAAGTGAAGAAGATTGTGGTGACTGGAAATATAAAGTGGCAGCAGAACATGTAGACAACGTAGGATTCATTATTGTAGTCAGGGTTCAAGGTGTAGTAGTCTGGTCCACATGAACACTGCATTCCCTCTGGAATATACCTGATAACAAATCACCAGAGGTTAATACATTTTGACTGCCTTTTTCCTATTCTTCATTTAAGAAACTTGTGCACAACCAATTCAGTTTAATCTAGCATATTATTACAATCATTATAATTAAGGTAATTTGTTCAACTCCAAAGAGCCAAAACACATCCTTAAATTGTACTTTAGATACTGATCAATAAAAAAGACATTCCCTCATATATCTGACTGAAATGTTTTTAGTTTTAATCGCTTATTTAATCAAAATATCGAGCAAATTAATTGCTCATATTGTCTTTATTATTTCACTGACCTGGACCAGCCAACCAGAGGAGGAGCTGCGCAAGCCAAGGCCATTATCCATGTAAATCCAATGCCAGCGAAAGCATGGTTGGATGAAAATTTGAAACTCCCCATTGGCTTGCAAACCACAATGTATCTCTCAATGGCCAGCACCACGAGTGACCAAAGGGAAATTTGCCCTGTGTAGCAAGTAAAACAATCAAATCACAAATCAATTTAATCCAAAAAGCAAACAGCAGAACAATTTTCCTCACCTCCAAGTGTGGCCATGAATCCCTCAATCGCACAGCCAGTTGGTCCCAGAACAAAGTATCCATTAATGGCTGTGTAGAAAGTGACCGTGAATCCAAAACAAACCATGATGGTTCCAGCCACAGCCAGATTGACCAGAATGAAGTTGAGAGGTTGCCTCAGCTTTTTGTGTTGAGCTGTAACCACCAATGTAAGGCCATTGATGGGAAACCCAAAGCACATGAGGAAGAACATGTAGACGGCGAGCAGTTTAAACTGCCATGGCTCAGCCAGATAATACTGAGGATATTCGTACGGACTCCTCACAAGCCCTGTCCTGTTGGACAGGGGGATGTAGAAGTTGTTTCCTTCAGTGCCGTTCATCTCTGCCTGCTAATGATCCAGAACACAAGGAGGATGCAATCTGTTGCAGTGGACCTGCTCTTTATTGCATAGATGCATCAGCTGGGGTTATATATCCCTGTGGGGATCCTTATAAGGGATAAATCCAGGAGCGCAAGATAGGGAGGGTGTTACTATGTGGGATTTGAATGATAAGAGCAGACATAATCACTTTTGGACTAATCAGTCAGTGAAGCTTTGGATCTTTTTTGACATCTGAGATTCTTATATATTTAAGACAATGTCGATTTTGATTGCAGAGTGAGTATACGCAACACTGTGCTTCATTGAAAAATGTGATTGTACGTTTATTTCTGCTGTTTCTTGACTTACTAGTGACAAGAACACGCTTAAAGGGGATTTCGGGTCAGATTAGGACATGCAAATTGTTCTTCCATCATTTTATGTTAGATTGTCGTTGAGTTTTGTAGGTTTCACACTTGTGCTATATCCTATTCTCTTTTGTGCCACAAGATTTGCGATAATGAGGTTGATGGAAGATTAATTAGAAGATTAATTAGCTTAATTACAAGTAGTAGCTCCAACAGGATGTACTCTATAGGTTGTTTTCTTCAGTGTGCGAAATGAAATAGCAATAGTGCTTTGGGTTATTTATTTATTAGGAAGTCGTTTTTCTGAAAATGCTGAAATCTAAGAAAAACATTAATAAAATGCACAGTATTTTCAGCTAAAGTTGAATAAACACTATTAAAGCGGTAAGTAATTGTTTAATTAATTGATTAAATAAGATGTCAAGGGTTTACAAACAAATGTTCCTTTAATTTATTCAACTGCTATTTTAATTCTGGATGTAGATGAGTTTACGGTAGTTTATCAAAACTTAGTATTGATAGCTATTAATGATAGCTATTAATTAGCTCTTGTTTGTCATTCTTTAACAGTATATTAGACATAATATGAATTGCAATTCAATGAATTGTTAATGTTTGGTTTTATCCATTACGAATGCAATTACTTTTTGTATTTAAAAGTTATGACAAAAGTTACTTGACTCCTAATTCATTACTGTAGCCATAATTTAGCATGTGAGTTTATTTCAATAACTTTAACATTATATATAAAACAAATCAAGTGCAAGCACCACTTTCAGATCAAGAGAAGACATTTGATTCAAGAAAGTGTAGCTTTTGTATTGTTTTATTTTATTTAATGGTTATTTTATTTCTGTAGTTATGTTTCTTTCTTTCTTTCTGAATGCATGTCATTTGTTTTATTTTAATAACTTATATTAAACACTTTATTAAACTATAGATTCATTTTAGGAATCAAATTTACTGCAAATAAATGTACAGAAGTCAGATTCAAAAATGAAAACGTAGCTTTTGTGCTTGATTACTAATAATTAAAAATGTTTTTATAATGTAATAATTAAATAATTATGTAATAATAGTAATGAAATAATTAAATCTCGTAGTTTATTGCAGCAGCTATATAATATAGCATATACATCTTATTTAAAGAAGTTTAACAGTTTATAAAGCGATATACTAGATGCACTCACCTAATTCATATGAATGAAGATTTGATTATAGTAGGTTTATTATTTAATCGTTATGTTTTATTTCTGAATGCATGCAAGTTTAATATTAATAAAGCTCATAATTCATTACGTATCACTTAGCATATTGCATTCAGCTTTCAAAGTATATAAAATCATAAATTCATTGCAAGCACCACATTCATTTGAATTAAACGTCATGCTTAAAGGTATAATTTCTAGTGTGTTTATTTCATGTAATTATTGTATTATTATTTTGCTATTTGCTTTATTATGCATGCTCATCATTATTTAGTACTGAATGTTTCATTTAGCATATGAACTACATTCAATACAACAAAGAATAAATCACAAACACCACATTAAATGGAATCAAACTGCAGTCTTATATGTATATGTAGGTCCTAATTAGGTTACCATTAGTAATCAATTACACACACACAAATCACCAAAGAAAAAGACATTTGAATGCATGTATTTATTATTCTACTTTTCAACAAATATACCATATAGAAAATATATACAGAAAAGCTGACAAAGCAGCTGAAAACAAAAATAAAGGAGTGACAATCCATAATGTCGCCGAGGTGAAAAGGTAACTCAGTGTATGATGACGCATCTCACTGAACCCTTGGGTGAGTTAAAGCAGTTCTGGGCACGACCTACTGATGTGATGATGACAAGAAAAGAGGCTTATGCTCAGATTTAGTGGTGAGCTATACCTTAAGATGAAACATCGGTGGAGAGACGTGAGATAAACTAGTGCTGATCACAACTAATCTACCCACGCTCTATTTATCGAAGAGAATGTGTCTGGAAAGTCAGCTAATGTCTTCTTTGAACTCAATGGATCCAAGGCAGAAAGATAGGGGGGAGAGAGGGGAGTATAGGGCCCTATTTGTGATTTTTCAACATTTACAGAGATTGAGCAGTGGATATTTATGCTTATTGAAGACAGTGGTCTCCAAAGCAATAAAAGAATCATTGAGAAAGCATGGTTGGCAATTAGTTCTATGCTGGAGACACAGAGGACACCTCTGTTTTGCTTGTTGACACTGAGGAGGACTCATCATCACCAAGTGGACTCTTGCCACAGAAAAGAGTGTTGAGCATGCAGCTGCGGAACTGGGGAGGAAAACATTGAAATTATTGACATTTCATTACCTTAATGTACAATGCACAAATGATCTAGGGATTGAAATGCCATTTAATTACAGTGCATGTGCAATTTAACAAACTGATCTCAGAGTAAATGAATGGTTAGTACTCATTGTGGTGTTTTAATTCAAAGATTATGATGAAATCATGTACACTGAAGAGAAATGATGGGTTAAATCAAACAAAATTTGAGAAAATATGGAGAAATCCAACTGATAGGTTAAAATTTTCAATAAAATATACACTTTTTAAAAATGACCATGATTTTAATGATTAAATACATGTAAAAATGCAAAAGTTAACATCTCTGACTTGGTTAACGGTAAGTGTCCGTAATATAAATTCGGTAAATAACTGTAAAATTTACTTTACCAGAATTCATGACACATTTTATGCGTTTTTAAATTGAGACAATAAATGTCAATACTAGTACTTCAAAACAATGGCGTATTAACACTATAAATTAATGAAATGCAGTAGTTTACTGTAAAATTTATACGTTTTTAATGATAAAATTCTGACAAATTCTTGTGAGTTTGTATTAACCCAACAGCTGAGTTGTGTTTATGATTTTTACCTAAATGTAGGTTTCTTTAGAGTGTATATTCTAAGGATATTGTATTAAAAAGTGGCTCACCTGTTTGTTTAGGAGTACATAGATGATGGGGTTAAACAAGGCAGAGGCTTTTGAGAAAAAAGCTGGGATAGCCATGGCTGTTGCGGAGAAAGCAGCTCCCCTGTTAAAAAAGATCCAGGCAGCAAAGCTGGCATAGGGAACCCAAGCCACCAAGAAGCCCAAAACCATCAGAATGACCATACGTGTCACTTCCCTCTCAGCCTTCTGAGTGGACTCAGATTCCTGCTGTTGAGCTGCAGCCTGAAAGAAAAGGATTAAAAACAATGTTTGAAATACTTTAATACATTTCTATATGTTAATAATAAGTGTTATTGTAGCATTGTATTCGCTTACAGCTTTGACTGTGCAAACGAGGCTTCCATAAGTGAAGAAGATGGTCGTAACAGGAACGCAGAAATGACAGCTGAACATGTACAAAACATATGATTCATTGTTGAATTCTGGGTTCAGGGTGTAATAATCAGGTCCGCAGGAAGTCTGCATTCCCTCTGGGATGTATCTGTATCAAAACAATAAAATCAAATTGTCACAGATCTTTTCAGACCCTACTCTCTTGCAGTATCAGTAGTATAGGTAGACTGTAACGTTAGAAGATAGGATTAGTTGAATAAATTTGTGCAGAGTTACAATTAGTCAATAGAATGTCTGTTGAGAGACTATTCAAATAAAGTGTTACCACTGCTAGTTAACTTGTGGATACTCATATCCATTAAAAGACATTTAAAATAAAGTATTATCATGTAGAACAACAACTTTTGTCTGAAAAAACTCCTAATATACTGCTTTTTAGTCATTATCAAGGTGGCTATATTAAGTTGATATAAACTGTCATCATTTACTGCCTCTACACTTGTTACAAAACTGAGATTCTTCAGTATGTTTGAGACCAAAAGGCATTGAATTCCAGTTATTTTGTCCTACTATTGGTTATTAATGGCTTCCAAAATGTCTTTTAAAGAAGAAGGAAACTCCTCAAGTTTTGGAAGTGGTGAGTAAACAGTTAATTAATCTCCTTATGGGATGTTCATGCAGTATAAACAGCCAATATGCAACATTGTAAGCAACTAGTTAAAAGTGACAATTGATCCCCATCTTGAAGCGCAACCATTGGTTAAACTTAGAGATTATTTGAGCCTTAATCTCTTTTGTGCTGATTAAAACTCTCTAATTAGCGTGAATGACTTACCTGGACCAGCCAAAAAGTGGGGGGACTGCACAGCTAGAGGCCATGAACCATGTGAAGGCAATGCCAGCCATCGCATGGTTTGCGGAGAATTTGAAGCTTCCCATTGGCTTGCAAACCACTATGTACCTCTCAATGGCAAGAACCACCAGAGACCAAAGAGCAACTTGACCTGTGGACAAATAAAATGATCACAATATGGAATCTGAAACAATAAAACAAACAAATTCCTGCTGAAATATTCTTACCTCCAAGTGTAGCAAAGAAGCCCTCGATTGCACAACCTGTAGGACCTAGAGCCATATACCCATTAATGGAGCAATAGAACGTAACCGTGAATCCAAAAAAGGCCATAATTGTTCCAGCAAAAGCCAAGTTTACCAAAATGTAATTTAAAGGTTGCCTCAGCTTTTTGTGCTGAGCTGTGACCAACAGCGTGAGCACATTGATCGGCAGCCCGAAGCAAATCAGAAAAAACATGTATAAAGCCAGTGCCTTAAACTGCCATGGATCTGCCAGGTAATACTGTGTGTATTCGTAAGGACTCCTCACTAGCCCAGTCCTGTTGGACATAGGAATGTAAAAGTTGTTTCCTTCGGTGCCGTTCATCCTGCTGGAGGTGTTGCACGTATGCCAAGAAGACACCAGCAAAACTGTACTCCACAAAACTGCCAGCAGCCCGCTTTTATATCTTCAGCAGAGTCCCCTGTCAAAAGGGGTGTCACCATTAAGAAGATTTGGCGGACACCAAGCTTCATAACCTACTGGATTGAATCTACTTGGCTCCTCACCAACTCTCATATGATATCCATCCCCTCTGTAGGGGATTAAGTTTCAAATCTTCGACCTTGTAATCTTTGTTCTAAGTCGGAGGCTGAGAGATTATCCAGTGGAATGGGTTGCATACAGTCCTCCCATCTTCACATTCCCCCGTTCACACACTTAAACATTTCAAGTTTGAACACCACAGCTGAAAACAAGCTAGAAGAAATAAATGACAATGTAGAATCCAACGTTTGAGGTTACGGATGTGATTTTGGCTACTGCAGTGGTGTGAACAAGACAAGGGTTTCCATTTTTGAAATGATTGACTGGATTTTGTTACTAGAGAGGGGGAAAACAAAATGTTTATATATTGCTATACATTTGAATAAACTGTAGATATAAAACTTTATCAAGTAAGTGAATCTTGTGTCTGAAATGGAAATGGAATTAACATATTTATATGAAGCAATTTAACATAGCCTTTTGTGTGTACACTGTAAAACAATTACCTTAAATTCACAGTAAATTACTGGCCAATAATTGCATTACTTTTACAGTAAAATACTGTATGTAAAGGGTACATGAGGTATGAGGTAGTTCACAGTCATTTACTGTGATTTTGTTACATTAAATTACTATGAAATTGCAGCCACATAGTATAACTTTACAGTAGATAGTGAAGTCCATCACTGTAATTTCACTGTATAATCTTGTAGAATTAACTATTTTACTGAAAGGCAGGCTTTCCTCAGCTATTCCTTCTGACATTTACCCTGACTTTTAAATAATTTGGGGTGTTTAACAGTGTTTGGTTTTATGAATCAATTACTTTTGTTCCAGTTTGTTATGTTTTTGGCTAAGCACAAAGTTATGTTCATTAAATATTATTTCATATTTCCATGTTAACCTTATAAAACTAAATGAAGGTGCAGCGCACCCAAAAAATGAAAATTCACTCTGACATTCATGTCGTTTCAAAACAGGATGATTTTCTTTCAAGTTATTTTTGAAGATGTAACCAAATAGTTTTTGGAGCTGCAATAACATTATGTTATTTCTAAATATCAAAAAAGTGCCAATACTAGCATAAAAGTTCATTTGTATTAATGTCTATGTTGAATGAAATAAAAAGAATCTGAATTCCTATAACTAACATGCAGAAGATATAGCCCTTTTTACAGTAATTTGCTTTAATCATACAACCTGCCTTAATTTCACAATAAAATTCTGAATACAACACAGTACTGTGCATTTTTACAGTTAAATCCTGTAAAGTGATACTAATGTAATTTACTGTGAAAAATTACAGTAACATGTTGTGAAAATCTGGACATTTTTACAGTGTATATACATAAGGAGAAAAGGGAATGTATAACATTCATACATAGCCATAAAATATTAATATTAACAAATATAATACTCTTATATTACTAAATGTGGAAAATAACCACATTAAGATAAAAAAAAATGCTTTAGAAAAAGTGTTTAGATGCAGAGTGCTGTCTGCAGTTTTCTTCTAAAATTAGCATTCATCTCATGCTATGTATATTTTCAGTTATTTCACTTTAAAGGCAATGAAAATAACCTTTTTGCCATTTTGCCATTAAACATGCACACATAGAGCCAGAGCAAAAAAATACTCATATTAGGAGTTTAAATGTTTGCATCTGAACTCTTTATATCTTTACAATTATATTACATATATTATATTTAGAAACTATATATATGTGTGTGTGTGTGTGTGTGTGTGTGTGTGTGTGTGTGTGTGTGTGTGTGTGTGTGTGTGTGTGTGACATACGTTGGAGATTTGTTTTTTATCTTCTGAACCATTTATTAATCTTAGATAACGTTTACTCAAATAATCATTATTAAAATAAATGGAAAGTATTGTATCTGTATTATTATTTAACTGACCTAAGAAAACATGCAGTATTTGTGCATTCATTACCAAAATGCTAAACATTGTAGCTTGTCTTGCTAATTGTTAGCTGGTACTAGCTAATGCATTTTCTTACGTTAACTAATGTTCACTATTGATGAGTTATCAAGACTTCATTAGAAATGATGGAACGAACATTGCTTTAACTAACTTAAATATGTTTTAAAAATCTAAAAACCAAAATAAAACAACACAAATTTGGAATGCATGCTTTTATTTAAATATACTACCTACACTTTTTATAAAATATTTACAGAATCTGACCTGATCAAGTCAGACAGCTTTTGCAGACAATACAATGACCAAAAAATAAAATAAAATAAAGACCTCCATCAAAACATACAAGTGAAGTGAAATTATTGGTGCGGGAGTAGATATTGTGCATAGATCCAGATGAATTCAAGTATATTTTATTGAATACATTTCCATTGCTTCCACCTAACACTGGAGAAAACGATTCCATAAATCCAATAAACATAACATTTTCCTTTAACCTCAGAACCATCAGCCATTCTTGAATTCCTGATAAAATGCCTTTAAGTGGACATGTATGGTCTTGAAAGAAACAGCAGTTACAAATGGCCAGAAATGTACTGCATGTCCGTGAGTTTGTCCCATTTGAATGACGGAGCACTGAATAGGCAGATCTATGCAGGAGACACAGAGGACACCTCTGTTTTGCTTGTTGACACTGAGGAAGACTCATCGTCACCAAGAGGACTCTTGCCACAGAAAAGGGTGTTGAGCATGCAGCTACGGAACTGGGGATAAAGATAACATAGCATGTATAGAATCAACTCCACATATTTAAGATGCAAAAGTAAGTGTCAGCATTTTAGCAATATCTACAGTATTCAATAAATAAATTGAATCACTAAGATATGTGTTAAAATGTAAACATGGCTCACCTGTTTGTTTAGGAGCACATAGATGATAGGGTTAAAAACAGCTGAAGTCTTAGAGAAGAAGGCTGGAACAGCCATGGCTTGTGCGGAGAAAGCAGCTCCCCTGTTAAAGAAGATCCAGGCAGCAAAGCTGGCATAAGGAACCCAAGCAAACAAGAAGCCCAAAACCATCAGGATGACCATACGTGTTACTTCCCTCTCAGCCTTCTGAGTGGACTCAGATTCCTGCTGTTGAGCTGCAGCCTGAAAATTTTGAAAGACAAGAAAGAATTAAGGATGAAATGTGGCCAATGTGGCTCTATTTGACCAACACTGATTCATTTCAAATGTATACATACAGCCTTGACTGTGCAGACCAGACTGCCATAGGTAAAGAAAATTGTGGTGACGGGTATGCAAAAGTGGCAGCTGAACATGTACATGACGTAAGACTCATTATTAAATTCAGGATTCAGTGTGTAGTAATCTGGTCCGCAAGAGGTTTGCATCCCTTCCGGAAGATACCTGGAAGATTAGAAATATATGAGATGAGGACTGATGTGAACTAAATCTACCTAAATCTGCTTAATTACCTGGACCAGCCAAAAAGGGGGGGGACTGCACAGCTACAGGCCATGAACCATGTGAAAGCAATGCCAGCCATCGCATGGTTTGCGGAGAATTTGAAGCTTCCCATTGGCTTGCAAACCACGATGTACCTCTCAATGGCAAGAACCACCAGAGACCAAAGGGCAACCTGACCTGAAGATAGGAATAAGATGTTAGTCCCCCAGCATGTACTGCATTCAAATCTATGCACTGCTAGTTACTCCTTACCTCCGAGTGTTGCAAAAAATCCCTCCATTACACAGCCTAGTGGACCAAGAGCCATGTAGCCCACAAGTGAGCAGTAGAAAGAAACCGTAAATCCAAAGATGACCATAATTGTGCCTGCAAAAGCTAAGTTGACCAAAATGTAGTTGAGCGGCTGTCGGAGTTTCTTGTGCTGGGCTGTAACCACCAAAGTCAGGACATTGATGGGAAATCCAAAAATGATCAGTAGAAACATGTAGAAAGCCAGAGCCTTGAATTTCCATGGTTCTGCCAAATAATACTGGGTGTAATCATAAGGACTTCGCACAAGCCCAGTCCTGTTTGACATGGGGATGTAGAAGTTGCTCCCTTCTGTCCCGTTCATTTTTACTGAAATCTAAATTAAAACCGTCTATGTGGAAATATGAATAAGCAGTTCAACTCCACTAAGAGATGGTCAACCCCAAAGTGGACAGCGTCAGGTATGCTTATATACTCTTCTAAGGAAGCCAAAACTGGAAAAGGGGTGTCACCAATAAGATTATTTGGCTCAGATCAGAGTTCATAACCACCACAGATTGTACCCTGGGATTTGACCCTACCTGTCAACATGATATCCATTTCTTCCAACAAGGATTAGTTTTTAGCTTTGCACTCTTCTTAAGCTGCATCTTAAGCCACTGAGATCAGCTCAAAGTCCAGTAATGCTCACTTTTCTTCAACTCAGACGTGCTTCGTCTACTTCATCACACACTTGACAAAATGTAGAATACAATTGTAGAAATCTTGTGATGATGTCTTAAATCTTAAAAAAAAAAAATAAAGGTTTACTTATGTATTGTAATATTCTTCATGTTTACAAAACTTCACATCTATTAAACTGAAAGTGCAGTAAGAAAGTCAGTTTAGGAAAGGCTTCAATGGCTTCATTAACTGACATGTAAAAGGATTCATTAATAAATCATTTGTTTGCTAACTTGTAGTTATCCAGATGGTAAATTAATTATAAGAGCATTATGGAGAGACACATTAAACTCGACTACTATTCTGCATAAGCTTTTTGAAAATATATTTGAGAAAATAAAAATACACATGTGCAAGTATGCATTAATTAATGTAGCTATTAAATACAATTACATATTTACAGACAAATGTGAATAAAATCTGATGTGTATGTGAATACAGAAAATCTGAATAAAGATTCATGAAAAAAAATACCAACATTCCAAAGATTTTTTCAATCAATCAATCAATCAATCAATCAATCAATCAATCAACCAACCAATCGATCAACCAATCAATCATAAATCAGCTTCATGCCTTGATCCATGTGAAATCAATTCCTCTGTTATGTGATTGAAAGAATTATTGTTCCATTGGCTTACACATAAAAGTACTTCTCAATGGCAAGAATCACCATAAAAATCTGACCAGCAAAGTCCTCCTATATACACAGCAGTTCAGTGTAAATAAACAACCACTCTTCAAAGAGAGATATTGTTAATAAATTGGTGCATGTTTTCCTACCAACAACAAGATAAATGTAACAGTTTAACATTACAAGTGAAAAAATAGCAGGTAAGAAAGCATATGATCGCAAATTAGCAAACAACCCACACTGAAAAACTATAGTAACTAATATTAAATATTAAATACTATTGTTTTTGAACTGTACAATAGTAAAGTATTAGATTTTTATTGTATTAATTATATAGCTGCTATGGTAACACAGCAATTATAGTGTAAACAAGTGACTCAATACTGCAGTGTTCTATAGCAAATCACACTACAATACACTAGTGTAGTACAGCAGTGGTCCCTAATCCCCGGGCTGCGGACTGGTACCAGTCTGTGGATCAATTGGTATCATTAAATATTTCCATTTTTTTTATTATCTGAGTCTGAATGATTTTGAAATATTATATATTTTGAAATATGATCATCTTCTCTCGGTCACTTGAGTAGCAAAATGTAACCCACACACTAGCAAAATATGTAAGAAACTGACGTCTTTGAAAAGTTGCAAAAGGGAAAAGGCCCAGTGAAGAACCTACAAATTACAGAGAAATGGATCTGCAGCCCATTTCCAAACAAATCAGGTAAATCCAGCATGTATGTACAAGAAGAAGATCAACTGCTGGAGATCGCAAATGACAGCGGCCTTAGGGACCGTTCACATATCACGTCTTTTCCACACACAACCTTGTTATTTCCAATAAAGGCACCCGGCCTTCCAGGCACACCGAGTGAAAAACATCTAAATTTTGCAGAGTGTCGCAAGCTCACTGCAAGTCACGTGACAAAAATTGACCAATCAGCTTTATACTTTGACTAATTATCTCAGACAATCACAGAACAACTAAACACTGCAGTGCTTTTTAATTTTCTCCATAAATAAAACTTGTATCAGAGCTGCAGCAATGTTTTGTCATCTTGTCATACTTTGTTTATGTTTAAAAACTGATTATGCCTAGCAAGAGTTGTGAACACTATAACATATGCAGTATAATACACTTTACCATAGTGTGGTTCAAAAACACTATAGTATTTATTAGATATTGCGATAATATTTTTTCATATGGGGTGACCCTATCTGCCTTTAAGGCAGAGCCCCAGAGCACACATCCCACTGGTCGTTTGAAGGTGTTTATCTGCCGAAGTAAATCTTTCTGGAAATTTTCCTATGATAGCAGTTTCAAACTTTTGGAAGGAAATATTGTTTTAAATGATGTCACAACAGTTCTTTCATCTTGCTTGATGTATATTGGGCCCTTCTGTACAAAAGTAAAGATTTTATCAGTTTATTGTACCACCTTTTTGCATCCAAACACTGGGACCAAATGCCATATAGTCCATGATCAATTAGTATGAACAATTTTCTGCTCTGAAACCATACTTTACAATAAGGTGACATGAATTTGACAGGTGCTGCCTACATAAATGCTGTGTCTAGTTCAGGTACAACCCTTCATGATAGTGCTGCTTCTATGGTGGAACAGATCAAAAGGATTATTCAATGCACGTCATGGTTTTGTATGAAGTATGATGGGATTCTGGATTAACATCTATGTTGATCCTGGAACATCATTTTTGTTCGAAAATGTAATCCATACCTATTCCCTACTCCTGAACCCAACCATAACTGTAAATGATTCCCATAATCACCGGGGAGTAATAGTTGGATAACAATCCTGCAGAAGTGCATAAACCTAACCGTAAGACTAAGCTTAACATAAACGGTAAAAGTAATTCTGATTGGCTGATTGGAATGTTGATCCAGGACTATGTCCTATTTGGTAAAATCAGGTTTAAAGAAGAGTCCAAGGCATTGTCCTGTCTTCCAAATTCCTCAAATGACAATCTGGTGCAGCTAGACAAGCAACCAACAATTCCAATACATGGCGGCTCCACCTAGCAGTCTACTGTATTTAAAGAATGTGCTGCTAATATCTTGGTGCAACATACCACAGCACACATGTGTCAGTTTTAGGTGACATACTCATATTTTCTGTGCTGTTTATTCTCTTTTTGCTGAAACCTTTATTTAAACAAGCTACCACTGTGTCTTGCAAACTATACATGGTTAAAACAATCAATGGTTTGGGTCTAGAAAAAGTACTGGATGCCGAAGATTCCTATACACTGTTAACACACACACACACACACACACACACACGCTGAAGAGCAGAGCACCAAGCACAAAAACAGCCAGACACAGGAAAAGTTTCTTTCCTCAGGCCATCTATCTCATGAACAGTTAAATATTCCCCTACTGTGCAATAAATGTGCAATACTTTCTCATACGCACTTGTACACAGCACCTGATAACAATATACACTGCAATACTTTCTCACACGCATTTGTACACAGCACCTTACAACCTGTATATTTATAACAAATCTGTACACACAATTTAACATCCAGATCTTTTTTGACTAACTGCATCTCTGTTTAATGTTTATCGCCTTTTTTGTTCTTCTCATATTTAATTTTGTGTTGTCACTTGTCACTTTATGTACACTGGAAGCTTCTGTTGCCAAAACAAATTCCTTGTGTGTGTGAAGCACACTTGGCAATAAATTCTGATTATGAATTGTATTTTTAGGCTAAGTCTATTGTATTTCCTTTTAAGCCTGTTTGCTTTATCAGATAGCTTCACTTAATTTGCTGCTTTATTAGTGTGGATTACTAATCAGGCATGCATTGTAACAGGGATGAGAGCAGGTTTGTGGTTTTCAGGAGATGTTTGATTGATTGTTTAGTCTGCCTTTTCAATGTAGATGCTAACAAATGCTGGAAATCAGCTAATAGGTTTAGCCCCTTGTTTGGCAATCTGCTCACCAGGGATACAAAAAGATTAGCCGGTCCTTGTCAACTTGTGCTAGCCACCCTGGGCTAACCATGCAGTGTGAATCCAAACTCTAGTCCTATAGCCTACAGTAGTACTCGGATATGTTTCCCAAAACCATCGTTAGCAAACTAAGGTCGAAAGTTCCGTTGTTACAAAGATAGTTTGTTGATTTGCCAATTCCCAAATCCATCGCTCCAACGAACATTCGCATAGTATAACGAAACGTAGTTCCTGGCTGTGTTCTATTCCCACTTATCCCCCCTATGCCCTATTCATTTAGAACATTCTAACATTCAAAGTTGGAATTATTAAAAGTAAAAAAGCATTAAGGTCATCTCTCTTAGGTGTAATTTGCTTTCAGAATATTTTTACAGTTCAGTTTTAGCAATCTTCGTGTTTACAATTGTGCTCCCTTCGCAATGCACTTTGAAAACATTGATATCATTTTGAACACAGCCTCATGGCAAAAGAGCTATTATTTAAAAGCGGAATTTATGTTATGTCTCCAAAGCTTGTGAAAAAAAATAAAACATAGCATACGTTTTTATTTTATAGTGGGTTATTTATTAAGTGTCTGTACTGTATATGACATGGGCCTGTTGGTTAGAACTTTCTGCTGTGGTTTGCATGTGTCAAATTGTAAAAGCAGACTTTTAATTTATTTTTTTAAGTAAATAAACAATATCCTATTCTAATAATAATAATAATAATCATCATCATCATCATCATTAATATTATTATTAAAGTAAATATATTTATAATAAATAGCCTCAGTTCCCAGAGATGGGTTGCGGCTGGAAGGGCATCTGCTGCGTAAAATCGTGCTGGATAAGTTGGCGGTTCATTCCGCTGTGGCGACCCCGGATTAATAAAGGGACTAGGCCGACAAGAAAATGAATGAATGAATAAATAGCCTCATTATTTATTTATTTATATGATTTATATATGATATTAGAATAGTGTTAGTTTTTGTAAGTGATTTTATGTTTTAGAATAGAATATGTAATGGTCAACTTCTCAATAATATTAGTAAAGCAAACACAGGCCCTATATGTGCCATTTACTTATATTTCAATTAATATAGAAAACGAGTGCATGTTTTTACCAAAACTAATATTGGATTTTATTTTAAATGCGTGTTTGTGTAAAACAATATAATTTGCACAAAGAAATGATGGGGTTGTTCTCTAAATTAGTTACTCCACCCCGTTTAGAGCATCATTATGGGCGTTTTATGTTATATCTAACGTGGTTCAAGAGATGGATCTGCGACAGAGAAACTAGGGGTTTTGGGAAACACTCGTCACTACATCGTTCTTTCCCCAAACGATGCATCGAACTATGATAGTTCAGCCGCGAGTTACGTCGTTGTTTGGGAAATGCACCCCTGGGCAGTACTCACACATGTACTTTTAAATGAGTACTATTTATCACAACTTGTGGAGATCATACATTTCTAAAGGTTTTGGATGTTTTTTCTAATTATTTTTTTTTATTTTATTACAAATTGCTTTTTGAAATTTTTGTCTTAACCAATAACTTTTCACATTCTTTTTTCATTTTTGTAAAAGAGTTTTTCCTCTGTTAAAAAAAAAAATGTGTCCCCACATGCAAAAAATCTTTGTTCACATAAAAACATGTCTTGTCAAGGGCATGCCAAATCAACAGATCATGGTATACTCATAACCATGACATCATGTTGGCCAATCAGAAGCCTCAAAAAAAATTATTCCTTTCGGTTGAATTCCTGTGGTTTCATCTCAGTTATTCACAGAGGATGTTGTTCTGTTGGCTTCATCGAACACTGACCTTCAGCATGCACTGAGGTGGTTTGCTGCCAACTGTGACACGGCTAGGATAAGAATCAGCACCTCCAAGTCCGAGGCCATGGTGCTCCACTGGAAAAAGGTGGCTTGCCATCTACAGGTTGAAGGAATGTCCTTACCCCAGGTGGAGGGGTTGGGGTTTTGCTCATGAGTGAGGGACGGAAGGTAAGATTGTCAGGTGGATCGATGCAGCGGCAGAAGTTATGCAGTTGATGTACCGGTCCATTGTGATAAAGAAGGAGCTGAGTTGAAAAGCAAAGTTCTCGATTTACCAATCTGCGTTTCTACTCTCACCTATGAAAGGACAATATCTTGAATAAAAGCGGCCGAAATAAGTTTCCTTCACAGGGTGGCAGGGCGCACCCTTATAGATAGGGTGAGGAGGTCTGTCACCCAGGAGGAGCTCAGAGTAGAGCTGCTGCTCCTCCACATCGAGAGAAGCCAGCTGAGATGACTGGGGATGCCTCATGGACACCTTTCTAGAGAGGTGTTTCAGGCATGTTCCTCGAGGAGGAGGCCCAGGGGAAGACTCGGGACACGCTGGAGGGACTATGACTCTTGGCTACAATGTAGGTTGTGTCAAAGCAGTTTAACATAGAAGTTCTAGTAATATTGACTGTGTCAGTCCAGTTTTCAGAGTTGAAGTTCAATTTAGTTTTCACTGCTGAAAGTTCAATCACCGAATAGCAAGTTTATCAATGTGCAACTCCACAAGTCCCAAACCAAGCAAGCCAGTGGTGACAGTGGCAAGGAACAAACTTCTCCAATTGATGAAAGTGAAGGAAAAGAAAAGGCTCAGTTGGGCATAACCATTTCTCCTCTGGCCAACCTTCTTGTTCAGAGCTGCAGTCTAGGCGCCGGAAGCTGGAGATGTACTCTTCTTATTTTTATGTATCTGTGCACTTTATTATTTTGTAAAAATGTATTCCCCTCAGTTTTTAATCATATATTATAACCTTCTCCCCCCTCTCGAAACAACTTTTTTCACTTCTGGTCACATGGAATGCCTTTAGGGTGGGGCTATCAGGGCATGTCTCATTCTGCTCTGCCTTCATTTATTCATCAATCTTCTATTATTTTGGTAGCAACAACCATCTTCCAACAATCCAATTGGTTCTCAAAGGAAGAAATTATGCGTCGCCTTACTTTTTTTTTTATTCATTTCAAGTGGATATAAATGGATAGAGGAAAAAAAAACTTCAGTTTCATGGCAATTTTAAATGTATTTTTCTAGCCCAGTGTCATAGGGTAATGTATAGATGGGATACAGCTGTCGATACATCATTCATTCATTCATTCGTTTTCCTTCGGCTTAGTCTCTATTTCAGAGGTCGCCACAGGGGAGTGAACCGCCAACTCATTCATTCATTCATTCATTCATTTTCTTTTCAGCTTAGTCCCTTTATTAATCTGGGGTCACCACAGCGGAATGAACCAACAACTATGCCAGCATATGTTTTCTGCAGCGGATGCCCTTCCAGCCACAACCCAGCATTGGGAAACACATACACACTCATTCACACACACAATTATGCACTACCGACAATTTAGTTTATTCAATTCACCTATTGCACGTTGGACTGTGAAGGAAACCGAAGCACCCAGAGGAAACCCACACGAACACGGGGAGAACATTCAAACTCCACACAGAAATGCCAACTGGTCCAGCCGCGACTCGTGACCAGTGATCTTCTTGCTGTGAGGCGACAGTGCTAACCACTGAGCCGCCCAATTTGTTTTAGTGAATAATTAAAACATATGATGTTACCAATCTGCTTCTTTTTGTACGCTTGTTGTGTATTTTTCTCAACACAGTTGTCAAGTCAGGATGTAAATGCTCAAGCTTCCTTCTTAAGACTCTATTGGCAGCAAACAGAGTTCAATCAAAGTACACCGCAAAGTAGTCCTCACTGGCAGTGTAGTGTCTGACTTTTTTAAGGTCTCAACTAAATAGAAAAAACCTTCACTTTGTTGTCTTTTCTAACCAATCAAACTTAGTTTTCCAATTGCTGACCTAGGCCATTCCCAACAATGGCATAGGCTTCAACTGGAATGGCTTGTTTTAATGTCTATGCTCTTTAAATATCATCCAATTATTGATGCTGTATGAGAATTAATATTTCCATATTACTTCACCTTATACCTACATATTGAATAATTTTAATGCTGTAAGTTTACATGCAATTTCAGTGCTTAATTGATTTAATTGGAAATTGTTTGAAACTGTTAGAAATAAAGATCCTCATGTGTAAGCTAAGCAAGTAAACATGCAGTTTCTCTTAACCTACACCAATCTATCTAACACTGTGTGATAAACTTTCAATCAGGATGGTTACTACAGACTAGGCAACCTGGCAGGTGCTGTAACATTGGCAGATGCCAAGTTAGATGTGACCTAATTGAACTTTAGTGGATCTTGTGGTTGGCATTACATGGTTGATCATGAACAGACAAAATATATAGTGTTTTAAATATTTACCACTAAAGTATGACATTCAGTATGATTATGTAGGCTGGTTCTATTCTAAATCCAAAGCCTTGAAATTAGCATCACTTTGATTTCACATTTGCTTTTTCTAATGATTTAATCTGATCTCATCTATAAATCTCCCTTTGCTGGCCAAGGCTATATTCTCAATATCAAAGCTGAAAGTAATCACACCTCTTTCACTGCCTTACAGCAGTGTGACCAAGTCACATGAGACACTAGAAGCTGAGGACTTTTTTCACACTGCAAAATCTGTCAGATAATATGAAATGAAATTCTACATTTAGAAATGATTATGCTTAAAAACAAATTTATGCAATAAATAAATCCATAAAATACACTTTGTATATTGAAAGTACACAGATCTCGAAATTACTGGTGAAAGTGTTCAAAGGTGAGTGTTAACCAACAGTAAAGCTAATACCAAAATCAAATCTTCTCAAGGAATGTATGGACCCCCAGACGCAACTTGTGGAATTGTATATAAAAAAGCCTCACACCTTCATTATGAATTTGAAAAGCTTCTTTCTGGTAGACAATACAGAATACCCACAGTAAAAACAAATATTTTCAAGAAATCTTTTATACCATCTGCTATTACTATATCGAATAAATGACTATAAAGTAGTTTATATGCTATTCTGTGACACTGTGAATCTGTTTGTGGTTTTATAGCCAGAGTTGTGTGTTGGTAATCCATGGTGTAGGAAGCTTTGTGTTTATGCTTTGTGTTTTGTTTTTGTGATGTTTGCTGATGTTTAAACCAACTTTGGAACTTTGGAACCGCCAACTTCTGGTGGAAAGAACGCTGGCGCAGGTTGGCTGCCACTTCTCTGACCGGTTTTGTTTATTTTATTATTATTCTTTTAATAGTCTAGCTAGTTTTTATACAATAGAATCGTACAGATTGTGTTTTATAGTGCTTTTACTTATGGAATGCTCTCCCTTATTGTGTAAGAAATGCTTCCACACTTTAGCTAGTTTTAAGAAGATGCTAAAAACTCATCTTTTTAAGACTGCATTTTTAGATTCTTGGTTATTTTGTTGGTAACACTTTACAATAACAGTACATGAATAATGATGTATTAATGTGTAAACTAAACATTACTTTTTTATGAGTTAATGATGAGTTAATGTATGCATTAATCATGAACTAACTTGAACTACAACATGAGTCACATGAGTTCATGTGTGAATTACGGCTACCTTAATTACTTGTTAGTACATGTTGTTAATTAATGTGTTAATTAACATTTAAGTTTAAGCTAAATGTAACCAACATGAACTCATGAGCTGTTAATGTATGATTATGTCATGACTTTACTTGGAGAGGCACATCATCATTAACTCATGCTTAACTACTCATGAACTCCTGTTCATGCTGATGTTGACAGAACACTTTTCTATTGTTATTCAGTGTAAACTCACTAGTTGGACGTGGATAAGGAGTTCATGAGTAGTTAAGAATGGGTTAATGATGATGTGCCCCTTCAAGTAAAGTCACAACATAATTATATATTAACATATCATGAGTTCATGATGGTTAAATTAAGCATAAACTAATGTGGTAATTAATACATTAATTAACAAACAATCATGTACTAACAAGTAATTAAGGTAGCCGTAATTCACACATGAACTCATGTGACTCATGTTGTAGTTCAAGTTAGTTCATGATTAATGCATACCTTAACTTATCATTAATTCATAATAAAGTAATGTTTAGTTTACATATTAATACATCATTATTCATGTACTGTTGTTATAAAGTGTTACCATTTTGTTTATATTTTAGAACTTTTTATGTACACTTGTATTTTATTGCATGTTTGATTTCTCTGTTGTTGTAGCGCTTTGGGTCTTAGAAATGCTCATTATAAATAAAATATATTATTATTATTATTTTAGTAACATTTTGTGAGGTCAGAGATGAATTTCCACATGTGTGGACAATAAAGACTTCCAATTCTATGAACTGCTGAGGTGTATACTGTAGAGTATATTGTGCTGCTTTCTTTAAAAGCTTCTGCACAACGTAAGAATCTAAAACCTGCAGTAGCTCTGAATTAGTTTTTTGTTTTGTTTTGTTTTGGGTTTTTTTTGTTTTTTTGTGGGACATTTTTAAGTTATTCCTGACAAAACCGACTTCCAGACCATTTTGATAATGTTTCAACCTATACATTAATCTTGATCTGTTGAGTCTTACACCGTGCCCTAACAACATGCATCCCAACAAGATTCAGGCAACAAGCAATTTGGCTGTCCTCACCAGACGCAACACGACATAAACATTTAAATACAAGAGCCATTCAGAAGTGCAGAATAATCCACTGCACTCCCAACTAAATGATTCAAAATTATGTTTATAATCTATTTAATACATAATAAACACTTAAACAGTATTAAAATGCATGCTGAGTGACTGATGTTGGGGTGGCTGAGTCTCAGTTCTAATGTTTATTTTCAAGCTATATGTTATGCTAACTATTTTATATTCAAGATCTGAGGTAAACTATCTGCTGTTGCTTTCAGTATGGTAAATGAACATGATGTAAAATGATATTCAAAGTAGACTCACATTAACACTAAATAAAGCACATAATCAGCACCTGAGGTGATCATTGTCATAGACATTTATGCTGTTGTTCAGCTATTACATTGCAGTAGAATAGATAGAACCTGTAGATGGTTAACATGGAAAAGATACCTTGTAACGTGTGTCGAAGCATAATATCGTGTGTAGTTAGGACATGTTGTTAAAGTGGCATCTTTGTTTAACCTATAAACAACAAAAGAAAATCTTCTTTCTATTGATTTTGGTTTTTATTGTTTGTAACTTCCTTTTACATTATATCAGGCTGTTCCAACTCACTGCTTGATTGCGTGCCGGAACTGTGATTATTCTCCTCTCACAACAGCAAGGCATTTACACCCATAGAAATGCTGTACACTAGATGTTTGACCATTCTCTTTAAACCTTTGAGACATTTGAGTGTTTTCAGTAGATCTGTGGTTCCTGGAACACTTTGAGCAGCTCATCTGCATCTAAACATCAATTTTTTAAACTTTCTTCCTCATTCTGATGCTTGGTTTGAATTTCAGCTGATCATTTTGCCCATATCTACAAGCCTAAATTCATTGAGTGGCTGCCATGTGATAGGCCAATGCAATCTCACGGCAATTCGTAACTTTTTGATTTAGTGGCTAATTCGTATGAATTCGTACGATTTTATTCGTACAAATTAGTACGATTTGCTCATCACCCAATGACGGTTGGGGTTAGGGGTGGGGTTAGGTGCCACGCCTCCTTTTTAAAATCGTACATTTTCGTACAACTGAATTCGTACGAGTTAGCCACTAAACTGACAAAGCATAAAATACTTACGTTTCCTTGTGAGATTAGGCTGGATAGGCTGATTATGTATTTGATTAATGAGCAGCTGAACAGATGAACCTATTGGATAGCCTGTGAGTGTATATTGTCAGGACAAAAGGGGGTTTTAACATTATATTGTTTCAGCATATTAAATAAAAACCTGGAAAGTCCCATCCGTCCATCCATCCATCTAACCTTTCTTCCTTCTATACATCCATCTACTTTTTATTCCTTCTTTTCCTTTCTATCCATCACTTAAATTCACCCATCATACATCTATCTATCTATCCTTTTTCCCTACTTTTCTCCATCACTTTATGGCCATCATACCTGCTTACCATCCTTTTTTATGTCAATCCTTCAATCCATCCTTCCATGATTTCTATCATTCTTTCTTTCTTGATAATAATCTAAATTGATTATTAATTAATCAATTTATTTATTTTTATCCTTCCATCAATCATTTCCTCCTTCCATCCCTCAGTCAAACTATTCTTTCTTGCTTTATTTATTTATTTATTTATTTATTTATTTATTTATATTTATTTTTATTTATTTATTTTTTTTATCTATTTCCTTCCTTCCATACATCCATCCATACATTCATCTATCCTTCATTCCGTCCTTGCTTGCTTCCTTTATTCTTTCCTCCCTTTATTTTCTGTCCATCATTCCATTTTATCTATCCAACCATCCATACATCCATCATTTATCCACCCTTTTGTCAAGTCTTGTATGTCTTTCCATTCATCTTTCAATCCTTCTACTCAAAACTTCTTTCTTTCTTTTTCTTTCCTTCTTTTTTCTTTCTTTCTTTTCTTTCATACATCCATCATTTATCCATCCTTTTGTCAGGTCCTGTATGTCTGTCCATCCATCCCTCAAACCTTCTTTCTTTCGTTCTTTCTTTCTTTTTTCATCTATCAACCCATCCATCCATCCATCCATCCAATCATCTTTATTTTCTTTCCTTCCTATCCATACATACATTCATATATCCTTCATTCCTTTCTTTCCTTCTGTCCATCACTACAAATCCTCCATCCCTCCATTCATACAACTGATACATTTGTTCTCTCTGTCACTTTATTGCATCCATCATTTTGCTCATCTATCTATATTTCCTTCATTCCTTCAATTCATAAATGCATCTATCCTTTCTTCTCTTCATCACGTTAACCCATCCACGTTAACCCATCCTCTCCACAGTTCATCCCTCCATTCTTCCCTCTTCAATACATTATTTTAATGCAAGTCTTGTTTAGACAATAAAATATTTCTTCCTTTTGGCACTCTTTTATTTGCTTTCCCCTCAACCACCTTCTATCAGAAAGACAAACACAGCTGTGTGTCATCTAACTATCTCTTCAGGCTATAGCGGTGAATTGGTGCTAATTCCTTTACCTTGAGACTTCTGGCCAAAGTACAGTCGGTGGCAAGAATAATAGCTTAGATCTAATTATCTACTTTAAGTGAACTTTATTGAGAGTGAATTGTTTTAACACACTTACCTTCTTTCCTCAAATCACTGCCAAAAATCAATAGGGAGGTAGGCCTGGAAAATCAATCACGGATAATTAGAAAGGACACATTAATGTGTTTGGCTAAAATACTGTGGAAGATCATATTTGGGGATCATGATTAGCTATTTACAAATCAAGCTTACCCATAGTTGTTAGGTCAGATCAATAGGACAAGTTATACCACCAAGACATACTTTCTGGAATTTTGCAGAATTTTGCATTATGAATATGTGAAAATATTGAAAAATATGTGTTTTTATACAGATATACTAGTGTGATTTTGTTTATAGCACATGAACTCTCAGTTTATCCAAAAAAAGAAAGTTCTTAAAGGGATAGTTCACCCAAAACTGAAAAATCTGTCACTTTTTAACATCAAACTGTTTGACTTTCTTTTTTTGTTGTTGTTGTTGAACGCAAATCCTGTAAACATTCACTTCCATAATATTTGTTTTTTTTTTACAATTGAAGTCAAT
>LR812524.1:49543531-50038531 GCA_903798195.1 Danio kyathit | reverse complement strand
TACAAATATTAAAAGTCACTTTGTTAAACTCCAGTGTTACATTTGTAACATCAGAAATAGTTAGAAGAGAGATTAAGATCAGGATGTCTTTCAGAAACATGAATAAACAAAAACAAACTTTATTGTTAATCTAAATGAAGGTAGTTCTTTGCTGAAACGCAGAGGTTTTTAAGGATTAGCCATGTGAATAAAGGCTTTTTAATGTTTTTTTAACATTTTTCGAGTGCCTTGGACTGATTTTTATTTTTGTTTTGTTTTGTTTTGTTTTGTTTTGTTTTGTTTTGTTTTGTTTTGTTTTGTTTTGTTTTGTTTTGTTTTGTTTTGTTTATTTGGTTATTTATATATATATATATGAAAAACAATAAATAATAAATAAATATGTAAATAAATAAATAAATGTATGTAAAAAAAACACATATTCCCGCATAAACATATATATTTAAAATATATAAATATATATAAAATATATATTAAATGTTTTCTCTCTCGCCGACTTACTTTCCAGCTTAATCTGCCTGTCTTCTATTACTTTTATTAATCAAATTACAATGAAGAAATAGATGTTCAACAGTTTCAATATCACTATTGCAGAATTGGCAAACATTACAATTCAAATTAAATCTTTTTTTTCAGAAACTCGTTTGATGGGTAAATATTGTACATAATTTTAAAATGTACTTCTTTATATTGTGGAGGAAGAGGAAATGTCAAATATTTGCATCAAATTTTCTTATCTAAATTCTTATTAAA
Organism: Danio kyathit; assembly: GCA_903798195.1. Classification (NCBI taxonomy): domain Eukaryota; kingdom Metazoa; phylum Chordata; class Actinopteri; order Cypriniformes; family Danionidae; genus Danio; species Danio kyathit. The sequence goes on along the minus strand of LR812524.1, from coordinate 50,037,781 downwards.
AGGTTGGAAATATGTACTTTTATATTTTTATATTTATATATATATATATTTTTTTTTTAAATATTTCCCAAATGATGTTTAACAGATTCAGGAATTTTTTACAGTATGTCTGATAATATTTTATATTCTGGAGAAAGTCTTATTTGTTTTATTTCGGCTAGAATAAAAGCAGTTTTTAATTTTTTAAAAACCGTTTTAAGGTCAATATTATTAGCCCCTTTAAGCGATTTTTTTTTTCGATATTCCACAGAACAAACCATCACTATACAATAACTTGCTTAATTACCCTAACCTGTCTAGTTACCCTAGTTAACCTAGTTAAGCCTTTAAATGTCACTTTAAGCTGTATAGAAGTGTCTTGAAAAATATCTAGTAAAATATTATTTACTGTCATCATGGCAAAGATAAAATAAATCATTTAATAATGGGCTAATAATTTAGGGGCTAATAATTCTGACTTTAACTGTATATATATATATATATATATTATGTAAAATTATGACTCACTTTCCTGCTTAATCGGCCTGTCTTCTATTTCAATATATTTCCGTTTTATTTCACTCCTTTGAATTTTCTGCATCATTGATCCAGTCTTCACTGATAAAAAACCCTTCAGAATTATTATTTTTTGGCTGATCAGTGTTGAAAACAGATTTACATACATATTTTAATGGAGCACATTATATTTGTGGAAATCTTTTTAATCATAATTTGCAATCATGTGCTACACTGAAAAAATAATTGTTATAAACAATAATGAATATTTTCAACAAATAAACACGTTTTTTACTTTAATATTTCAGTAACTTTCTTACTATAAATTTGTTGCAAATGCATATTTTTTACAATTAAATGCTTTATGTATTATCTTTCACTATTTGATTTGTGCCTTTTTGTGAAACCTTTAAATAGAATTTACTTAAAAGTAACAATACGTGGGTGTGGGCTGTCCAGAACATTCTTGATCATGACACCATATTGAGTTTTGTATTTTGTATTTTGTATAAGGTATGAGGACTGACATTTTCTGACAAGGCCATCTGACAAGGTCATCACTGAACTCTTTAAATGACAAAGCAAATGTTTGGTTATTATCATGTTGTAGCCTATACTCTAATTTTAGTTTACTAATTTTAAGGTGAAATAAATGTGCTCTTTCTAAATTAAGCATTTGTTTTTCATTATTGTAAAGAACTATTGAATGGCGGTGTCTATAATTCACATTGTATCTGGGACAAGTGGCACTTTAAAAGCTTTTTCACCTTGTCACAAATGAGATTGGGCATGAGCTCATCAGAGCCATTAGAAAAGGATAGTGAGGTGTAGTTGAGAAGAAAAGAGGCGTGAAGAGAATGCAAAAAGTCACACGTCACTTAATAGGGATTAGCCTGTAAACTGTGTGTTTGGCCTCTTAACACACAAGGGCTTATCACAGATCCCACACCGGTTGGAAAAGAGCAGGACGGAAGTGGCACTACTCCACGTTATGCAGGCCATCAGATTCAAACCAGGGCAGCAACAGTTTATATTTCCCCAATGGCCCAGTTTAATGTGCAGACCTTTGGATGATGTAACTGTAAACTGACATTTAACCATGCACAGATCAACAAAAATGATGCTGTTGTATTGCTTGATCTGTGTGTATTTGTTTTTGCGGCACATGAAGTTGATATATCTGAAGAATGTTGGTGGATAAACTGTCTTGTTGACTTTTGACTTCTATTGCATAGACAAAATTAAAGATCTGTCAAATTGTCTGTGTTTTTGAGTGCGGTTTTGGTTTTTCAGTATAGGTCATTCATTTTATGATATAACAATGATACAAAATACTGAAATTATAGAATAACTTTGCAGTACACTAAAGTTTTGGGTTTGCAAGATTTAGTTTCATCGTTTTTGAAAGCTGATTCATGCAATCAATTATAGATAGGCCTTTAGGCAAAGCGAAAATGTGTGCAACTAATTTGTAATATTTTTGTGGAAGCATAGCACTTTCTTTCTGGATACGCTGAGCAGATTTTAAATACAAAAAAACTATTACAAATTGAATTGAACAAATTAAATAAATCAAATTAAAAAGAAAAAATGAATTTTAAAAAAATGTATGTGTATATATATATATATATATATATATATATATATATATATATATATATATATATATATATATATATATATATATATATATATATATATATATATATATATATATATATATATATATATATATATAATTATTATTATTATTATTATTATTATTATTATTATTATTATTATTATAGACATTTTAGTCCCTTTGAGATTATTAAGACTAAATAATGTTTTTTTAAAATGTCAAATTTAAATAAATTGAATAAATGCAGTAAATTAGTTTACTGTGAGTTTAGTTTACTGAAATTTTGGGAGTTTTATTGTTCTGTTTCAATTTCAAGAAAAAATATTTTTGACAGATGATGCTATCATGCTATATATACTCAAAAATTACTTTTGCTGTTTGCTGAAACTTATATAAAAGGAGTTGAAACAACAAAATTCTTGAGGTTTTGGGGAAAACTTAATTGTTTTATATTCTATTCACTTAAATTTGCAAAAACTAACAAGTTAACTTAAAGGAATTGTTGCCCCAACACAAATTGATTGTATGAAACCCATTATTTTTACAGTGCATCCTGTGCTTACTAGGACATGTCAAGTTATTTTTGTTTTATTTTAGCAATTTGTTGAGCTTCAGGAAAATCTTTTAGTCTTTTAAAAGCTTGATTTGTTTAGTCACCTTCACTTAGAAGCTGGACAAGCTTTCCACTGATCTCATTATGGGTCTGTGGTCACATTTACCTACTATACTGTATACCCGCATGTCACACATAAAACCACTGTGATAGTAGCAGTAGAGTAAAAACATTAGAAATACATTTACTCACACTACAGTCCTGATTCCAATTCAGTGCATCAAGGTAATTTAACAACTTGCTTTATTTCAGTAAGGAAATATTGATCATCTTTATTTTGTTTAAATTATATTAAAATTGTAACTGTAACTATAAAAACATTAAATTACATAAAATGTATGTGTATCTGGTTTATTTATTTTTAATAAAAAATACAGAACAAATTGTAAAATTGTGAAATATTATTGCACTAAAAAATAACTGTTCAAAAGTAGTTTATAATTTAATTTAATCATTTATTCCAGTGATTTTAAAGATGAATATTTAGCTTCATTACTTCAGTCTTCAGAGTCACATAATCCTTCAGAAATCACTCTAATTCATTCATTCATTTTCTTTTCGGCTTAGTCCCTTTATTAATCTGGGGTCGCCACAGAGGAATAAACCGCCAACTTATCCAGCATTTGTTTTACGCAGCGGATGCCCTTCCAGCATGGGAAACATCCATACACACTCATTCACAAATCACTCTAATTTTCTGATTATACATTCTGATTATTATTATTATTATTATTATTATTATTATTATTATTATTATTATTATTATTATTATTATTATTATTATTAATGGTAAGAGTAATAAAAGCAATAAATAATAAATAAATATTTAATAAATGAATATTTAACAATTTATCATTTTTTACATTTATGAATGCCACCTTAATGTACAGAATAATTTTCTTTAAAAATAAAAATAAAAAAAACATGAAAAAAAAACTGACCCCAAACTTTTGACAGGTATGTATAGGCCTATGTGTAAAAAACTTTTTTCATTTACTAAAACACAACACAATTACTAAAACTAAAATTAAATCAAATAAATTAAATGAAAAAGGCTTTTATATAAAAATCAGTAGTGCCACTTTTAATAAATCTAAAGCATATTTTGTTTTTTTGAATGTGCTTTGTATTGAGGGACCGTATCATCCATTAACCAGACTGGTCAACCACTATGAATGTTGGTGCCAACGGTGGGCGTAAACTTGTCCAGTAGATGGAGCTATTAAACAAAACCATGCAGGGTGTGGAGGACGAAACCTGCAAAATATCCATATAAATAAAAACGCAAATATTTTAATAAATTAGTAAATAAATCCCTAAATTCCTGCATAAATAAATATGCAAATAAAGAAAGAAATGTATAAAAAATTCACAAATTCATGCATAAATAAGTATATAAATAATTAATAGTGCAGGCAGGTAAATAATTACACGAATGTTAGGGAAATAAGAAAATGCTAAACTACATTTTTTTTACCCATTTCAAACGTTTATTCATTCTTGAACGCAGTTGCGTATTCACTTTTCCCCAGGTCAACATGCTAATGAGAGTGTGTCTGTCAATCATCAGAAGCCAGCCAAAAAAATTGAATGCAAAACTTTTCTAACGATCAACAAATAATGGCATAAAGACCGCCTTCTGATGATTGACAGACACCCTAGCATGTTGACCTGTTAAGCATTTTCCCCCTAACATTCGTGTAATTTATTTAATTATTTACCTGCCCGCACTATTAATTATTTATATATTTATTTATGCAGGAATTTGTAGACTTTTTATATACGTTTACTTGCTCATTTATTTGTTTTATTTATGCAGGAATTTATGGATTTAGTTACTGTTTAGTTATTTATATGTTTGCGTATTTATTTATTTATTGTTTTTGCAGGTTTCATCCTCCATATGCAGGGTGAAGGAACTGAAATACACTTGCATGAGCACAGAAAAAAATATTAAACATCCAGCAGATGGTGCATTTATTCACCTCCAGATGTTTTTCCTTTACTTTTTAGTGTCTTTATTCATTTATCAAAATATTGTTTAAGTGCTCTTTACTGCATGTTTTAGAGAGAAGGAAAATTCCAATCCATCAACAAGCAATAAATAAATAAATGATTTTTAAAAATTATTCTATGGACTCTATGGACTCCCAGCTTCTGTTATTTCGATTTTTTTATTCAAAATGTAATCTACAGTATAATCACCCCTACATTATTGGTTTATTGAAGAGTCAGTTGCTGAAATGTCATTATATACCCAGCAGATGGCGATCCTGCATAAAGCGTATCAGTTTCTTTTATTATATTACTTTGAATACTTAACCAACCATACGAAAATAAATAATTGAAAAAAAAAGTAACAACAAAACACTTATTACATTTCACCTCGACAAAAACGGGCAAAAGAAACAACAATAGATATAATATAATGCATATATTTAATCCTAACCTCCATGTAAACTTCATATTTTATACATATTTACACATCAGACAAACACACTCCACTCTTAAAAGAGAAGCTTTTTGGAAGAAAAGCTTCAATACATTTAATAAAATCATACATTTAATAAAGCCTTTTCTTGTCAGTTCACACATAATTACTTTCTCAGCTAACTGTACGATCAATTGAGAAAACTGTTCTTTGGATAAACTGTAGCTTAACCATCAGATGATACGTTATGATGCAAATTACATGACAATATGTCAAAAAAGTTTGTCAGAGAACATGAGGTCAAAAACAAGAAAACTGAAGCGGTGGACGGTCAGACTGCGTCTCTGTGAGGTAAAGAGCTCTGTATGTGTACAGTTCGTAAAGTCAATAGGTCTGTGAATGTCTCAAACGTAGCTGTGTTTAGCTTCTGTTTTGGACGTTTTGGATCTGGAAGATCTTCAGCTGGGGTGCACAAGGCTCTCACTCTCTAAAATATGAAAAGTGATCAAGAAAAACATCCACAGGGTTATTTAAATTGATGATATCAGGAATTAAATTAACAATAAACAAATGAATGTCCTATTATGCATCTTTGTAACAAGCTGTAAAATTGGTTGCACTTTATACTTTGGCATATATACTTATTGCACTTAAATGCACTTAGCATAAAGTATTGAAACCTATGAATGTACTGGTCAAATTAGGCTACATCAGCTAAACTTACACTGTTAACAATTTTAGTAAATGACAGTATTTAACTGTAATATGAATTATATTTTACTGTAGGACAGTTATGTTACTGTATTATAAAGTTGCATTGTGAAAAGTACAGTATATTTTACAGATATGCAATACTAAACATAAACATAAACGGCAAGATAATTGGTGCTGTAAAAGTAAATGCAGTATTTTTGCTGTAATTGATTTACAGTAAGTTACTGGTGAACTGCTGCCTACAGGAAATTGTAAACAGTGTAAGTTTAGTAATATTTTAAGAAAATATAGCAAGGACAAAGAGGACTGGGCATAAAATAAAGTGATGCCATATCAGGTGTTCCCAGAATTTGTCTGTCAAGATTTAGCTCAAAATAGAAATAACAATAGTGTAGGAAATTTCTGTAAACCTTAATTTAAAATTATTATTTTGGTCACAAATTATAATTTAATTGAAAATCACTTCTCAATAAATCTTAATTCTAGACTGTGATAGATGTATAAAAGAATAATGCCCCACTGCAAATGTAAAATTATTATTATTATAAAACAATTCTTTTACTGCAACTATAGCATAAGCATAATGCAAAAAAATCTAAATCCCTATTCAGCTCATTCGAATTAAATGCACAGCACAACCAACATCCAAAATCTGACAGATTCCATTATCATAACTGGATTCTGTGATTCTGATCTCCATTAAACAATGAGGCGCTTTTTAAACTGATGAAGATAGCTTCTATGTTTTTGTTATCATGATGTTGCATTATATAATAATAACATTCCAGCATTATTATAACATACTGTATGAAATATATTAACTGACATTTAAAAAAAGTACATTTCAGAAATTTGTGAAACCCTAAAAAAACACTATCTCTTTAAATGTAAATGAGGAGCTGCTTCACGCCCTCTTTCCAGAAGAGCCTATAAAATGCCTGTCAACTCTCCCGTTTTTTCCAGGATTCCCCCATATTTTACAAATCCATCCCGCTATCATCCTGTAACGGTATTTTACCGTATTTCTTCCACATTTTCAATCTTTCTATGAAGGGTGGCAATAAACATTAAAGAGCCGATTCTCCCTATACGCAACCCATACCGCCGAACCACCAGGGGAAACCCCCTACTCTTAAATGTGAATCTGTTCTTTGCTTTCATTTTATTTAGACATGAAAACATTTTGAAATAAATTTAAAAACAGTGAGAATCCCTTCCTTTCCATTACAGGCGCTGTTGCCCCTCCTATGCAATCCTCAAAACAGTCAGTTCATATAAAGGTGCGTGACTGTCAGACGTGCTCCAAATTGATATATAGACGCTGTTTTCCAAACTGATTCTGTACACACCATTTTAAGCGGAGCTAAAGTGGACACTGGGTTTTAGGTGCGTGTTTGAACAGACATACACATAATAATAATAATGTTGATGATGATAAAATGATAAAATGATAAAATGATGATGATAATAATAATAATAATAACATCTAAACATGTCAATTTTAGTGGGTTTTCTTTTAAACACTACAAATATTGTCTTAAATGAGCATAAAAGTTAGGAAAGCAAACAAATGATTTCATTTTAGATCTGTACATTTTTTTAAGTGACACTCTTGTTATTTAATGTAAATAAACAAAAAATCTTAATGGGAGAATTATTCATTTAAGTTATACAGTGGGAAAAAAAAGGTTATTGAGATTTGATAACTTGATTCAATTTCTTTATATAGCTATTGTAATAGGTTAAACGGTTTGCTAATTTAATGTATACTATTTATTCTATCCTTTGTAAATAATAATAATAATATTAATAACATATTACTGACTTTTGGATTATTTTTTTTGTTTGGAGGTGGGAGTTATCCCTTATTATCGCAAAACAAAACATCTGCATGTCTTTTAAAGCCTTCTTTAAACTCCTGATGGACATCAAGTGTGCACATAGAAACCAGGCTCTCCGCTGTCAAATACACACAAGGCTAAGTAAAAGCTACATTTCATAATGTTGGATAAGTATATAAGTGTAAACATTTGGGGGGGAAATCGCATGCGTATCAGTATATTAGATCTGTGAAATTAATAAAACACACCACTAATTACAAAACTCAACCAGCCTTAAAAATATCATGATTTGTATGTTTGTGGAAGAAATTTCAGGACTACAATCAAGACGTTTGAGAGCATTGTTTACCAATATAAAGAATTAGAAGTAGACTTTGTGCTTTGTAACTTTGCAGATCTTTTTAATGCTCAAACAGCAACATTATACAATGAAGTCGAATGTTGTTGAAAAAGCTTAATAGGACCCCTTAAAAATGCTCAAGTATACTAATAACTATATGTTGACAACATACTACATAAAATTGATGCTACTGTTAGAAATGATATTTTTACAAGCATTTTATAAATCTTTACCTGTCTCATAGATCCTGGAGTGGTGCCGACCAAATAAATCATCCACAGTGGAACTAACAGGGTGGAGGAAAGGGTGAAGAAGCCACCAATGGCGTAACCCCACCAGGGGTACTCATACTCATTGTTGAACTTCAGAGGGGTGTATTTAACCAAGGAGAAGATAAAAGTTCCCTGAATAGGAAAGAAAGTGAATGTTGAGAGCCGTCAGTTAGTCTGGTATGCACTGTGTCCCATTTTGAGCCTCAGAATAGAAAAAGGTCTTCCTTGTGTTTGAATAGCTGTCAGTGTGAAGACAGACACAAATGACAGGTGGCACACAATCTCTTCCTATCTCTACATACTGCTCTTATGACAATTTGTGGTTACAATATGATAATAAAGAATGAAACATGGATTCTGGTTTTAAAATCCCCCAGAAATCGTTTAAAGGGATAGTTCACTCAAAATGAGAATTGTCATCTTTTACTCACCCTCCACTTGTTCCAAACCTGCTTGAGTTTTTTTCATTATACAAGAAGAAAACATTTTGGTCAATATAATATTGGAAACTGGTAGCCATTGACTTCCAGAGTATTTTTTTCCTACTATGGATGTCACCGGCTACTGGTTTTCAGCACTTATCTTCTTTTGTTTTTAATTTATGAAAGAAATTAAAATAGGTTTGGAACCACTCTAGTGTGAGTAAAAAAAATTGTGTGAACTATTCCTTTAACATTTTCCTTGTGTGTTACAATTATTTCTGAAATGTTGCTTTAGATATGCAAATGAGGTGTCATTTATTTGCATACATTTCAAGCACAAAAATCGAAACATTAAGTCAGGTTTAAAAGTATTGTTTCATTTTTTTTACATATTAGTCAAAGGTTTTAAAAGAGGTGATTTAGGAATCTCATTTTAATCACTCTATAATTAAGAAAATACTGCAAACAACCAGAAAAATAAATACATTTTCATATTTTTTTATAAAATAAAATGTTTTAAATAATCAAGTTATGAATGAACAGTATGGATATGGATATGGATGAAATTAATTATATATATATTTTAAATATTATATATTTTTAAATTATGATATGTAATTGAAAACTACAGACAAAAATAGATAAATGTGAATTTAGGTTTTCTTTAAATCAGACTGAATAAAAACTTTAGGAAAAGGGAAAAAGCTTTACATTTTTGCTTGTAGCATCTTGCCTTAAAAATGTTTTTAATTGTACTCACTGTGCATATAGCTGGTGTTAGATATTTCCAGCAGCACTTCATAAAGGGCCATGGCCGATATCCAATCATATCCTCGATGCAATCATAGTGACGGTCTGCTCCTGGTCAAATAAAAGACATAAAATATTGTAAAACTTGAATAGTGCAGTGTAAACTATTTCAGCACTTTTAGACAATACATCTTTTTGAGAATACATCTTTGACCAGGGTTAACATAGTTAATCAAAGTAAAGTCATAAAACTAAATTCATTTAAAACACATTTACTTACTTAAATACTTTTTTTAAAAAACAGGTCAATTAAATCTAATTCATATTAATCTATTATTCTATATAATTTAATTAATCTAACCATTTAAAATGAAAACATAAAATAAAATAAAAATGAAACTACTGATAAAGAAAGTAATTGAACCTAAAACAAAACTTTTTGAAACTAAAACAACACTTTTTTCCAAAAAATACGGACTTTTAATAACCCTGGAACTTTTACTAAATGCACCAAATCAACTATATAATTTAACTGGAATAAAATGTAAATTTGTATTATTTTACCTAATTGCCCTGGACACAGTCCTCATTTTCTTTAAACCTGTACTAAATGTCATAAATTAACTATTTAATATTTAAAAACTATGAAGAATTAAGCTGAAATTCCCTAAATATTTCACCAGAGGTCGCCAGAGTTTCAAATACAAACATTTACCAGGCTTTCCATCTTCATGCACACTTTCATTCATTCATTTTCCTTCGACTTAGTCCCTTTATTCATCTGGGGCCACCACAGCGGAATGAACCGCCAACTTATTCAGCATATGTTTTACACAGCGGATGCCCTTCCAGCTGCAATCCAGTACTGGAAAACATCCATACACACTCATACACTACAGCCAATTTAGTTTATTCAATTTACCTACAGCACATGTCTTCGAACTGTGGGGGAAACACGGGGAAAACATGCAAACTCCACACAGAAATGCCAACTGGCTCAGCCAGAGCTTGAACCAGCGACCTTCTTGCTGTGAGGCGACAGTGCTAACCACTGAGCCACCATGTCGCTTCATGTACTGTGCACTATTTTTTGTTGTTGCAAAAGAAACTAAATGATTTACCATAAACCCATCCAACACAGATGGACTGAAGGATGGCGAAAGTGAGAAGAGTCATTCCACTACAGGCATAATAGTCGAAAAGCTGGAAGACATACAGACCACCCTGAGAAAGAAAGAAAAGACGAGAAGTTAAAAAAAAATGACAGCCACTGTATGTAAGTTTAGTTTTTGTGATTCTCACCTCTGTTACCATCAGCAGACCGACAAAAAAGCTGGCAGAACAAATGAAGAGGAGAAGAAATTTACGCCGATGTCCAACTTGGAAGAATGAGGGATACATATCTGAGATAGACGTAACCAGAGCTTCGTGATACACAAACTGAAACAATAACAAGAAAATGCTTCAGAGGATCTGTATTTTGATGTACCAGATATAATAGAGATCAGTATTTGTTTTTAGTTTTACCTCACTATCCAGTCCCAGAAATATGATCATGATAAAGAAGAAAATCGCCCATAATTGAGGCAAGGGCATCAGAGCTACAGCACGAGGGTAAGCGATGAATGCCAAACCAGGACCTGCCACAAAAAAAGTCACCAAACAAATTATTTTCAAGCCTTCATGACTTATAACACAACATGATCCTTGCATTGCTCATCTCTGTGATGTAGCCTATGTATGTAATTATAAAAGGGTCAAGTACTAAAAAAAGGTCATTGTGATATAAAAAACATCCTGTAAATTTCAGAACTCAAAGCTTTAGTTAGTCTAAAAACAGAGTGTGTTGAAGCGAATCTGCCAAAAATTACAAGCTGAGGAATGAGCCACTTCATGTTAGTGAGGCCAAACTCCGCCTCCACAGAAGAAGATCAACGCCCACTTTTTATGCAGATTTGTTAAGAAACAAGGCACAGTTTAATGCAGGACTTTCAGAAAGAATACTACTAAAAGTAAATGCTATATTGACTATATTAAATCAGTAATATCTGTGTAACTGGTTTAATTATGGGGTAATTTAAGTGAAGTATTTATACATTTTTAACACATTTCAACAATTCTGCTTCTTTATGCTATAATAACGTTTACATACTAACTCTTTCCCTACCATTAATTAGATATCTTGTCAATTAAGAGACGAGTTTAGCCAGGTTTAAGCCTGGTTTATACTTCTGCGTCAAGTGATCGGAGTGACCCACGGTGCAAACCTCGCGCGTAGCCGTGCATTTATACTTCTGCGCGCTGTTTCTGTTTCTCTGCAATAACACTTCCGAAACGCTAGTTGGCAGTGAGGTGTTTATGTTTCTCTGTGTCGAGTTTCTTTGCTGGTGTTTTGTTATTTTTGAACACTTCCTTAATGTACAAGTGGCTCAAATTCGCTCATTTTGAGGCGGGAACCGGTGTCATGACACCGGCTGACATGTTAATCATAAGGTAAACACAAAACAGTCTTCATCCGGAGCTCCTTCACGGGACTCCACACTTGTAAACACTCCCTGCATCGGGCGCACGGCTCTCACCTCTGCCCACACTCGTCAGCGCTACCAAGCCGACCAATCACAGAGCTTGCGCTACGCATACACGTTACATTTTTTTGAGAGGTGCGCGTCAACGTCGCTGACGGCCACGGCGAGGGGCTATGCGTCCACGATGACAGCGTTTGACGCAGAAGTATAAATCAGACTTTACTCCTTCTTTATCAGGGCTAGCCACAGTGAAATGATCCACCTTCGTCAATTCAGATGTGTGTGTTTTGGTAAAAATGTTACATTTTTCATTAAACCTATCTGCATTCAAGCGGTGAACATAAACATGAATAAAGACAAGATCAAATATTTGTCCTATTGTCTAATATTTGAGGCTAATATAATATAGTGATAGGAAGGCGGCACAGTGGCCCAGTGATTAGCGCTGTCGCCTCACAGCAAGAAGGTCGCTGGTTCATGTCCCAATTGGGCCTGTTGGCATTTCTGTGTGGAGTTTGCATGTTCTCCCCATGTTCACGTGGGTTTCCTCCGGGTGCTCCGGTTTCCCACACAGTCTAAAGACATCCACTAGTGAATGTGTGAATAAGTGTGAATGAGTGTGTGCGAATGAGTGTGTATGGGTGTTTCTCAATACTGGGTTGCACCTGGAAGGACATCCACTGCATAAAACATATGCTGGAATAGTTTAGTGGTTCATTCCACTGTGGTGACCCCTAAGAAATAATGGACTAAGCCGAAGGAAAATAAATGAATGAACGAACGAATATGGTCATAGGCTATTCATAGCTGAAAATCATCAACAACAAAAAATAACAAAGGCTGCAACTTTCATATAAATTGTGGCGTGAAAAGAGTTACAAGACATCAATCAGCCATAAATTTACCTGACTCTGCCACCAATGAAATATCAACCCCCTGTTCATCTGCCATAAAGCCAAGGACTGAAAATATAGCAAAACCAGCCACAAAGCTAGTTAAGCTGTTGAGCAGACACAGGTAAACACAGTCCCTGAAAGATACATAAGAAGATGCATTATTTATACTACTGTAAGTTGCCATAAAAAAATAGACTCATGTCACTACAATTGCTGTAAAGAGTGTAATATAAGATCATCTAAAGTACCTGTAGCAGTTGTTGTCATATTTGTTGTAACTTCCCAGTGCAGTCAGTACTCCTGTACAAACTCCATAGGAGTAAAAGATCTGGCTTCCTGCATCCATCCACACCTGAAACATTAATATTTAAAATTCACCATTGGCTTTCAATATTACACATGTAATGTTTTCACTGAACAAAGGAGAGCAGCTCAGTGCCTGTGGGTCATTGAGACGGGATGGATCAGGGTAGAGGTAGAAGGTGATGCCATTTATTGCTCCAGGAAGAGTAAGTCCTCGAATGAGCAATACTATCAACATTAAATAAGGGAAGGTAGCTGTGAAGTACACCACCTGAGAAAGATGGAGAGAGAGAGAGAGAGAGAGAGCAAGAGAGAGAGAGAGTTTCTGTCACATTTTACTTTGTGCTGAACATACTATATATTACATTTAACCAATTTTCTTTTTTCTTTAAAAAAATATTTTGTCAATTACATCAAATTTGCTTCGCAAAATGTAAAATTGACATTGTTGAGTAAAGTTTACTTTGCAGTGCTGTTTCGAGTACATTTTAAACAAAGAATTGAAATTACTGTATTATAAGACAACAAACACAATAGAAGTAATGAGGTAGGCAAGCAAAAATATTATCTCAATATTTGGTGCACAGTAAATGACGGCAACAGTCAGTGTTTTTTTTTTTTCTTCCACCACAGATAGTGTCTGAATTTGCTTTCTTGTTTTTTTTACTCATTCAAGTGGACTTTATTAGTGGACTATATTAATGTTCCCTAATGGAAACAATGAATGAGTGTATTGAGGCACAAACCATGTTTCCAAAACGCACCCTAAACCCTCGACCTTACGCACCTTAAACCTTCCAGTGCAAGAGAATGCAAATTGTACCATTCCCTTATTGTATTATATTTATTAAAACACTTCATTAAAGTAAACAAATCACACCCTAAACCCTCGTTTTATTCTTCTTGCTCATTTTGTGACGTAACACAGCTTCACGCCTTCGCTCAAGAGCATCCTTTTCAAATCTAAAATGCCAAAAGTCATACACAGCCTATAGGTTTCCAAGTACAGTTGAAGTCAGAAATATTAGCCCTACTTTAATTTTTTTTTTCTTTCCAAAATATTTCGCAAATAATGTTTAACAGAGCAAGGACATTTTCACAGTATGTCTGATAATATTTTTTCTTCTGGAGAAAGTCTTATTTGTTTTATTTTGGCTAGAATTAAAGGAGTTTTTAATTTTTAAAACACCATTTTTAGATAAAAAAAAATTATTAGCCCCATTAAGCTATATATTTGTTTTTATAGTCTACAGAACAAACCATCGATATACAATAACTTGCCTAATTACCCTAACCTGCCTAGTTAACCTAATTAACCTAGTTAAGCCTTTAAATGTCACTTTAAGCTGTATAGAATTGTCTTGAAAAATATCTAGAAAACATTATTTACTGTCATCATGGCGAAGATAAAATGAATCAGTTATTAATGAGTTACTAAAACTACTATGTTTAGAAATGTGTTGAAAAAATCAAATCTCCGTTAAACAGAAATTGGGGGAAAAAATAAACAGGGGGGCTAATAATTCAGGGGGGCTAATAATTCTGACTTCAACTGTATGTGCTCCCTTGTTGCTATGGTTACTGATTGTGTTCCACACCTGTGCCTCATTTTGTTACTCCTTAGCTTTTGTATTTCATGCCTTGTGTTTTGTTGCATTCATGTCATCATGTCAGAACGTTTTTGAGTTGAATGCACATGAAACACAAACATATAATTATTAGTCCAAAGTTTGGAGAGTTTCCATGAGAAAAACATAGACTCAATGGTTGAAGCATTGAAATATATTAAAAAGAACATAATTGTTATTTATGACTTATATCTAAGAAGTTCTAACTAAACGTTGCATCTACAATAAGCAATATAGTTTTATAATATACAGTTGAAGTCAGAATTATTATTATTACATTGTTTATTAGTCATATTGTAGATACAGATTTATTTTTTCTGTAAAATAAAAAAATGTATAGAATTGCTTCAAGCACAGTGAGTTTAACAGACTGAAGATTGCATATTGCACTTCCAGTGTATGAGAACACAAATTGTACCATTCCCTTTGTGTATTATATTTGTTAAAACACTTCATTAAAGTTCTCACCTTGCCTGTGGTCTTCACTCCCTTCCACACACAGAAATAACAGATGATCCAGGCCAGCAGGAGGCAGAGAGCCAAGTCCCATCTCACATTACCAATCTGTTCAATTCCCCCAGACAAACCCAAAATCCTTCTCCTGTAGGCAGAAAACACGGTATCACATTCTGTCCTTTACTGTGAAGCATTATAATTAGCTTGATATGTTTTGTTATCTTGTATTGCCTAAATTCTAATGAATGCAGTTTCCAATAACTTACTCCCAAAACTCTATAACAGGAGATGTAGTTTTATTTGGAGAATATTCAGTAATGTTGCTCTTGCTGAACTCCATGCAGCTTGCTAAATTAAGAAAGACAAAGGTTATTTAAATGACATAACCCCTATATTACAATCATTTTCATTGTGATTTATGAAAAGGCATACGTGTGTTCCAGTAGTTGTTACAGCTTGCCCATGGCAGTTCTGAAGTGAAGGATGAGAACAGGTAAAGGAAAGCCCAAGCAAGTATTATTATGTAATAGACTCCAGTATAGAGCACAACGACTTGACTGCCAAAACCAAGACCTGTGAGACAAATTTTTTAAAAAGTATAAGTAGCATTCATATTGATAATTGAGATCATATTGAGAACAGTATGAGATCTTTATTCACCTTCAAAGAGTGGACATATTTTCCTCCAGCATGTGATTCCACCCTGACTGGTGAACTGGCCCAGCGAAGTCTCCAAAAAGAAAAGTGGGATGCCACAGGTGAAGAGAAACAACACATATGGCACAAAAAATGCCCCTATATGCAACAGAATGAATAATATGGAACAGAATGAATAACAATGTTTTAATAGCAGCATAATAAAAACATAAAAATTACTACAGTAATCGAATTGACATTAGTCAGTATTAACCTAAGTATAATAAAAATGCTGAAATTATCAAAAATGTGCAAAACAAAAATACAATACACAAAATATCACACACAATATTTAAACAATGCTAAAGCAAGTATATTTAAACATTCTGTAATGCTATTTATTTAAACAACAAACAAATCTTTTTTTTGCAATGTAAGTGCTCACCAAGGCTGCATTTATTTGATCAAAAAGCAGTAACAGAGTGAATTAATATTACAAATTAAAATCATTGTTTTCTATTGTAATAAATTTAAAACTATCAATTATTCCTGTGGTGACGCAGTGGCGCAGGTAGTGCTGTCGCCTCACAGCAAGAAGGTTGCTGGTTCGAGCCTCGGCTGGTTCAGTTGGCGTTTCTGTGTGGAGTTTGCATGTTCTTCCTGCGTTCGCGTGGGTTTCCTCCGGGTGCTCTGGTTTCCCCCACAGTCCAAAGACATGTGGTACAGGTGAATTGGGTAGGCTAAATTGTCCGTAGTGTATGAGTGTGTATGGATGTTTCCCAGAGATGGGTTGCAGCTGGAAGGGCATCCGCTGCGTAAAACATGTGCTGGATAAGTTTGCGGTTCATTCTGCTGTGGCGACCCCGGATTAATAAAGGGACTAAGCCGAAAAGAAAATGAATGAAGGAATTTATTCCTGTGATAGCGAAGCTACATTTCAGCATTGTTGAAAAGAGTTGTGTCGCATGATTTGTTTGTAACCCAAGATACATATTTTTGCTGACTAAAAATCTAAAATGGCATGAAAAAGCATTTACTGTCATTTTTAATCAAGTTAATGCGTCCTTGCTGAATAAAAGTATTAATTTCTTCTTCTAAAAAACTTTAGAAGAGTATTGGAGTTGAGAGGATTAAAATTAAGTTATTAAACATTGTGTAAAGGTGCAGTAGGTGATTGTCTTCAGAAACATGTTTTTGTTGTGCTGGTTGAAAGTGTCTTCACATTCCAATAGTAATGATTAAAGTAAATGAACTAAATGTGTTTATATGTATTTTTACATTCTGGGTAAGGCATAAGACTAAAAATAATCGTCCAATTGAAATTGTCAGGCTGATAATTCCCATAATTCTGATAAGTAGCCCGAACGGTCTGTCAACAAATGTAGATTTGTACATCTGTTCACCTGTTAATTCAGACAGATCATAAGGGACCTTTTACAGCATCAATAATGTTGATTTTTCTTCAGTTTAACAACAAAACATCAGTAAATAGTGCTATTCCACCTAACTTTACCGAGCTAAAGTTGGTTTTCACATCACATTGGTTCATTTTTGAACAATGACAACCTGTGACGTGCTCCCTATATTGTTTACTAAGTGAAATAGCATATAAGTATGGCTTAATAATAAGTGTAATTCCTGCACCCTGCTGGCCAACCCCAAAGCATAGTCACTTTAGGAGAAAGCGCATGAGCGTGCTAGACATAATACAGTGTTTCATTCAGGATTGTAGTATTATAAAGTACTATAAATTTTTCCAACTGGCGAATGACATGATCTAGTGGGTTGTCTACTGTCATGTTTCGTGCACGTGTACATGTTCGTGTTTCAGGAGACGTGGCTTTTGACGGCAGGGGAAGGACTGTGTTTACAAAGCTATTATGCTAACGGTTAGCATTTTGGCAGGTCACCTACTGCACCTTTAATATTCCTTCTACTCATTTTTCTTAAAACAGAACACACTCGTACTCATACCAGTGAGCTTCACGTACATCTTCACACAAGTGTGATCTCACAGTTCTACAACTGCGCCCTTTTCCCTAGAGAAACAGCACCAGATCAGTGTTACATTACTTTGGTTATTTGTTTGCAAAATGCACATTTTAAAGGTCTTAAAAGTTTTAAATGTTGTTAACCTATTAAAAGCATGAAAAACAAGCAGCAATGTTGACCATCTCCTGACTCATGTAAACTCTGCCTTTGCACAGCTCGAATCAAGGTATTTGGTAGGGATGAAAATCCCTGGCTGCTGGCCTTAAGAAAATAAGGCCCAATCAAGCCCCAGAAGTGACTGTGAAAATGATACTACTGGCCCTGGAACATACTGTGCTACAATTTGGCCAGGTGGTGGAATGACTAATGTCTGGTATACTGCGCTTAGGCTCAAAATATAAATGTTGAAAATAACCTGTAAGAAAGAAGTTCCTCCTCTAAAATCTTAACAGCGGCATATCGTCACCCAATGTCAGGTTCTATCTGACATTTTTGCCAAAATTGAGTTATTCACATATTAAATGACAACTTATTTACAATCTGTTATGTTTTTTTTTTATAAGTTGTTTACATTTTAAGACTTTTTATTTAAAAAACAAAAAAGGTTTATCTACAAAGTCAAACTCTAGCTTGGCTCCATAAGGTTCTTTCTGTGAGCCAATCAGCATTTTTAATGCATGCACGAGAACCAATCAGGATCAACTTTCTTTGTCATTTCGCTGGACTGCTTCATTGACAGCAGGAAAGACCAGAAAGAAAAAAAATCGACTAAGTAATGCCACACCACACAAAATTGAGATGTGTGTAAATGTGATGATTTAGAAGCATTTTTTGACAGTGAGATGAAATGTTAAATTTTACATTGCTGAAAAATAAACAAATATATTTTTTTTAAATGTATATATTAAATGTGATTTTTTTTTGTATATATGGTAAGTGAAACATTTTTCAGTTTTTATTAAACTCATTTGCTCATTCTCTGTTTTCTTTTAAAGTCTTTAAATTTAATATAAGCCTTGAAGGACAAATACTTAATTTAATTCATGGGGCATATAATTCAATAAATATAATTCAATAATTCATATAAAGCATTAACATATTAATTAGATAGAATTAACATTTGCACTGGGCAAAATATTTAGCACAGCCTTGTATGTTTAAATTGAACAAGAAAAATATTCATCCTCAAACATGAAATTAATGTTTTAGAAAGCAAAAACTTTACTTTCTCAAGCATCAACATATTGTTACAACACCAAATTATACATTTTTTGATTGTATTTCTTGAAAAGTAATGCTTCAATGAGTGATCTGCCAGATAGAACCTTATAATTCCAAGCGGAAAATGACTTTTCAGAATTATAAGGTTCTGCATTTTTTTTTTATCCAATTTGCAAATGTAAGAGAACTTTGATAATTTACATTTAGAGTACATTTAGGGTCTGTCATGTTTATGTATGAAAGAGAACTGTTACACACATATTGTTTGCTGTATGGAATGCAAAAACTTTGAAGCTCAATATCTCAAAATCATTTAGAACGCAGATAGAACCTTTTAATACCAAGGTGACGATATAGTCAACATTTGAAGTGGTTTAAAAAAGTTTTTCAAAATTGTCCTAAGACAAGAATGGGTGTTGTTCAGTAGTTTTAGGGCAACTTTGATGAACGGATTTGATCCACCTCAAATGTTGACTAATATATTTCAGTTTTTGCATCTGTGACTTTTAAAATCAATTTTATATTAAAACTTGAAAACTAACATAAAAAAGGAGTAAAAATCAATTTTGCACTCACCTCCTCCATTCTTGTAGCACAAGTAAGGAAACCTCCACACATTCCCCAAGCCAATAATGTGCCCTGCCACCGCCAGGAGAAACTCAAGCTTATTAGCCCACTGCTCTCTTGCTGGGGGTTGTGGTCTGGCCTTCACTAGTGCTCCATTCAAGAGGTTCAGTTTCACCCCTGGCCTTGAGCTGTGCTCCATGATGCTAATGTCGCATTGAAAAAAACAAACAAGCATATTTGCATTATGGGCAATTTTAGCCACTATATAACCATTTTCACTGCAGGTTGCCTGCGTCTAATAATTATACATAAGCATATAGATGTGGTCAAGGCGATTTGCTGAAGTTCAAACCAAGCACCAGAAAGTTATTTAAGTGACTTTGAACATTGTGTTGTTTAGCACAATATATCACGAAATTGAAGTTATTATATTATATAATAAACTGAATTTAATTGAAGTTTGTTATATAATATAAATGTATATTCAATATCTTTGCATTGTGTTTGATAAATAAAAACATTTTTATGCATTGGTTGTTCATCTAAATTTGACCAATCCGATGGGGCCTTACTATCTTTATTCCCACCTCCCAGGAGTTGTTGTTCTGCTATTGGTTGGAGTGCTCAAAAGGTGAACCCAAAGCTAGACATAAATACTTATAGCTGGAGTCAAGACAAGAGCGGAAAATGAACAACAGCCAATCAAAGGTTTTGCTGAGGTTTTCACTCATGTTTTAAAGACTAAATGTCTGCACCTTGATACTGTTTTTTTAAGTCTGAATTAAATTAGTTAGATCTAAAAATTACATTTTACCATCAGTTTGTCGGAGAGGAGGTCAGACATAATGGTATTAAAGGCTTAACTGAAGTCCACAAACAAGATCCTTGCATTATTCCCAGGTCTGTCAATGTGTTGCAGATAATGATGCATATCACATATTTTTCAAATATCATACAGCCCTAGTATTGTTGTTGGTGTCAGATTGGCTAATCTGAGTATTTCATAATCTGCTGGGATCTTCATGCTCAACCAACTTGAATTTACAGAGAATTGTCTGACAACAAAAGAATAGTTGGGTATGTCACTTGTTACAACCAAGGCAAAACAGCGACTTTAAAGGCAAAATGCACTGAACCTTGAAGCAGATGAGCTACAGCAGTGGAAGCTAACTGGAACTGAAGCTACAATTCATAAAGGCTCATCAAAATTGGGCAACAGAAGACTGGAAAAAGGTTATCTGGTCTGAAAAGTCTAAATTCTGCAGCATTAGGGTGGTAGTGTCCGAATTTAAATAAACACTGTATACCTTACGCACCAAATATGTTATATTCATAACATGCATAATGTAAATACTGCATTACTACCATTTAGTTATTATGCAAACACTGAGCTGACATGTGATGTTTGGGGGTAGATGTGGGCCCCTTGGGCTCATCTGTAGGATATGATCAGTGGGCTCTGCGAACAGCTGCACATGACTGGCACTGCACGTGTTTTTATCATGTGCTTTTACCTCTTACACAAACCAATGATGCATCAGCATTATTAAGCCCACATTATTGCTCATTATTGTGGCTATCTATTTATAATGTAAATGTGTCTAAATATACATTTATTCAGTTTTTATATTCATTTAGCAATATTACTGAATAATATGCAAATGTTTATATGAATTATATACAATACAGTTTGTAATATAATATTTTCTGTCTTTTAGTAGATATATTTTATAAGGGACTTACTATGTTGCCTTGCAAACATTAAATAAAAGTTAAATCCACCAATAAATCCACAGATTTCTTAACAAAATTCTTCATAGAAATAGTAGTCCCTGGTCATTATCAACTGAAACATTTGCTCACATATATTTATATATAATTTTAGTATGTATAAATACCTGTAAAAATAATAATAATAAGCAATATGTTTTGTTTACGTTACCTTTTTTATACTCTCAGCTGACCTTGCACAGAACTGAAGTAAAAAGTAAAAACAAGTACACTTCATTGCAGTCAATAGAAGTCAAATATTAGGCAGTTATTAGGCAAGACTTGTTTAATTATTAATTTAGAATTACAGCCATTGCCGCGGGCATCCTAGAATATAACCTATGAGCACCATCAACAGTTTTGTCAACAACAAAAATGTAACAACTTATTTATATTAATCTGTTTTTATTTTGCTTTTCCCCATTTTGACACTTTTTATTTAGAAAATGTGATTCCCGTGCAATTTTTGCTACATGGAAAAGAAATAAAATGCTTAGAAAGCAGACAGAACGTTTTTCTAAATCTCAATGTGCCTATGTTTAGCACCAAGTCTTTGTTTTCTTTGATTTCTTAAACACCATTTTGGAAGACATATCCCATACTGATTTTCCAGGATGACTGTCACAGAGATTGACTGAGTTCAAATAGAAAGAAGATTTATTTTCACTCAAGAATTGACATGCAATTAACCTCAACCCTAGTGAAAGCCTCCAAGATGAGTTGCGAGTTAACTTACACACTAGTTTTTGACAGGGTCAGGCTGTGTTCATATTATCAATACAACATCTCAGCTAAAATGAATGCATCACCTGTGACATTGCATAAGGTTATCAACACAAATGCACACCGTTATCAAAGCTAAAATTGATCCTACAATTGCTCGCTATCTGACCCTGAGAAGAAACACTCTGTTAAGTCAAGTCCAATGACTTTGAAGGGGGATCAGGTCATGGTGTGGTCAATTCATGTGTGAAATAAAACATTAAAACCTCATCCTGGAATATCACCATATCTGTAATGGTTGTTTTAAAAATAAAAAAGCGACACAATGGATAAGTTAGGGTTAAATGTACTGCCAAACATATCACATGACAGAAATATATAATAAACTGCATTAAAGAATCAATCATAGACTCTTAGTTGTGTGTTTAGTTGAATACAAAGACCAGTTTTTTTTCGGTTAGGCTGTGCATATAAAGCAGTTCAGCTCAAATCAGGCTGCATGACAACTGATGCTTATTCAAAGAAAAGGCATTGGATGAAAATTAATAATCAAACTGCAATGACATACCGCAAGCACAGCTGATACAATACCTGTTTTCTTTGTCTTTTCTTTTTGAAAACTACAGAACTTCTGCTGTTTCTCAGCTAGAAAGCATTATGTAAAAAAGCAATAAATAACTAATCAAAATATACCTGTGATTTGGGAAGACGCCGTCTTGAATGTCTTTTTTTGGAGTGCCTGTATGTAGGTTAGTAGTTTTAAAAAAAACTTCCTCAAAGAGAAAGCCTGAGGAGTGGTCAAACCGGCTTCAATGGCTCCTGAATAAGGACTGTTGGTCCCGAGCCGTTGATCAGAAATCAGGTTTCAACTCTTGGCTTATGTTGTAAACAAGACCATGCCTACACTATGTTTTGGTTTTGTGTAACCCCCTGTTATAGGGCATGTTTTTTTAAGAGATAAAAACAGAAGTGTCTTATCAGTGGGGCAACTGACAACCAATTGGTTTCTTTCTATCTCCCTGCTCTCTGGCACTTTCTAGATCTTTCTCCATCACTGAGCCAGTCTGAAAAATAATGTACAAATATTCCACAAACAAAACAGAAGAGAGGGGGGTTTCAGCACAGTACCCAATTAAAGCAGGACACCATGTTTGCAATGAAAGAATGCCGAAGTACCTGAATAAAATGTGTTTTGTTTTGTGCATCAATGAGCAAAACAGCCATTTCTGCAAAGCTGACAGCACATATCATATTTCTGCAAAGCTGACAGCACATATTGAACAACACCCTATGAGTGGCTTAAAGCACATTAAACTGTTTAGGGTTTTACCGGTTTTTTTACATGTTCAAAAGATCGACAGTGCCATCTTGTGGTGAGTATGAGAAATGCGTTTTCCTATCGACATTAAAGCGACAGTTCGCCCAAAATAAACACGTTTTCTCTACTCGCCGTTAGGAGTTTCTTTTTCTTTTCTGTTGAACACAAAAGAAGATATTTTGAAGAAAGTTAAAAACCTGTAACCATTGACTTTTTTAGTAGGAAAAACAAATACTACTGAAGTCGTTTTCAATGTTTTTCTAAATAACTTCTTTTATGTTTAACAGAAGAAAGAAACTCAGAAGTTTGAAATAAGTAAAGGGTGAGAAAATGATGACATCTTTTATTAAGTGCACTATCCCTTTAACGATCAATGATTGTTGTTCATCACGTTTCATTTTAGAAAAATTGAGTAAAAGTAGCTAATTATTAAAATTAAAATAAATTCATTCATTCATTCATTGATTGTCTTTTTGCCTTAGTTCCTTTATTAATCTGGGGTCACCACAGCGCAATGAACCGCCAACTTATCCAGCATATGTTTTACGCAGTGGATGCCCTTCCAGCTGCAACCCATCACTGGGAAACATCCATACACTCTTACTTTCACAGACATACACTACGGTCAATTTTTTAACTTACCCAATTCACCTAGCGCATGTCTTTGAACGTGTGGGGGAAACCGGAACACCCGGAGGAAACCCACGCGAATGCAGGGAGAACATGCAAACTCCACACAGAAACGCCAACTGACCCAGCCGAGGCTCGAACCAGCGACCTTCATGCTGTGAGGCGACAGCATTACTGCGCCACTGTGTCGCCCAAAATAAATGAATAAAATAAATACAATTGAATACAAAATAGGATTTATTAAGGATTTAATATGAAGTAAGAGTTATACTATTTTCTAAATAAATATTCAAATGCAGAAAGTTACAGAGGCCCCCTTTGAAATCTACTTTCAAGATGGTGACCTTACTGAGAAATCATGCTGATGTCACGTTACAATGCCGCTAACTGTTTCATAGGGAACCTCTTTGACTGGTATGAAGAGGACATAAAAGTAAGGGGAAGGGTTTGGCTTGGGGACCTCTCTACCATTGTGAATACAGAAACAGATTCACTCGAAACGGTTCCTCTGTATGGCAAGCCAATTTAACATCTATAAAACCTAGCCAACTACCAATTTTCATACTAGTAGGCTCACTTATTTTATTTAGATGCATGCTAGTATCTTTTCTATTAGTAGTGCTTATTTAATATATTTTTTGTTGTTGATTTATTTATTTATTGCTATAGCGCTTATTTTTATACTTAAAAAGTACAATTTTTTTACATACAAGTTTTTATTTATAATAGACAACTAGAGCCTATTCATTGGATTAGGTAGTAACAGTTGTAGTATTAGTAATAGTAATAGTAATTAGTAATAGTATTGGTAATTAGTATCTAATACTCAGTGCCTAATTTGTGAATTGCAAGGTCCCGGAACAGATCGGGGTAACGGATCCATCATGTTGCCCGAGGATGTAGAGGTGATGCACACAAAAGTGGAGAGCCAGGGGGTGGGGGTGGGGGGTGTCGCAGGCGAAAGCGGGGCAAAGCAAGGGGGTGGGCGGGGATTGTTGGATGGCGGAGGGGTGTCGTGAACGAAAGTGGCATGTATGAGGGGCATGGTTAAGAATATTGGCGGAAGCTGTCAAGCTAACCTCAGCAGAGAAGGACCACAGACCTCAGAATATGACTGAAAATTACCAAATCTTTTTTTCAATGGGTTAACTTGTAAGTAATGCACATTTATATCGTGAATATATTGTGTATTGGCATATACTCAAAGCACTTTACAATTGTGTAAGGGGCTCTCTTCTCAACACCACTAGTGTGCAGGTGGAAAAGAGAGACAGTGACAAAAGGATTCAGTGGATGGGGATGATTCTGAGGCCATGATGGGTAGGGTCAATAGGTGGCATTTGTCCAGGGCATCAGGGATACACCACTACTCTTGAAGAGAAGTGCCATGAGATGTTTAATGACCACCGAGGGTCCAGACCTCGGTTTAACGTCTCATCTGAAAGACTCACGGACAGTGTAGTGTCCCCTTCACTATACTGGGGCATTAGGCCCACACAGACTGCAGGTTGAGCGCCCTCTGCTGGCCTTTCTAACATGTGCTCTAGGAAAATAAACAATGAAATTTTGATTTAACACAGACTTTAAAAAAATAAGAATTAATATTATTATCACAGCTCTTCCAGTAAGAGGGGTTGGAATCAAGCGGATCAAACGAAAAGCAAATGAGAAGCGTCGTGAAGAGGGCGGGGCATGTCATATATTAGAGAGCATTTGATTTGTCAAGATCTTTTGAGAAACTTAAGTATGAGGTGACAAAAAAATTGTTGATCCATTAGGCAGAAGTGACAAACTGCAAACTTTTATATTTTCCAAACACGAATGTTGTCACTGTTTTGTAGTACACTAGCTTATAGATGTCCTTAAAACTAACAGACTAAAAAATATTTAAATTTCACAGAACCTTTAAAGAAAATACACTAATATCTAAAACGTAATTGTAGATGACCTTTAAATTGTTCAATTGCTGACATTTCTACCTCCATCCAGTAGAGGGGGGTGTTGTCTTGAACCCGAGCTGTGTAAGCATGTGAGTATAAAAAGGTCTAAATCAGGACTTTTGGGTGCTTTCTGTGAAAACTAATTCAAAGGGAGTCAAAAAGGTTTTTGCCACTTTTAGCTCCTGACTAATGAAGGGCACAGGGTATTGTTTATATTTTAATCAGTGAAATTTGACTGACTTTGTTTATCTTGAAAGTTTATGGTTTGTTGACGGTATTTTAGTTAATGTTTAATTGTTGTTAGCACATATATAAGGATTTTGAATATCAATGATGTCAATATTATTTGTTAGTTTTGTACAAAAGGCATGTAATTTATTGTTACTACTATTTTCTTATAATTTGCACTACAAATAGGACATTAACAGCCATTAAGGTCTTTATTTTGGTCATTTCATATGTTTTAGATTTATCTCTCTTGCGGTGGCGCAGTGGGTAGCGCTGTTGCCTCACAGCAAGAAGGTCGCTGGTTTTAACCTTGGCTGGGTCAGCTGGCATTTCTGTATGGAGATTTTGTATGGGTGTTTCCTAATACTGGGTTGCAGCTGGAAGGACATCCACTGCGTAAAACATATGCTGGATAAGTTGGCAGTTCATTCCAATGTGGCGACCCCTGAATAATAAAGGGACTAAGCCGAAAAGAAAATAAATAAAAAATTGTCATTGTTAGTGTTATAAGACTGTAAATGTGTATTTATCAGTTTATTGGGTTGTTATGAGCATTTGTTTAACACAATTTCAAGGATGTGTAATGAGTATTGTTTGTTTGTTTCTTTTATTCAGCCCTTACAATGATTTGTTTTGAGGATTAAACACGTTGTAAACATCAGTCTCTGAGAGTAAAGTGCATCGGTTATGAAACTAGACATATTGAATGTTTAAACGGCATGCCATAGTTCCCTAGGGCGCCTGGAGGTAAACTGAAAACCCGGAGTGGATTTCAAACAGAATATACGAACGCTTTAAACATTGTTCAGTCCATTCCGTTTTTACACCCAGTTCCAGACCAGATGGATGACGGCGTTGCCTGGTGACAGAAAGTTTGATGCTTTGCTTCTTTGTCAACTTTTTTCAGTAGCGGAAAATATTACACAAAAATATTTACAAACGAATCAAAATCATGTGATATTGCTTAATGATAAATTGCTGACTGAATATTTTATAGTCATTTTCACTGTAAACTTGATTATGTGCTTGTTTACTCTTCATAAAGACCTTGATTTATCGCTACAGATATGTTGTTGCAATTTGGCAATAAAAACGACATAGATGAACGTATTTAGAAACATGTTGTCATTTATTGCTCTACAATCTGCTGAGTTAAGCTCCGCCTTAACTTGACATACACTCACTCACTAACACACACACACACACACACACACGCTATTCTACACTGTCGGTTCTGTAGTGCTCGTTTTCCCTTTCGTGAGAGGTGGAGAGAATGAGAGGGGTGGGCTTCACTTCAGTCACAGTATTATAACCACCGACCCACGCTGATTTAAGAGTAACTTCACAGCCAAGTTAAAAACGGCTTGACTTCCTGAACTTTAAACCGGTCGCCTTCATCAGGTAACTGCTCTGCAGCCTTTGTAATCTGTTTGTATTGTTTCCAGTGCCGTTTAAATGGACTGAAGAGGGTCCATTGAGCGCTAAAATCATCTGCGTAGGTGAAGTGTTTTCTGTATGCCTTTTGTTTTTAAAGGTATTTCGCTTGGCACCCGGCGTCTCCTCAGCGTGGGTTTGAACAGCACAAGTGTTCTGCTGCTGAATGTAGGCCAAAGGGCACGAACAAAAGCGCAATAACTGGGTGAGTTTCCGTCTTCTCTGTATTCAGATCATCAGGGACCGTCTGAGCGCCGTGACTATAAACAGTGCGTCAGGGCTGCTGCAAGTGCTGTTTATGGTTATGATTGAGCATGAATTTCACCTAGATAACCTGCCCTACTTAACATGCCCCCTGACACAAGAAAATAAATACATTGCTAGAGCAACGAATGATGTCAGACCAAACGAGAAATCGTCTCTTTTTATTGTCAAAAAATGCATTTTGAAAATGCATATGGTATGTGTGTAAATATATAGTTTGTGAGTTTTTCGTTAGATTTTTTTTAAATAACAATTTTTATAAATAAAATGTGTATATATTTTAAATATTTTTGTTACATTTAATTAATGCAAGCAATGACATCTAATTGTTGATACATTTGGCTTGTCAAAAACATGCCTTTTTGTGAAATCAGCACGATAATACAAAGAAAATATTGGTAATAATAATAATCATTAAAATAGAAAAAAATTTAAATAAATAAAACTAAATGAAAAAAATCTAAGTTATTAAACATTACACTGCTGCTAAGAATCCGCTTTATATTGGTCCAGGTGATCAAGAAATGGTTGCCATATATTATAAAACTTCTTAAGATTATCAATAACTCTGTAACGGACTCTTTCCACATGCAATATTTTAGTGAGAAAAATTAACCATGTCTTAAATTGAGGAATAGAATCTGATTTCCACAGTTTTAGAATGACACTCTTAGCAATTATCATTCCATAAGTTATGGTGCTTTGTATGTAAAAAGAGAAGGGCATCCGCTGCATAAAACATGTGCTGGATAAGTTGGCGGTTCATTCTGCTGTGGCGACCCCGGATTAATAAAGGGACTAAGCTGGAAAAAAAATGAATGAATGAATGTATGTGAAAAGGTTTTATTTTTAAGTGTATCTAATTACATAATAATGACATTGACATTGTCTTAAGGGGTCCTTTCTTGTTACGATAATGGCTGATGTGGTAAATTTGATTTAATTTTGAGATTAATTTTGGTAACACTTTTCAATATGGTTCCTTTGTTAACATTATTATTATTAATATTATTATTACTACTACTACTACTACAATGTCATCAATAATTCCAAAACATCTTTTGTATTTAAGAATATATTAATAAATATTATTTAATGGAACAGAGTTAACATGAGCTGGTTTTGAACAGCTGTGTTAATTAACTAACATTAGCATTGATATACTAATGAATGTTTTCTCATTATCATTTAATACATTAAGTAATGTTAACTAATTAACCTCATTGTATAGTGTTACCCTTTTAAAAGGAGAAAATAAACAAACTGTGCCAAACGTGAATATTATTTAATTGGACTTCTTTTCTTTTACACACATATATATATATATATATATATATATATATATATATATATATATATATATATATATATATATATATATATATATATATATATATATATATATATATATATATATATATATATACACACACACACACACATACATACATACATACATACATACATACATATGTGTGTGTATACAGTTGAAGTCAGAATTATTAGCCCCCTTAATTATTAGACCCCCTGTTTATTTTTTCCTCAATTTCTGTTTAACGGAGAGAAGATTTTTTTTCCAACACATTTTTAATCATAATAGTTTTAATGACTCATTTCTAATAACTGATTTATTTTGTCTTTGCCATGATGACAGTAAATAATATTTTACTAGATATTTTTCAAGACACTTCTATACAGCTTAAAGTGACATTTAAAGGCTTAACTAGGTTAATTAAGTTAACTAGGCAGGTTAGGATAATTAGGCAAGTTATTGTATAACGGTGGTTTGTTCTGTAGACTATCGGAAATAAATATTTTAAAAAATTTTTGAAAAATTAAAAACTGCTTTTATTCTAGCCAAAATAAAACAAATAAGACTTTCTCCAGAAGAAAAAATATTATCAGGCATACTGTGAAAATTTACTTGCTCTGTTACACATCATTTGGGAAATATTTAAAAAAGAAAAAAATTTAAAAGGGGGCTAATAATTCATATATATATATATATATATATATATATATATATATGTATGTATGTATGTATGTATGTATGTATGTATGTATGTATGTATGTATGTATGTATGTATGTATGTATGTATGTATGTATGTATGTATGTATGTATGTATGTATGTATATGTATATATATATTCTCCAGGCCATTACACCAGTTAAATTACAGACAAAATACTTGCTGTTAATGCAGATAATTTTCAGTTATTTGGTTAAATGGAGAATTTGATGCATTTTTAAACCACAAAATCCTCTAGATTGGAGGTCAATCAAAAAAGTACTCACTATTGAAGAAACGCTGATTTGTCGAAGTACATAAACATTTTTATTTATAGCAATACTGCACACATAGAAGTTTAAATGATAAATCAACTGTGTTTATCACAGGCTGTGTCAGGACTATTCTTGTCTACAGTTATATTTCCATTTCCAACTTTTTCCATTAGACAGTAATAACTTTAATAACAATGCTTTACCAACTATGCTATGTTATTTTAGCTTAACAGATGATTATTAAAAAAGTACTAAAGTTAGTTAATAGTTAATAATGTCTTTAAAATCTATCTGTTTTAAATATCTTTGTCACAGAACCCACCAGAGTACCTTCACTAATCCCCAGGGATTCATGGAATCATTAATAAAATGTTAACTTTTTTTTTCACATATTTTAAGGGTCACAGCACACGAAATGAGGGCAGGAAGGGTATGTGACTAAAGCACCCTGCAGTTTCTCCTGTTTTGGGGCGCAAGATTATTTCAGCTGTAAGGAGTTTCACAAAAAGTCCCCATTGCCCTCGAGATTCTTCCCAAAAAAGTTTTTGCTTTTACTCATCCAACAAATGTTCTTTTAGATTAGATATCTAAACTGCAGTCTTTTAGTTTATAGACATTCAGGGTTACATGTCTAGGCCATTGGTTATTTCCTATTAAAATGGAATTGAAGTGTGTTAAAAAGTAACTTCTAAAGTAATTGATAAAACTAGTATTTTCACATAGATAAACAATCACAAATGCAATTTAAATTAAATTTATGAGGAAAATTAAGTACTTAAAATGATTGCATTAGTTATCTTTTCAGCAATTCAAACTCCATAAGGTTGACTAGGTTGACTCTACTCTCCATTTGTATTACACTAGGGAATTGTAAACAGCCACAGATGTGATCTCAACCACACGTTGCTGTGCAAAACTGGACACTTACTGTATTCCAGCATTCAACATCATTTGAAAGCCTCTGTGCTAGTGCAAGAGCTGGAACAAACAGATGGTGCAGAACAAAAACTCATTGCTGTTTTTGACCTTTACATGTTTCAGTCGCCACTCTGTTCTCAACTTTGTTTGTGTCTCTCTGGAATCAATGTTTTGACAGATGTTTGCTTCGTTTGCAGTGACATGGAAATGCAGCATGATCCAGATTTGCAGTTCAAACTGGCTTATTCAGATTCGCAAAGTAATGAAACGGGCAAAAAAACCCAAATAAGGGGCCAGTGGTCCAGCAAAGTGGAGTTTATTTTAGCTGTCGCTGGCCAGATCATTGGGCTGGGAAATGTGTGGAGATTTCCATATCTGTGTTATAAGAATGGAGGAGGTTTGTATGAGTATTACTGCATGGGAAATTAAATTTACTAAACACAACAGTCTAAAAACAGCGGTATTTTTCTTTTTTAGGAGTGTTTTTTATTCCATATGTGGTCTTTCTTTTTGCCTGTGGCATTCCTCTCTTTCTAATGGAAACGGCATTGGGTCAGTACACCAGCCAGGGGTCTGTCACGTGCTGGAGGAAGATTTGCCCACTGTTTGAAGGTGAGTTAGCAATGTACAGTAAATATTGTTAGTTGTCACCCATAGTTTTCCCATGTTCGCCCTTAGTTGTAATTGTAAACTGTGTATATTGAAATAGCGAACAATAGTGGCCTGAAATGTGAGAAGCTTCCTGTTTGTGCAGATTTTAAAACAAAAGTTGAACTATCATGTGAGTGTGTTTAAATAAAATATCAGCAGATTTGTTAGCCGATGAGTCAGGATCGCCTTATGTACAGAACTGATATCACTCAAAAACATTTTGCTTTTGCTTTTGCTTTCATAAAGCCTCATGTCATGACTTTGTTTTTACAAAAAAGAGTCACGTGAAGATGAAAAACATCCTTAATGTATTAATTTCACTGTTTTTAGCAGTTTTTCAAAGCTGACTCTTTTTGTTTTAGTGAAATGTGCAGTTATTTCTAAATATTTGTTATAATGTTATAATAATATATTAAAAGTAATACTTGTAAATAAGCTAACAATGGTGGAATTGTTGTTTGATTATTTTTAATATTATAAGATAAAAATAATAAGACTGTTATTGTGAATAATAAAAGGCTAAGGTTAATAATAGGTTTAAAGGTTATTTAACCAAAATTTTCAGAAAAAAAATGTGTAAAATACCTGTACACTCTCAGAAAGGTCAAAAGGTTTTGCTCCTAACAGGTTACTTTTTTACCTTTAAGGTACTATAAGGTACACATTTGTACTTTTTAGGTATTAATATGTACCTTTAAGTTACAATTGTGAATCTGTTAGGTACAAAAGTGTGCCTTTTGAAAAGGTACCACTACCACCCCAGCGACAGGTTTATTACCTTTATTTTCTTAGAGTGTATGGTAAAAAGATTAGGTTTCCACATATTCAATTGAAATAATAATCCACAAAACAGGGCTTACTGGTACTTATCCAAAGTTCAACCACCAAAATACAACAGAAACATGCGTTTCCTGTTCACTTGAATGAGATTGAAAAGCTGTTTGCACAATTGCCTTTTACTTTCTGAAATCATTCCCACATACCAAAGTAAGTCACCCGTTAATAATCTGTTTGATGATTCTGTAAAGGTATAGTGTGGTGGCTATAGCATTTTTGTAGAACAATAAAAAAAACTACAAGACTCATAACTAAAAATCTGTTATTTTATGGAAAACAGTGACAAAAAATAGAGAACAGCAATGATGACAATTGCAAAATGAACAACAAAAACAACAAACAATAAAAGAACAACAAAAAATGAAAGTCAAAAATGAGTATGAAGTGTAGATGACCTTGTTTTGAGTGACTTCCGCTCATCTGTGACTACAGGTCTTCACTAATCTCTCACTGTGGTGATTTTTATCTGCTCTTCTTCAGCCTCTTCCACAGTTTAGCTGACTGTAGTGGAGACTTAGCTATATCTTTGTACACAATGAATAATAAACAAATTCAATCAGGTTTAGATCAGGAGTCTAGGCTGCTATCCATTTTTTCCACTGATTTCAGCTTCAAGAAAGGCTCTCTTTTTTTTTTTACTTCATGAAAATTGCTGGCTGAGCAATGAACGCAGGAAAAGAACCAGAACTTGATAAACATTTGCATTCACTCAGTCATGCATCTGAATAAGATGCAAACTCCGGCTACACCAACTCGCATTCCACCTTTACTGACTTCTGCACACACTTTTTATTCAGTCTTTCTTTTCCCAGATTGATGATGAACATAATGTTTCCAATAAGACACCAATAAATGAAACTATCGCTAAAATGAACTCTGGACCAGTTTTACAGTACACACAACATATTCCCGTCTTTTGATTCTTTCTGTTAATGAGAGGTTTGGTCTACAGGGCTTTCAGTCCAAACTCTCTTAAATATTGAGACATGTATGTCAAGATTCTTACCCTGTTCAAGGCTGAGCTGTGAGTAATTCCAGCTGCAGTGTTAAACTCATTGTCCATTGAGATTTTCCACCATTATTAGCCTTTCTTGCATACCTAAATGAGTTTATGACACTGTAAAGGTACATTATCCACAGATTTGTAACTACCAACTTGCTATGCCATTCAAAAAGTACATTCTTTTGGTCTTCTTCTGGAAAACTAGCTATCTAAGAGTTTTAGTCATATTCGAATAGCTCAAACTAGAAAGTCTACTGCCAATTAAATAGGGATTGTTTGGATAGTTAAGGGTGGCGACGTGGTGGCGCAGTAGGTAGTGCTGTCGCCTCACAGCAAGAAGGTTGCTGGTTCGAGCCTCGACTGGGTCAGTTGGCGTTTCTGTTTGGAGTTGGCATGTTCTCCCCGCGTTCGCATGGGTTTCCTCCTGGTGCTCCGATTTCCCCCACAGTCCAAAGACATGCAGTACAGATGAATTGGGTAGGCTAAATTGTCCGTAGTGTATGAGTGTGTATGGATGTTTCCCAGAGATGGGTTGCGGTTGGAAAGGCATCCGCTTTGTAAAACATGTGCTGGATAAGTTGGTGGTTCCTTCCTCTGTGGCGACCCCGGATTAATAAAGGGACTAAGCCGAAAAGAAAATGAATTAATAATTCAGTAATCATTCATTCATTCATTATTTTTTGGGCTTAGTCCCTTTATTAATCAGGGGTCGTATCAGTAGAATGAACCACCAACTAACCCAGCGGATATGTTTTACGCAGCGGATGCCCTTCCAGCCACAACCCAACACTGGGAAACACCCATATGCTCTTGCTTTCACACACATACACTATGGCCAATTTAGCTTATTCAATTTACTTATACTGCATGTCTTTGCACTGTGGGGGAAAACGGAGCCCGGAGGAAATTCACACGAACACAGGGAGAACATGCTAACTCCACATAGAAATGCCAACTGGCCCAGCCGGGGCTCGAACCAGTGACCTTCTTGTTGTGAGGCGATCATGCTACCCATTGCGCCACCTTGACGCCTGATATAATTCAGTATTAATGATTATTATTTAATAATTATATTAACCTATATGACATTGAAGCTCAAGTCAACTAACTTTGAATTAAACCCTGTTCAGATACCGTCAGCTACAGTAACAGCTGAAAGGGGCCTAATTGTTTTGGCTTACTGTCCTTCAGGTTTGGGTTATGGCAGTCAGGTGGTCGTCTTGTATTCCAGTGCCTACTACATCATCATTTTGGCCTGGGCTTTCTTCTATCTGTTCTCTTCTTTTAGTGGGGAACTGCCATGGGCAAGCTGCAGGAACTGGTGGAATTCAGGTAAGTTTTATAAAAGTAGTTATTTTAAATATTAATCTTTCTTTTATAGATCTGTTTCATTGAAAGCATGTTTTCCTTCAATTTTATAGAGAACTG
This sequence comes from Danio kyathit, assembly GCA_903798195.1. Classification (NCBI taxonomy): domain Eukaryota; kingdom Metazoa; phylum Chordata; class Actinopteri; order Cypriniformes; family Danionidae; genus Danio; species Danio kyathit. Next base: position 50,002,629 of record LR812524.1, on the reverse strand, counting down.
TGTCGAGTTTGACCGAATGGGGGGGGCAAAAAACCTGAGCTTAATGGCGAATGCATCATCACCTGTTAAAGAATTTTGGGAGTGAGTTTGTAAAATACTCAACATATCATATGAAATTGTATTGCATTATACTAAACTATATTACATTGCAGTTTTGGGCAATTGTGAACATTTGGCATCTCTGAATTAAATGCTGATTGAAAACCTGGCAGTTTGAGGGATATTTAAAATTAAAATGATGTAAATTAAGATCCCCTTTTAAAATAAACTATTGTGTGCCAACATTGAAATGAATAATGTGATTGAATGTACTTATTGCTTGCATTACATGTTTTAAATTGTACTTGAATATAAAAATACCTGCATGTAATAAATTCCTGTAATACATTTGTAAATCTATAACCCCATATAAGCAGCAGTTAAAGTGTTAAAGTTTGATAATTGTAAATGAGTGAAATATTACATTTGTTACATGAATATGGATATGTATTTATGAGAATTACATAGAGTGTGTTTTGCAGGAGGCGAGTATTGAATATAACAGGAAGTGTAAATGAGCTGGGCAGCGTGAGATGGGAGCTGGCTCTGTGTCTGCTGTTGGCCTGGGTCATATGTTATTTCTGTGTGTGGAATGGAGTGAAGTCCACAGGCAAGGTGAGAACTAACAAAAACAACTTTTCTGAAGACCTTTTAGATATTTGCGTTACCCTAGATCTCACTGGTCTGTTTGTCATGCATATTGACGTAGTCCAGTTAATGCTATTGACATACTTTGAAATCTTGTATGCTGAATCTCAAACATGGCAGTGCCATTTGTCTTTATCTTTCAGGTTGTGTATTTCACTGCTACATTTCCATATGTTATGCTGATGGTGCTTCTGATTCGAGGTCTTACGTTGCCTGGAGCCATTGATGGCATCACTTTCTACCTCTATCCAAACCCAGCACGCCTTGCTGATCCACAGGTAAACAAATCAGCTAGTACCGGATTACATTAAATATTTTCTAACGAAATGCACAATGCTTTGGTCAGTAGGTCTACTTTTGTTTTAAATCAATGACACTCACTAGTTATACATCAGTGGGCAAGAATAAAATGTATTTTAAATGTATTTTATATAAATTTCCCGTTTCATAATAGCAGCAATGTTGAGATCTTATGACCAACCCAATGCCACTCATTTGATCTTTGTAACATTCTTATTTTCCAACTGTAGTATTGGACATTTTCATTTAAAGCAGGGGTTCCCAAACTTTTCAGCCCGCGACCCCCAAAATAACAATTCCAGTGACTCGCGACCCCCAATATCCTCTGAGGTGGTTATAAATACAGAAACCGTGCATGCAATGGCACACACACACCAACAGACCCAAGCCTATTCTTCGTTTAATTTTGTTATGTATGTAAGTGCTGTAAAAGTGCCAGAAAGTTTAACCTGGTGTTATAAAATCAATCTGCTGCATCTGACGCTATTGCTGTGTCTTTATTATAATGTAATTACCCCTGGGGTCACAATTCAATAGAACTAGTAACTATAAGCTACTATAGTAACTATATAGTAACTATAAATGACTATTTTTTTCTCTTCTGTAGGTTATTGATAAAATTATGGTTTCTTATGGTAATTCTTATGGTTTAATAAAAATAAATACATTTTTGGAAATCCCCAGGCAACCCCCCCTTCATTGTCCCGCGACCCCTTGGGGGGTCCCGACCCCCACTTTGAGAACCACTGATTTAAAAAATAAAAAAAAAATAGTTTAAATTGGTGAAAAGTTTTTGCACCTGAAAAAAACATGTAAAGGTCTACCTAAAGTCTTCAAGTCTTTAAATAAAAGAAAGAAACCATGTCATTCTGAAACTTTGCATATAGAAAGCTGATCTATGGCAATGTATACAAATTACATATGACCTACAAGGTCATCTTTGGATTTCACATACATACATGCATGCATACATACATATATTTATTTATTTATTTGTTTGTTTATCATATTTTGAAATATTACAGAAATGGCTATTTACATATAATTGTTTTCAACCATCAGAATTACAAATATGCTTGTACACTCACTGGCCACTTTATTAGGTACACCTGTCCAACTGCTCGTTAATGCAAACTTCTAATCAGCCAATCACATGGCAGTAACTTAATGCATTTAGGCATGTAGACATGGTCAAGACAATCTGCTGCAGTTCAAACTGAGCATCAGAATGGGGAAGAAAGGTGATGTAAGTGACTTTGAACAAGGCATGATTGTTGGTGCCAGACGGGCTGGTCTTTCAGAAACTGCTAATCTACTGGGAATGGTCTGACAAAGAGAAAATATCTAGTGAGCGGCAGTTCTGTGGGTGCAAAAGCCTTGTTGATGCCAGAGCTCAGAGGAGAATGGCCAGGCTGGTTCGAGCTGATAGAAAGGCAACAGTAACTCAAATAACCACTCGTTACAACTGAGGTATGCAGAAGAGCATCTCTGAACGCACAACACGTCCAACCTTAAGGTGGATGGGCTACAGCAGCAGAAGACCACACCTGGTGCCACTCCTGTCAGCTAAGAACAGGAAACTGAGGCTGCAATTCGCACAGGCTCACCAAAAGCGGACAATAGAAGATTGGAAAAACATTGCCTGGTCTGATGAGTCTCGATTACTGCTGCAACATTCGGATAGTAGGGTCAGAATTGTGGTGTCAACAACATGAAAGCATGGATCCGTCCTGCCTTGTATCAACGGTCAAGCTGCTGGTAGTGGTGTAATGGTGTGGGGGATATTTTCTTATAACACTTTGGGCCATTAGTACCAATTGAGCATCATGTCAACGCCACAGCCTACCTGAGTACTGTTGCTGACCTTTATGACCACATTATACCCATCTTCTGATGGCTACTTCTGGCCAGTACCTTGTTGAATTTATGCCATGAATGATTAAGTCAGTTCTGAAAGAAAAAGGGGGTCCATCCCGGAACTAGTAAGTTGTACCAAATAAAGTGACCGGTATGGTCCAATATATTAACTATATTTCATTTATATATGTTCATATATGGCGATTATATCAGATTTCTGTGTGGATTAAATTGATATTTCTCCAAAAAAAGAAAATTTGGTCATCATTTACGCACCCTTGTCCCAAATCTGTTTGTCTGTCTGTCTTCTGTTGATCACAAAAGAGGATATTTTGCAGAAAGCTTGAAACCTGTAACTATTGACTTGCATAGCATTTGTTTTTCTTACTATGGATGTCAATGTTTACAGGTTTTTAACTTTTTTCAAAATATCATCTTTAGTGTTTAGAAACTAAAGGTTTGGAACAAATTGAAATTCAGTAAATAGTGAGTACATTTTTTGTTTGTGGATGAATTATCCCTTTAATTTGTATATGTTTATCTATGGAATGATAGCAGATTCTTAACATGCTATGTATTTATAAACATCTAATCAACTGTTCAGTAATTGTGAACTTTCTCTTTCATTATTTAGGTGTGGATGGATGCGGGAACACAAATCTTTTACTCCTACGCTCTTTGCATTGGGTGCCTTACAGCTTTGGGAAGCTACAATAAGTACAATAACAACTGTTATAAGTGAGTAAACCCATGCATGCACACAAGAATTTGTTCTAAACTTCATTCCAGTGTTAGAGAATTTGAAGTATTATGAATAAACCACTGCATGGCCATGGTTGGTCATTTACATGTAACGATTCAAAACAAACGAATCTCCACTTAAGGGATTTCCACACAACAAAGTAAATGATTATAACGCTCACAAGAGTACAGCATTTGTGCTTTTTGCATATGTATTTTCATCAATTCTAGTATAAACGTTTTAGTGAATCATGATTTGCTTGCCATTTCTAATTATAGTGAGTGGGGAATTATCCTCCTTCAATGTCTGTGGGACTTACAGTCAATGCTTCGTTCTGATTACTTTGATGGGTTTTGATAACATGCTGTGTTTCTCTTGCAGAGACTGTGTGTATTTGTGCTTGCTGAACAGTGGAACCAGTTTTGTGGCTGGATTTGCCATCTTTTCAGTTTTGGGCTTCATGGCCTTGGAACAGGGAGTGGATATCTCAGTGGTTGCAGAGTCAGGTAATTTAATAACAGATCACTTGTTTTTTTTATTTAGAATTGTTCATATTTCTGTTTATATGGTAATATATTAAAGCAATAATATCTCTTCAGAAGACATTAAATCTGCTAAGTTCATATGAATGGTTTTTTTTCTTTTTAGGAACACCTTTAAACAAGATTTTGTGTTAACAGGCTTTTAATGACACAATCTTTTTGATTTAATCAAAAATAGCTTAATTATTGTTCTTTTGGATTTTAATTGACATGAGATTGAGTTAATGATGGGGAAATTGTCCTGCATGAATATTGTGTAAAAAATAAAATAATTCTGACTTCAACTGTATATTTTTATTTTCCCCAATTTCTGTTTAACAAAAGGATTTTTTTGTAATACATTGAGCCACTAAACATTGTTCTAATGACGTTTTTCTACAGGAGGAAAACGCAAATTACATCCAAATACTTAAAATATAGTCTGTGTTGGTAAATGCAAGCCTATTTATGAAATCCAGGCATAACACTATATGACAATGTTCAGATGACTGTTTTATAGCCTACAGGTAATCAATTTGTCAGATTCTGGAGTGCATTCAAGTTCTATAGAAAATTATAAATGATAAATTATCTTAAGTAAAACAAATACATTGATAGATGTGATATATAAGTATATAATTTAACTCACCTGGGAAATGGAGGCAACTTGAATGGTTTGTGAGCAGAATTAAGTGCACACAGCATGCTATAGTATCTGATAATTGTAGGAAATAATTCCAAAAAGCAACTGACTGTAAAGCCACATAAAACAACACAAAAGTATAATGTATTTGCCGAGTTCAGCTGCTAATCAGTCAGAATCAGCTGAGATAACAAGACATCGAGCAGCGAGACTTAGCTGTCACTCAATTGGCCACACCCGTAATTATGCAGACTTAAACTTAAAAAAAAGAAACGGATGAGTTATAAAAGCATTCACCCCCTCACAGTTGTCATGAAGGGTAAGCTATTAGCTATATGCACCAAAACCATCTTTTGTACCAGGTTTGTACCAAGTTTTTATCAGCTGTAAAATTGGCCTTTATACCAATTACAGTCAGAAGTCATGGATTTCCAGGAGCCAGCCCTCAAAGACGAGTCGATGAATTGCAGTTTTAGTTACTTCCGTATTGGCTTCCCGAGGGAGAGCGGCAGGTTGCCGCCTGAATGTAAAGTGCTCCATAAAGCTCATTTAACCAATGCCAAATTAGCAAAAAAAAAATGAATAAAATCCTGATAGAAATTATGCTTGTCATCGCTGTAAGCAGTCTCCTACTAACCATCTACTTATGTTCTGGAGTTGCCCTCAATTGACAAATTTCTGGTCCAGGGTTTTTGATACACTTAATGAAGCTATCTACATAAATCTAGACTCTAACCTTTTGACCTTTTTGGTATTTCAGAGAGAGTTGACTTGACTGTTGCATCTCGCCAGGTTATTGCTTTTTTTTCTCTTTTAACAAGCCATTTTTTATCAAATGGAAACAGGTAGTTCCTCCATCACATGACATGTGAATCCAGAAGTTCTGTTTTAGACTATATCAAAGGCTTACCTTGTTCAGTTGATACCAGCTCTAATACACAGTAAATAACTTTATTTCTTTTTCTTTTTTAACTTTTGGTGTAAACTTGCTCAATTATAATTTGTAAATTATTTTTATTAATTTTTTTTTTAATTTTATTACATTTTTTTATTTATTTATTGATATTTTTTCTCTCAGAGGATATGTTTGTTCATAAATCATACATTCTATTTTATTTTGAGGGGATAAAAAAATCTAAATATTGATTTTAAGTTTATCTTTGCCATGATGACAGTACATAATGTTTTACTAGATATCAGTATTCAGCATAAAACGCTGAATTTAAAGGCTTAACTAGGCAAGTTAGGGTAATTAGCAAAGTCATTGTTTAATGGTGGTTTGTTCTGTAGACAATCAAAAACAATATTGCTTAATGGAGCTAATAATATTGACCTTAAAATGATTTTTAAAAAATAAAAACTGCTTTTATTCTAGCCAAAATAAAACAAGACTTTCTCCAGAAGAAAAAATATTATTGGACATACTGTGAACAATTCCTTTCTCTGTTAAACATATTTTGGGAAATAATTGAAAAAGGAAAACAAATGCACAGGAGGACTAATAATTTCGACTTCAACTCTATATATACTTTTTTTTTTTTTTTTTTTTTTTTTTTTTTTTTTTTTTTTTTTTTTTTTCAATTAAACCTCTAAATTTCTTGTTTTGTCAGGTCCGGGTTTGGCCTTCATTGCGTATCCACGAGCTGTAGCAATGATGCCCATGTCTCAGCTGTGGTCCATATGTTTCTTCCTCATGATAATATTGCTGGGCCTTGACAGTGAGGTGAGGGCATATCATTTCTCAAATACACTACTACTACTCTGATTAAGCTTTTTGACAGCAGATATTTCATATAGTACAAATATTAAGACATTATAGCATATATTACCCAGTTAAAACGTCTATAGATTCTTAATCAAACAAAAAGTGCTCAGGGGTAGCTTAAATAATCTGTCGGTGCTCTTTGTGTAAGGGATTCGTCAGAATAAACAGCAAAAATCAGTCCAAGCCACTCGAAAAATGTGCAAAAAATATTGAAAAGCTTTTATTCACATGGCTAATCCTTAAAAAACCTATACTTGTTTTGGCAAAGAACTGCCTTACCCTGATGAAGCCATGTGAATAGAAGCGTTTTAATATTTTTTCCACATTTTTCAAGTGCCTTGGACTGATTTTTGCTGTTTAGTCTATAGATCCTTGTTTAAAGACACTTGTTTGTGCATTATACACTAAAATTGCACCGCATTCTGTTTTAGTTTGTAGGTTTGGAGTCTCTCATGACAGCCATAACAGACATGAATCCCAATTTCTTCCTCCAAGGACACCGTCGAAAACTCTTTCTCCTCCTCATCTGTATAGCATGTTTCCTCATTGGCCTTCTGATGGTAACAGAGGTGATTGTGCTCATAACGAAGTATTTTTTCTTAATAATCTTTTAAATTAAGTGTTATTTTAAATCTGGGATATTTATTCTCATCTTACTCATGCTGTCTGAATCATAAAAATCTGACATTTAAGAGGTGATAATTTTTTTTATTGGTTGAATAGGGTGGCCTGTATGTCTTCCAGTTGTTTGATTACTATTCCTGCAGTGGAATGACCCTCCTGCTGTTTGCTATTGCACAGTCAATATGTATTGGCTGGTTTTATGGTGAGTAATATTACTAAATCTGTTCATTAAAACGTAGAAAGTACACATGTTTGGCCTTGCACTGCTGAGCAAATGCCAGATTATAGAGCTTTTTGTCTACTATTTGGTCAACGTTTCATGAATTAGTTCACTAATAATTAATAAAATAGTATTAAAGTATTAAAAATAAGCGTTAATTATAGATAGATAGATAGATAGATAGATAGATAGATAGATAGATAGATAGATAGATAGATAGATAGATAGATAGATAGATAGATAGATAGATAGATAGGTAGGTAGGTAGGTAGGTAGGTAGGTAGGTAGGTAGACAGACAGACAGATAGATAGATAGATAGATTTAGAATGGTTCTACATTGGTGCATTAAATCTCTTCAAGGACATTAGTGGTGTTAGCATTACATGTATTTAAACCTGTAACTTTTGTGTTGTTAGCCACCACACCACTACTGTGTTTTGTTTATAGTAAAGGTTGTCACGTCATGAGTCCTAAACAAAACAGATCAGAGTAGAAATCTGGTGAGCGGTCTTTAACATGTGCAGGTAATTTAGTTGGAAACTTGTTTCTAGTATAATATCTTCTGTTTCTGAATTTGTCAGGCGCTGATCGACTGTATGAAAACATCGCAGACATGATCGGTTATCATCCTCTGACCTTGATGAAGTACTGTTGGAAGTATATCACTCCTATTGTGTGTATAGTAAGTGCATTTTACTCTAATTCAAGGTAGTCAAACTAAGTAAAAATGTTAATGTGTGGTCCCATTTGATAATTTTCAGGAATGCATTGTGAGAAAAAAACCAATTGCCAGTAGTGCTGAGAAGTCCATTTCAAACCGAGCAGATTTTCTGAGGGTCAACGCATTAGATTTGCATAGCAAACACAAGCAAAACCTGCTTGGTGACATTTTTTGCTAAATTCATGATTGAGTAAATTGCCTGGAATGACTGGATTTTACATTGTGAAATTTCAGAGACATTGACAACACCTTAGTCCAAGCCCTTCAGTGTTATTTATTCAGTTTTATTTGGGTAGCGCTTTTTACATTGCAAATTATTTATTTGGACTACATTTAAAGGTATAGATCAATTAAAAATCCAAAATATGTCATTGTTTACTCACCTATGACATTTCCTAACCAGTTTGACTTTTTTTTTGTTGAACACAAAAGAAAATAAATTAAATAATGTTGGAAAACTGGCGATTCATTCTGCTGTGGCGACCCCTGGTGAATAAAGGGACTAAGTCAAAAGAAAATGAATGAATGAATAATGGAAAACTGTAACAACTGGCTGACTGACTTCGTTAGTATGTTTACTGGTATAATCTTTTGTGTACAAAAGACCAAAAAAAACACTCAAGCTTCTTTGGAACAAGTCAAGGGTGAATAAATGTTTTTATTTTTGGGGGTGAACTATCCCTTTTTTGAGCAGAACTATGCCTATCAACCCAGAAAGCAGTGACTCATTCAATCCGATTATAATTTTATGCTCATTTCTAGTATTTATACACATCTCTGCATTTCCAGACAGTGTTTTTATTGACGCGGTATCCAAAATGGCCATAAAATGGGCAAATAGAAACTATTAATGACACTAACATGCCAATAAAGCTAATATGAAGTTAACCCAGGATTCTGGATTGTTTAGAGTGAAAGTCAGCAATATAAAAACCTAAGATTAATTTTTAACCCTGGTTAAGTTGTTCATGAGATTAGAACTATTCCACTGTGATGTAGGGATGGGCGATATGGCCTAAAATCCATATTGCGATATACATTGCAGCCTCTTGCGATAACGATATATATTGCGATATATAAATTATAATAGAACCATTTCAGAACAGGTTACAGAGACCCTTAGGAAAGCCAAACTGCTATTTTTTTTTAAGAAATAAAGAAACGTTGCATGTCATTTTGAGAACATTTATTGTGCAAAAGCAAAACTGTAATTAAACAACACAATGTTGCAGATAAATAAACTAAATGTAGTGTCTTTTAGAAAGAAAGACTTTTCTTTTAAGTCCTTGCTTCCTAAATGCCAAGTTGCAGAGAACAAAAAAAACTGGTGTTGAGTTAAGGAACTTACACTGTACTGAAAATACTTCCAGTATTAAAAAGTCAAATAAAATTGTGTATTGCAGATACTTTAAATAAAAACATATTTCTAACCTGCAGCCTAAGGTAACACATTTGATTTTAAACATTTTTTTCTCCTAATGAAATTAAAACTGGTGTCTCTGTCTGCTGTAGTGTTGTTGCTGCTGAGAGATTGAGACGCACCAGATAAAGTTTGCTTATAAAGTAATGCAAAAATGAATACAATTAATATCGAAAGCGAAAGCAGATTCTTGGACATGTCCGGGGAAAATGTATTGTCACCCCAAATAGTAAGCTGGATCAGTCTATTTAGTCTTCGCGCTCTTCTGTATCCAGCGCGTCTCTGTGGGTCTGCATGCAGAGCTTGTGAGTCTGTGGCAGAGTGTTCTCAGTTTCTCGCGAACACAGAACCGGGCCGCCCCAATAATATATCGGCCGCCCAGGTAAAATCTGTGTGGGAAGCGCTGTGTGGGAATCTGTGTGACAAGCCTCGATATGCCATGCATGAGGCTCGCAAGTTGTGCGACACGTCGCCATTCGGTGCCATGCGTTGCTGAGAGCGTCAGCATGTGCTACAGTCACAATAGATTTCCAACGTAATACACCATATGTTAGTGTGAAGAGCATGTTGTTTTACTGTGGCCGAGTGAATTAAGTTATCAATCGAGCTTATTATTTTTTGTCGCAAATGCGAGCGAAATGGTCGCACTGTTGTTTATTCAAGATGATGCGTTGCAGCCGGCTGCAGCTCGTTGCTCTTAATTTCGCGGGTAGATTGCGTCATCAAACATGCATTATCGCGATAGTGCAATAGAATTAGAATCTCTATCGTAGACCAATTTTGTATCGTTTATATCGCATATCGTTTATATCGCCCATTACTACTGTGATGTTACCTAGCTGGGAACTATTTTCAGGCTTTGCGTAATATCATTGCCCCTGCTGAAGCCATGGTACAGCAGCAAAAGTCCTTAATTATAACAGACATATCGGCCTAGAAAATAGCAACTTCTCCATTTCTGCCAGTCTTAGTGCATGATGTAACTACAGAACAGTCAAGCTTAAAATAAATTTGAGATGCTAATGGTCTAACTCGATTTAATGAATTATGCTAAGTTAAGCTGAAAGTGCTGCCACCAGACCCAGAGACTGGCTTAATGGGTTCAAAATGGTAAATCTAAGTGACTCTAAAGAAGGAACACTCCACTTTTTATCACCTAAAGTTCAACAACACATCTACCTGATGTTTGGAAAAAAAGTCATCGAAATTTTTTTTTACACAAAATGTGTTTAATTGGCAATAATGAAGAAATGCTACACTTTTTAAAAATTTAAGAAATTTAAGGCCTTATAAAGTCTTAAATTGGCTGTTCTAGGTCCAAAATATTTTTGCTCAGGTCTTATTTTTCCGATGTCCATGTAACGCTACATCTATTGCTCATTTCAATACTTTTTTGTTGTTGTTGCTTGGTTTTCGTGGTGTTGTAGTCCTATACTAGTCCTAATGTAATTTGCGGTATTACAACTACAAATGAGACCAGCATGCAATAGCCAATCAGCTTTCTGTTATTGGGCCCAGTGCGCGCGGCGAATGTGACGTCATCGCTGTGTTTGCGGGGGTTCCCTTTCGGTGTGCGCGACATGATTTCGGCTGGCAGCGTGAACAGATTTCGGGTAAGCAGTTCGCGCAGCACTGCGTTTTATTTGAGTTGAATATGAAACACTGAAGAGATTTTGCCAAAAAAAGGTATGACTGTACACACATCTTTATGATCCGTCCATGCGTGATCATCATAGAGATAACCAGATAACCAATAATTCTTGGCTAGAAATTGCAACAGCCGTAGGAAAGGAGGAAAGTTTTTGTAAAAGTTTGGAAAAACCTGAGGGATAAGTTTAAAACAAAAAAAAGATGCCATGGCAAAAGTGGAGACCCGTGTGGTTAATAGCTACAAACTAAAATTAAGTGAAAAATTATGTCTTTAATAACTTAATAGAATATATGAACCTATCAGTTTATAATATACTGATGCCCAAATTCTGGGCTTTATTGCTGATAATGGTCAGGAATGTTGGACCACTATTGCCTTTTTAGCCTTTATAGGACAGAAACTAGCCAAACAATAATGTGTGAATTGTTGAGTGGGCAAAATAAAAAAAACTTCAGTATTTCTAGTAAGTTTTTGCTTTTATTCTTACCATAATAAAAAATATAATTGTAGAGCAACCCATTTTCTCTTGTCATTGATATTTAACTTTAATAGGTAGAATAGTCTGAGATATGAACAAAAGCAAGTGATGCATCAAAGTTTGATTTAAAAAATCTTGAATGGTTATAAAAATCTTTATTATCATTATAAAAATAATAAAAAATAATTAGTTTTAAAATTTTGAACAATATTAATGATATGACGTAATTCCGGAAACATACTACTTCTCTGTTTATCCGTCTGACTTTACGGTGGGTTTCTTTTGACCAGCCCCTGTCGATTTAAAGAATATTACAACGGCGAATGTGTCAAGTATAAAAGCCTCGTCCCTTTCGTGAGGTGCGCGCACAGTCAGTGGAGGTGCGCGATGCGGCGCCAGCGAAAGTATAAATCAGCCTTAAGATGTTTTTTTTTTTTTTGTAGTTATGTGGTCCATCTAACCTGTCTTTAGTACAGTTTAGTTTAAATAAATTTATTTTACCACTAATTTTGTGATTTTGCATTTTCTCTCGCATGTTTTTGATATTGTGATATAGGTCTTAAATTTATTACTTAATGGTCTTAAAAAGGTCTTGAAGTCTTAAATTTGACATTATGATATCTGCAGAAACCCTGTTTAACTCTAGGGGGCTTGTAAAACAAGCCTATTTTCAAAAAATACCATTACCAGAGTTACCATTTTTGAATCCATTCAACCAATCTCCAGGTCTGGCAGGAGCACTTTTAGCTTAGCTTTGCATAAATCATTGAATCGGATTAGACCCAGTGGCGCAAAAAGGGGGTATGCAGTATATGCGGCGCATAGGGGCGCCACACATGGGGGGGGCGCCATTGTGCCAAAACTATTTTTTGAAATTATCCTTATTAAAAGTTTCAAATAATAAAAATAAATAAATATTTTTGGTTAAAATGTTTATTCTGCATTTTATATGAATATAATATTGTATTTTATTAAATAAAAAATTATACCACCCCTCCCCCTTTCTTTGACCATTTGATTGATCCGTTGCTCGGTTACAGTCACACATTCTAAATAGAGAGAAGAGTGAAGAGACGTGGAGCGCAAATAGAAAACTAAAAAACGAGCAAACAATGCCTTAAAATTAAAACTGACAAATTGGATAATAAGAGATTGGTAAGCTTAACCCACACTTTTATTACCATACTTTTAATCAACTTCTAATGTTTTTGGGAGCGACAGGCCGCCATGTCATTAATTATTCATTATCGCCACCCAGTCACTGCATGGGCTTTTGGTTAACATAAATGCAGACGAGGTAGTTTTGTCCAGGCAGGGGGGCAGTGACGCAGACACACCTGCACTGCGTCCGAAATCGCATACTTCCATCCTGTATATATGTGAAAGACAGTATAATTCTATGGGCTAAAGCCATAAGGCTGGCGTAAAGTTGACTTTATGGTAAACGCTTGATAGTCGTAAATGTATGGACCGTCAGCTTCAAAAGATAAAATTTGTATTCACTGCATTTAAATATTGATTGAATTTACTATATTTATTTAGTGAAGAGCAGCAAATGAATCTGTTTGATCCACTGTTGTGTTTGATAACAGAGGTGTGACTTTAAGAATGCAATGAAAACGTTAGTTTTGTTTATGCTCATTTAAGATAATATTAGTTGTGTTTAAAATGAAACATGTTTACATATTATTAAGTGTATTTGTCTGTTCAAACACCCGAATCTCAAATTACCAAAAAATCAAATATCTCAAATCTTTCATTCATTCAAATCGCGTGTAAAAGCCGTCTTTATCTCTATGGAGCGCGTCCGTCAGTCAGCACCGTTATACTTGAATTTACTGATCAGAGGCTGCATAAGGGCGGCGATCGACGCATAAAGCTTTACTGGAAAGGACGTGAATGCAGCCGTTTTTATATTAATTTCAACGTGCTGTCAATCCAAAATAATGCGAAAGCATATTTCTCCTAAACAGTTCTTGCAATCACATTTGAGATCAACTCTGTAGCTGCTACTTTCACTTTTCATAGAAACATTACAAATGCGGGAGAAATACGGGAAAACACACACACGGAAGAGTGGATAGAATGGTAAAATACAGTAGAATTATTACGGCAAAAACGAGAGAGTTTATAGGTACGAGTTGCATACGTTGACACACACGTTTTAATTTAAAATCACTTAAATCAATAACATGCAGTCACACAGCCAAGTGTAAAATTCATGTAGATGTAAAAGTTTTATCAAATAAACTGTCAAATCATACTTACAGTTGAGGTCAAAAGTTATAAGAATAATCTAAAAAATGTCCTTTATTTATTATTATTAATTAATTAATTTGCCAAAATAAGAGGGACCACACAAAATGTATGTTTATAAGTACAGACCTAAAAATTAGGGCCAGACAGAATGTGCAGATATTTTTTGCTATTTTTGCTGAGAATTTTGTAAAAAATCTGCAGATTTATGCGGAATGATTTTAGGATTATCATAATTAAAAACATATATATATATATATATATATATATATATATATATATATATATATATATATATATATATATATATATATATATATATATATATATATATATATATATATATATATACTGTATATATGAAGTAAACAATAATACCTTTTTTAACTTTTATTTAATGTTTACAATGCAAATCAAATTAGATCCGCTTATTTGATAAACAAAGCAAGTTACTCATATAATATATCTACTAAAAGGCAGAAAATATTACTTTACAAACTGTATTGTAAATAAATCACATGAACATTTTAATATTACTATTGTTATATTACAATAATATTAGTGAAATGAATTAAAAAATTGAGTAAATATAAATTTACACACATTTACACAAGTAAATGCATAGACTTAATGATGGGCTGAAAATCCTACTGTGGGCCTACTGAATATATTATAGACAAAATAGAAAATAATATTTGGATTAAAAATTCCCCTATATAAATGTTATATACTTGATTATAATGATTCTTAACCCTGTTAAACTGACACCTGAACAAATAGTCAGAATATTCACATTTTTTGGAACTGAGATGTTTATTAATCCTTCTATCAAGATCCATTTTTATACCATATAGATGTTTTTATAAATTTATTATGTATCATACTCATACATCAGGCCTTTTGGTAACTTTTTGTGCTCAAAACTATTTCAATTTAATTCCAAAAACGTTTGCCCATAACATTTTGATAAAATAGAACATTTCAGGCAGTTTGTCTCTGTTTATTTTTTACACTAAACATTTTACTGTCTTTTTTATTTCACTTTGTGAGAGGTGTAATAGCAGTTTCAATCCATTATTTATGCAAAGACAGACCTTAAACCTCTCACAGTATGCATGTGAGAAGTGATTGCATTTTTAAGTTCTTTTGCCCTTTAGGACTCCCATATCTATCATTTTGTTTCGACAAATGTACAAAAAGTACAAAAGCAAGGCATGTCAAGGTGCTATAATCATTTAGTGAGGAAAATGGAATCGAGAAGAAATTTGGGGTGGGATGAGATGTAATTCTTTGTGACTTAACATGCTTAATATGGGGGGGGGGGGGGGGGGGGCAAACTTGAACCCGCATACCCCTCAGTAAATGGGCAGTTGCGCCCCTGATTAGACCATTAGCATCTCACTCAATTTTCAAAAAAGAATTTAGATAATTTTCCTATTTAAAGTTTGACTCTTCTGTAGTTACGTTGAGGCTGATGAAAAATGAAAAGTGGCTATTTTTCTAGGCCAATATGTCTGAGAACTATTCCACAGCGATGTTACCTAGATGGGAACTTTTTTCAAGCTTGAATATTACAGACATATTTTCAATTTCTGCCAGTCTTAGTGCATGATGTAACTACAGAAGAGTCAAACTTAAAATAAATTTTGAGTGAGATGCCAATGGTCTAATCCGATTCAATGATTTATGCTAGGCTAAGCTAAAACTGCTCCCATCAGACCCATAAATTGGCTGAATGGGTTCAAAATAGTAAATCTATGTGGAAAAATGGAGTGTTCCTTTAACTGTTTTATCTGTATAATATCAATAGGTAATATTACTAATACTAGTAATCCAGTAAATATCTTTGCTTCTTCAGGGCACATTTGTCTTCTCTTTAGTCAAATTCACTCCTCTAAAGTTCAACAACACATTTGAATACCCATGGTGGGGTTATGCTGCTGGCTGGTGGTTCACCCTCTCCTCAACATTATTGGTTCCCATATGGATGATCTACGCCATCCTCGTCACTCCTGGCACACTGAAACAGGTAAACCCAACCCTAAATTACATTTAGAAGCCACGTTCAAAGCAATCGGTTAATCTTTTCCAACTGTATGCTTTCAACTTTTTTAGAGACTACGTGTCCTTTGCACTCCAGCAAGTGATCTACCTTTGACATCCGAAAGACAAAAAGAAACCCTGTGACCACAACCAAAAGTACAGCGCGTCCTATGACTGATAAGAAAACAAATCATCCTTGGGCTGTATTTAGGACAACTTTTGATATCAATATTGTTTTCGGAGAGTTTCATGAGACCTCAAGAAGCCAACACAAACTGTTCATGACTGTTTTTTTTTTATTGTGTTTGATTGTTAGTTTCTCGGTTGCCAGCATCTAAACGTTGATCGCCTTAATCTGGAGATGAGCACAAGCACATCTTCCACAGATAACTGTATATGAAGGAAAACTCAGTTGGACGTCAACATTAAGTGTGATAGTGGCTCTGACTTGCCGTGTTATAAACCGTCAAGATAACAGTGAAAGAAGATAGTGGAGGGGAAACGATTATCATAAGGACCAGCACAATTTTGGATGGACCAATGTTCTTTACAATTAGTGTGTGAGTCACAGAGATGGTTTGTAATGGTTTAACCAGAGTGAATCGCTTCAAAAAGAAGTGTTTGATGCCAATTAATGTTGGAATTTAACAGTATTTCATAATAGTAGGATTTTCTTACATTTTTAATGGTCAATCATGCAGATTTCATGAAAAACAAATCTATTACAGAAAGTGAATTTTGTTGGCCTTATTGTATTACAAATTTGACAGTATTTGCTCTGCGTTTTCTCGAGAAATAGATTTCTATTTTGCTACTTAAATATGCGTAGTTGCACAGTGTTTATATTTTAGTAGAAGGTGTAATTTAAAAGGATATCTGTAGGTCACTTACGTTTATGTTCATGATTTTGAACGGTTTTAATAAATGCTGTTTGAATCAAACAGACTGAAAATGATTGCTGGCTGGAGTCAGCAGATTGTTTCTGAAGCATCTGAGCAAATATTAGACAACTAGGTGAAAGGTGAAGGCAGGATTTCTTGGATTAAAATTGCTAGAGGATGACATTAGACACTCATTGTCATCAGGCGTGACTGACTGTGAGTTCAATGCTGTTTTGTCTTCTTGTGATTTACATGTTAAACATTGTAGTTGATTAGGATTGTCACTAATATGACAGAAAATGAAAACTCTACATATTAATATGGCTTTTTTAATGCACACTTTGAAGTATGAGTGTAGGTGATTACATTTCTATCAATGGTAAAAACTAAATCTGGGAATAAAAAGAATGATAGTGTGCTTTTAACATTTTGAATGAAAATACAATGACCTTTTTTAAGAGTACAACTGGGTTAAAGGCTAAAGACCTCGATTTGCAAATACACTTTGTGGCCGAAAAGCCACCCAAATATTATTTGTTTGGCAGAGGATGAAAGCAGCAGAATATTTGCACAGCCAAAAACTGTTCCAAGAAACAGAGAGGGGAAGGATTTCTTGTGATGTGGTTAGTAAAGTGGGCCAATTACAAAAGAGATTTATTTGAGAATTAAGCCTGTACTGATTTTGTAACTATAAATGTAAATTAAATATATATAAAATTTAATTAAAAATATAAACAGGAAGTTTGGAGAAAGGGTCGTGCCCAACTGAGCCTGGTTTCTCTCAAGGTTTTTTTTTTTCATTTACTTTCGTCTATTAGTGAATTTTGTTCCTCACCACTTGCTTGCTTGGTTTGGGACTTGTGGAGCTGCGCATCGATGGATTTGCTCTTCACTGTCTTCCAACAGTTAAAATTAAACCACACTGAATTGAACTAAACTGAACTTCAATTCTGAAAACTGAACTGACAGAAAAGTACTAGAACTTTTATGTTAAGCTGCTTTGACACAATCTACATTGTAAAAGCGCTATAGAAATAAACATGAATTGAATATATATAGAGAGAGAGAGAGCATAATGAAATGTCAAAGGGATTAAATAAACAGGAATTTATAATACCGTTTACTTAAATTGGGCTTATGTTGTGAATTCAAAGTATTTGCATATACTGATTTTGGGGTTTTTTCCTCCATATTATCTACATTGAACAACTTTTATCTCACTTCCCACTTGTTTTGTTTGGTAAAATGCATATTGCCAAAACAAAATTACTTTAATGCTTCATTTTATATATATATATATATATATATATTGTGCTGCTTCAGAAATAAAAATAGTTTCATTACATTTTTATTACAGTACTCGTATGCTATAGAATATAATGTAGTTTATGAAATGGTTCTGTAAGGCCACCGTTTGTACTTATTGCCCGTGTCATTTATGCATTCAGATTTATTTTATAGATTTGTTTACAGTTAATAGAATCTACTGACGGACAGAATATGCAGACATTTTTTGCTATTTCTGCGGAGAATTTTGTAAAAAATAAATATAAAAAAAAAACTGGATTTATGCGGAATGATTTGGGAAATATCATAACTAAAATCTTAACATGAAACAAAAAATAATACATTTTTTACTTTTATTTACAATGCAAATCCAATTAGATCCACTTAATTGGTAAACAAAGCAAGTCTCTCGCATAATAGATCTACTAAAAGTGAAAATACTTTACAAACTATATTGTAAATAAATCATATAAACATTTTAACATTACTATTATTATATCGCAATAATATAAGTGAAATTAATTTAAAATCAGAATAAATATAAATTTACACATTTTTACACAAGTAAATAAATAGACTCAATGATGGGCTAAAAATCTGCAGATTTCTGCGTGTGCAGATTCCGTGTGGGCCTACTAATAAGTTTACTAAAACAATGCTATTCACGTATTTGAGGTAAGAATCATTTAAAAAGTGTTTATTCTTTTTTTTTTAAATCATAATAATCAAGGCTGATTTTATAGTAAAAAATAACATTGGGGGCGACATGGTCGTCTCACAGCAAGAAGGTCGCTGCTTTGAGTCCCGGCTCGGCCAATTGGCATTTCTGTGTGGAGTTTGCATGTTCTCCTCGTGTTAGTGTGGGTTTCCTCCGGGTGCTCCGGTTTCCCCCACAGTCCAAAGACATGCACTATACAGTAGGTGAAATAAATGGACTAATTTGGCCGTAGTGTATGAGTGTGAATGAGTGTGTTTTCTAGGGTTGCAGCTGGAAGGGCATCCGCTGCATGTGTAAAACATATGCTGGATAAGTTGGTGGTTTATTCCACTGTGACGACCCCTGATATATAAAGGGACTAAGCTGAAGGAAAATGAATGAATAAAAATAGCATTGTAGTTCATTAACAGTGGGGTGGATGCACACAGACTGTTAATTTCAGTCAGCCAGCCTCACCGCTTCCGGTGAACTGTTTTTCCATTATAAAATTGCCATGTTTAAGCTCTGATTTCTTTAAAAATTAGTGATCTGCAATGCCTGATAGACATATGATATAAAGTGGGTCTCCGACCGGACAAGTAGCATTGCATTTAATTCCATTTCCCCCTGCCATGTCTTTAAAATATGACAGTTTATTTTAGCTCAGTGTTTTCAATGGAGTTTCTGCACTCGATTGCTGATCCTGACATTAGCGGTTACACTGTATTTCATCTCGTTCTATGCTTGAACAACTAAATGAATGCTTAAGTCTGTTTAACTGATTGTGTTTTAAGTACATTACAACATCGATGCTGTAAAAGCAACCTTATGAAATTGAAAATAGTCACTTTAAGCTTTCACCGAAAGTTTATCATTGGCTGAAAAACACTAGCTGTGCATGTAGCCCATTAAAACTGACTTTTTTCTGTTTAAATATAGAATGTTGAATGTCATTTTAATGGCACAGCTGATTTTTCAGCATTATAACTTGTCATCAGTGTCCTACGATCCTTCAAAAATCATTCTATACTGTACTTGCACACTGATTTCAGCTCAAAAAGCATTACTTATTATTAGTGTTGAAAACATTGTCCTACTTACAGTTTTTCTCCATTGGTTTGGCTCATTTCTTGAAACTGGAATTACATTCTCAATACTCTAAGATTGTCAAAACAGTCTTACAGTTCAGCACAACACTATAGCTCACATGCAAAAGCTCATATCTTTGCCAAAACTGTTCGTTCACGTGTCAAAACTAAATTTCCTTCTCATTTAAACAGTCAGTGCCCCCAAAATGCTTTGTTCCTTTGGCATTGCGTAAGCACTGCAAGTCAAAATGTTTAGATGTTTTGCCACTATGACAGAAGATCATTGAAATATCCCTCATGTCCACCTTTCAGTCTTAGCCCAGTTTTTGAAAATGGTTACTGAACTGTTTTTTTGTCTTTTGACAGAATGCAATTGTGTAAAAAACTAAATTAAATAAATTAAGATTTAAAAAATATGGATTTTCTGTCTGATCTCACAAGGAAATGTAACTATTTTACATTTTGTCAGTTCAGTGGCTAATTCGTACATGTTCAGTCGTACGAAAATGTACAATTTTAAAAAGGAGGCGTGGCACCCAACCACACCCTTAAACCCAACCATCATTGGGGGGTAAGCAAATCATACAAAATTGTATGAATGAGATCGTACAAATTCATTCGAACTGGCCACTAAATCAAAAAGTTACGAATTGCCAAGAGATAGTGTTGGGATTTTAGGTTAAGAGTAGCCTCCAAAGTTTGACATCATACAATTATCATAATGCCAATGAAATTGTAACTATTATTAATCACACACATAAAGTAATTACATCAGAATAAAAAAGGTACTGTATACAGCATAATATACTGTAATATAAACACACAAACAAAAAACAATGAAAATGATATGCAGCCTACAGTGCTTGATTGGTCGTCAGAGATGTGTGAAAGTCCTCCCTTGTTAGTCAAGTTCTAGTTCCTCCTGACTGCCATTTGCTGTAATAAATGTATCAAATGTTCCACAGAGTCATATATGATATTCATGGTATTATGTTCTTGACTCATTATGAAAATTGAACAGACTATTGTGCATATGATGGCTTATACAATGAAATGACGCTGACACATTTTGGAGCGAACAACCATTGAACTGAGAATCAACAATCAGTTTAGATCAACTAGATCTGTTCACTTGGAAATTGTGCTAAATGTAGGCTAAATGTACTTAGACATATGCAATTTGATTAAATGAATGAGAAAAGTCTATTCTGTTGTGAACAATTGGCAAGTGGTTTGGAGGTTTGTCCATGTTGTTTTGAGAATGTAATTCCAGTTTCAAGAAATGAGCTAAACCAATGGAGAAAACTGTCATTTGTTTGGATTCAGAAAATTCTGAAGAATGTGATTCATTTAAAAAACTTTACCGTCTTGTAAACGGTATTGTTCATATCAACTCTTGAGTGTGTACATACAGTTGAGGTCAAAATTATTAGCATTTTTGTGAATATTTTTTTTCTTTTTCAAATATTACCCAAATGTTGTTTAACGACGCAAGGAATTTTTCACAGTATTTCCTATAATATTTTTTCTTCTGGGGAAAGTCTTATTGGTTTTAATTTGGCAAGTATAAAAAGTTTTTTTTTACATTTTAAGGTCAATATTGTTAGCCATCTTGGGCATTTTTTTGATTGTCGACAGAACAAACTATTCATTTCTTTTCTTTTTGGGCTTAGTCCCTTTATTAATCAGGGGTCGCCACAGCGGAATGAACCACCAACTTATCCAGCATGCGTTTATTGCAGCAGATGCCCTTCCAGCTGCAACCCAACACTGGGAAACACCCATACACAGTGGCCAATTTACCTTATTCAATTCACCTATAGCGCATGTCTTTGGACTTGTGGGGGAAACCGAAGAGGAAACCCACGCGAACACGGGGAGAACATGCAAACTCTACACAGAAATGCCAACTGACCCAGCTGAGGCTTGAACCAGTGACCTTCTTGCTGTGAGGCGATCGTGCTACCCACTGCGCTACCGTGATGCCCCAGAACAAACCATTATGTTTAGAAATGTGTTTGGGGAAAAAATATACAGGGGGCTAATAATTCAGGAGGGCTAATAATTCTGACTTCAACTGTATATGCAAATGTGGTAATTCACAACGTACAATGACACACACACAACACTGAATAGTTTATATATATATATTTATTGACAGGCCTGCTGTAATGCATCAAACTGTAAACAGAAAAAGTTAACAAACAGTTTATTATTATTATTATTATTAAAACTGTCTAAAACATGGGAAACATACTGAAAACATGCAAACAACACTAGTTAGTATTTGATCAAACGAACAAGCGGGTCTGAAAAGAACAGTTGAAATATTCCTATCTCATCAACAGATCTGTCTAAAAAGCATTTGCACTGAAATGGAAAAAATATATAGAACTTCAGTCAAGTACATCTACCAGGGTTTTGCAGGTTGAA
Organism: Danio kyathit; assembly: GCA_903798195.1. Taxonomy (NCBI): domain Eukaryota; kingdom Metazoa; phylum Chordata; class Actinopteri; order Cypriniformes; family Danionidae; genus Danio; species Danio kyathit. The sequence continues at coordinate 49,980,314 of LR812524.1, read as the reverse complement.
ACTAACCGGTCCCGAATTGTAGGACGATCCCAGGTTTGCAGTAAAGAAGCATGCACAAGTCTCTCAAAAGTATCAAATGAATAAAAAGCAGTGTGTTTGTGAATGTGGGCCTGCTGCGGCTCCATGATAAACACAGCTGGGAGATTCGCAAATAGTTTTTGTTTTTTCCCCAAAGGGACGATTGCACTTTTAGGTCCAGCTATTCACTATGGTCATCTAAATATCGCTTAAACAAAAATATGATACAAAAAAATAATAATAATAAAACGTCAAGCCTTCAGTACACGACCCAAACTTGAACTCCTAATTTGCACAAAGTGGAGACTGAATACTGTACAGTACATGGTAAGGGTACACAGCTGTATTCAAGTCTGTTATGCGATATAACATTAAACCTTTTGCTTTCGCCATTGATTAATGCAGCGGATGAATGCCAGTCGGAGAGCTGAAGCGTGCAGCATAGAGCTTTTACGGGTGGTCACAGAATTGTGCGCTTTGGTTTTTCTGTTGTTGGTAGGAATGTCTTTAAGGTTTGCAGCTCCTCCATATTCGTGAACCTTTATTAGGATCTTTCCCAGCATTTGTCTGAGAGATGATGAGGTCAGGGTGTAAAAAGGAGGGCACGTTCATGCCTCTACCCATGTCCCCCTGTCTTGACTCAAGTCGAGAACGGGCCAGCCATTCCCACAGTCGTGCGCCTCCAGAGTCAGATGAGGAGTTTTAGGAGCCGTCCTGACTGAGTCGAGCTCTCTTTAGTCCCTGCTTATTCTGATCGGAAATAACGCTCTCTTCTTTTTTGCGTTTCAATCGGCACACCTGAGAAAAAAAAGAGATGAGATGTTTTAAACGTAGTTTTTACTTATTTAAAGGGCACTTATTATGAAAATCATCTTTTTGAAGCTGTTTGGACAGAACTGTGTGTAGGTATAGTGTGTCTATAGTCATATTGGGGTGATATAAACACAATAAGTCTTTTTTTTTAAATTTCCTGAAGTAAAATAGGATCTAAATCCCTCCTATTTTGAGAACCACCGCAACGTGATGTAGGAGTGCAGTTTCCCCGCCCACCAAACTGATTGACAGCCACATATTAACATATAATCATAACAAGAGAGGAAGTGCGCAAAGCAACTGGGATTAAAAGATCTGTTCAGCTCTCTGTGATCATCAGTAATCCTCAAATGTGATCAAGAAAAGAGTTTTACAAGTTTACATTTTTATGTAATGAATTACAGCGATTTCACCATCTTTACTTTATCATCACAGCCGCATGTCAGTACAAATATAAAAGAAGATGCTTCAATCCCAGTTTGTGGACGTTAAATTAGGTTTATTGTGTACATTAACATAACGGATATCCATACAGCTGTGGATATTAACGTGTATCCTTCCTGTCACATTTGCTGTGCAAAAACAGTAGTTAAACGCACGCGCTGTGTGTGTGTACGCTGTGTGTATGTGCGTGAACTTTGTAACGACATTGTGTGTGACTCATAATTGCAGAAAGGCTTGAATTAACTCCACAACAAATACATCAAATAATCTTTGGGAAAGTTTTTGCTGTAGTATTTCTCACAACTATGCTATGTTGTGCTGTTTATCTGACGCAGCCGGATATAGGCCGGATGACAGGCACGTGGGAATGGTGGACGGGGAGAACTAGCATAAAAGGCGCAGGCAACAAAAACAGCTACATTGTGTTCAGAGCAGAAAAGTCTAATATTCTAAAAGGTCTAATAAATAATCTGATGGGTGTTTTGAGCTGAAACACACTCTGGAGACACAAAAGTCTTATCTTAAATCTTGAAAAAGGAGTAAAATAGGTGCCCTTTAAAGTGTTGAGTTCATCATAGAAACACAAATCATATTTTCCTTTCACTGAAAGTCGATTCACACAAAAAAACTGATGCTTCAAAAAACAATCAAATTATATAAAATAATCCAAGTCCTCTGACTAGATGTGATCTCTTTATATGGTGAACAGGTATAATTTTGGCTTTTAATCACATATAGTTGAAGTCAAAAGTATGCGTCCTCCTGTGAATTTAATTTGTTTCTCATTACGCAAATATTGTTTAACAGCAAGGAATTTTCACAGTATTTCCTATAATATTTTTTCTTCTGTAAAAAATCTTATTGGTTTTATTTCAGCTAGAATAAAAGCACTTTTAAATTTTTTTAAAACCATTTTAAGGTCAATATTATTAGTCCCCTTAAACAATATTTTTATTCAATAGTCTACAGAACAAACCACTGTTATACAATGATTTGCCTAATTACCTTAACTTGCCTAATTAACCTAATTAAGCCTTTAAATTGCATGTTAAGCTGAATACTAGTATCTTGAAAAAATATCTAGTCAAATATTATGTACTGTCATCGTGGCAAAGATAAAAGAAATCAGTTATTAGAAATGAGTTATTAAAACTATTATGATTAGAAATGTGTTGAAAAAAAAGTCTTTGTTCTGTTAATCAGAAATTAAGGGAAAATATTTAGGGCGGCTAATAATTTAGGAGGGCTAAATAATTCTGACTTCAACTGTATATACTGTATATTAATGTTTACCCTACTGAAAAAAACTATATATGCTGGTAAAGTAGGTTTAAGCAAAAAGAAAAAAACATTATATATCATTATTTACTCACTCTTGACTTGTTCCAAACCTGTAACCATTGACTTTCATTGTATTTGTTTTTCCAACTGAGGAAGTCAATAGGTACAGGTTTCCAGCTTTTGTGTTCAACAAGAGAGGAAAAAACTCAAAAGGTTTGGAACCACTTTTCAATTTTCATTTTAGGGTGAACTATCCCGTTTAGGCCTGCAAACCAACATCAAAACCTACCTTACGAACTTGTCCTGTTTTTTTCAGCAAAGTTTTTATTTAACCTTATGTTCTTCTTATGTGTCCACCAGTGTTTGGCAAATTAAACCAATTTTAAAGATGCTTTTAAAGAAATGAATATCTGGAAAACAGCTGGTTATGCCCTCTGAATAAATTGTTATACGCATTAAAGGGCACCTAGGTTACCACTTTTTCCAAATTTAATATAATTCTTTTGTGTCTCCAGAATGTGTCTGTAAAGTTTCAGCTCAAAACACTCGTCAGATTTTTTATTATACCTTTCATAAGTTACTCATTTATAGCTTTGAGCATCAGGTAGCGGTTTTTGTGTACTGCGCCTTTAAGGCTAGTCCTTCACGCCCCCCGTTTCCACGTGCCTGTCAGCGTCCCTTAATCTCCTCCCTCAGCTGCCTCAGACAGCAGACAGACATAAAGGAAGAAGATTTCACATAACATTTGTGAGAAATACTACAGTAAGACCTTTACCAATGAGTATTTGATCCACTTGTGGTGCTGCAACGACGAGTCACACACAATGTCGTTACAAAGTTCATGCGCACACACAGATATACACACACACAACGCAGACAGCACGCGCATTTAGCTTTGCACTCTTTTTGCATGCAAATGTGACAGGATACAGGTTAATATCCACTGCTGTAAGGATATCTGTTATGTTAATGTACAAAATAAACCTGCTTTAACTTCCACTAACCGGCATTGAAGCGTCTTCTTCTGACATGTGGCTGTGTTAATGAAGTAAAGCTGAAGTAAATTGCTGTAATTCATTAACATTCACTGTTTTAAATCATTTTAAACTTGTAAAACTCACTCTTGATCACATCTGATGATGATCGATGATCCTAGCGAACTGAACAGATCCTTTATTCCTGGTTGCTTTGCTCACGTCCTGTCTTGTTGATATGATTATAAGCGTTACTACGGAGACATGTTAATACGCAGCTGTCAATCAATTCGGTGGGCGGGGGGACCGCACTCCTACGTCAAGTTGCGGTTGGTCTGAAAACCGCTCCAATTGGTCCATCGCTTTTATGTTGTTAAATTGGAAAAAAAACAGACTGGGTGTGTTTATATCACCCCAATATGACGGTCTATACACTATACCCACACATATGTCTGTCCAAACAGCTTGAAAAAGAGATTTTCCACCATAGGTGCCCTTTAAAGGAGATCATAATAGCAAACAGCCTAGCATAAAACATCACAAAACAATGTTGCATTGCCTCCTTTAAAGCTGCAGTGAAAAAAATGATCTTTGTGTAGAGTTTGGTTTTCCTTTACAATAACTGGAATAGCTAAACTAACACTAGCTAAAGCCACTGTTTAGACAAGTTTAGCTTACTGAGGACATCTGCTGGTTACAGATGTGTAAATGCTACAACCAAACCTGAAATCTGTTTAGTATTTCTAATTCTCCAAACTGATTAACCAACGGATCCAACTTTTTTCAATACGTGTCATAGCTAAAGGTGAAGCAGCAGCTATTTTTATTTTTATTAGTCAGTTTGATTATGGAGTAATGTCACAAATAAACACAATAGTTGATATTTTAAAGTAGATATTTTGATATATGGACTTTCAGAGTACAAAAAATAACTTTACTATGGAAGTCAATGGCTACCCATTTTTCACATTCTTCAAAAGATCTTCTTTTGTGTTCAACCGAAAAATGCCACAACAAATACTGAAATCTTTACTTCTCCCACTTCTACTTCTAATTCTCCCAATGAATCTGACTATTTTTTCATTTTCATTTGTGTCTAAGCTGAATGTAAAGCAGCAACTATTCTTACTTTTAATAGTCAGTTTAGATTAAACGGAAAATGAATAAACGTTTAATAAAAATAAAGCACTTTACCAACTCTCAAGTGATTTTTTTATTCCGTTTAATACAAAATAAGATATTTTGAAGAATGTTTGTAAATGCTAGCCATTGACATTCAGAGTAGTAAAAAGAACTACACAGTGGAAGTCACATTCTTCAAAATATCTTCTTTTGTGTTCAACGTTTTGAAACAAGTTAAGGGTAAGTAAATAAATTGCAATAGATATTTCTTTTTTGGATAAACTATCCTTTTAAAAACAGGTTGCTCTCATTCACTGATGTAGATGCAAATATAGTAAAGGTGTATTCCTAAAACTACTACATTAGTGTCATGAAGGAACATTTCCATGTGGTCAGAGTGATGGTACCTTAGCATCGTGTTCAGCAAACCTCTGGAACATGTTTGCATAGATTTTCTTGTCCCGCTCATGGTGCTCACGAATCTTGTGCTGACAGATGAGGATTTGGCTGCGGGCTGCGCGGTTAAAGGAGTTGACTTGCAAAACTTGCTTGAAGTCCATCAGTGCCAGGCTGAACTCGTTGCGTAACAGACGTGCTTCGCCCCGCCGATACAGAGCTTTCTCATTTTCGGGGTCCAGCTCCATTACCTTGTAACAAAACCATTGTGAAATCGTAAGAAAAAAAGGCTCTTTTTTTTTTAAGAGTCATTATGTGGATGATATTTTCTTTGGTTTGCTATCTGGCTATCCACCTTGTTGCAGTTCTCCACCGTTTGAGAGTATTCGCGCAGGCGCAGGTAACACAGGGCCAGATTCAGATGCGCCACTAAGAGAAGAGCCTGGATGTCTTGAAACTGCTCCTTTCCATTCCCGCACTCCATCTCCAACCAGTTTACAATCCGCTGGTACTGAATTACAGCATAGTTGTACCGTCCTGCCTGAGTGGACAGTGTAAACAAAATGTCAATTTGACGACTGCTGCCATCCAAACAAGAGCAAAAGATGACTGTGGAAATAGTACATACATGATTGAAATTGACAAAAATGCACGATATGTAGCAGAATCAATTGGGTTAAAAAACTTATTTATTTATTTATTACACTGAACAATATGTAATTGAAGTAAGTTAAAATTGTATTTATTTATTTATTTATTTATATATTTATTTATTTATTTATTTATGTATGTATTCAATCATCTATTTATATTAATTGAGTAAAAAATCTTATTTATTTATTTATCCATTCATTTATTTATATTAATTGAGTTAAACATCTTATTTATTTATTCATTCATTTATTTATATTAATTGAGTTAAAAACTCTTATTTATTTATTAATTCATTCATGTATCTACATTAACTGAGTTAAAACATCTTATTTATTTATTTATTTATTTATAACAATGCACGATATGTAGTTGAATTGAGTTAAAAATATTGTATATTTATTTATTAGACTGTACAATATGTAGTTGAATTGAGTTAAAATTGTTTATTTATTTATTCATTTATTTATATTAAATCAATTTAAAATCTTATTTATTAATTCATTCATGTATTTACATTAACTGAGTTAAAACATCTTATTTATTTATTCATTTATTTATGTTAAATCAATTTAAAATCTTATTTATTTATTTATTCATTAATTTATTTATTTATAACAATGCACAATTAGTAGTTGAATTAATTGGGTTAAAAATCTTATTTATTTATTACACTGTACAATATGAATTGAATTAAAATTGTATTTATTTATTCATTCATTCATTCATTTATATTAACCTGGTAAAAACAAAATATTTTTTTATTTATGATATTATTTATGTATAAAAATGAACAATATGTAGTTGAATTGAGTTTAAAAAAATTTGTTTTTATTTATTTACTTAAATGTTTATTACAATGTACAATATGTAGTTGAATTAATTGGGTTAAAAATCGTATTTATATATTTATTTATTTATTTGTTTATTCATTTATTTATAACAATGTACAATATGTAGTTAAATTAATTGGGTTAAAAATCTCATTTGTATATTTATTTATTTATTTATTTAGCTTGGTTTCTATGGATTTAAAAACATACCTTTAATACATTATGTTTTTTACCAAACACATATCTGTACGTCCAAAAGAAAGGAGGATGTTCTCTTTTTTTGTCATTTTTTGTTTTCGCTTTTTTTTTTTTTTTTTTGCAGTAGTATTAAATCAAATAAAACAAAAATGGAGAACGCATGCCTACAATTAAAAAATGTAACTAGGAAAGTGACTGTACACCAGACAAAACGCCAAGATAAAAGTGTAGACAAACCTTGAAATACTGTGTCCCTTTTTGTTTGACTAAAACAGCACGTTCCAGTTTCTCTTTGAGGTCCATTTCCCATGTTTCTTTGGCCTGGGGAAACAGGTGGAATTGTCAGTGCAGGCTTTCTAGGTTTTCTGTCAGTTCTCTCTACGGCCAATAGAGGGCGCACTTTAACCGTATTCTGGGATCTTTTTTAATCAAGGTGAAAAAAAAATATTGATTAATATATTTTAATAACAAATGTAAATATTTAAGGCTATATAAAAATATAAATAATAATTAATAACATTTAATAACATAATTAAAAACTAAAACGATACCAAAATGTTTTCTTTAATAAAAAACATTGTAGACCTAGTGCTAGTGCTTTATTATATGTGGTTACCAGATGTTCATAGCTTAAATCCCTCTTTCACAAACATTTCTTTTCTTGAAAGGACACATTTTCTGTCCTGTGTTTATTTTTTATCTTTGCAATCTGGCAACCATTACCGCACACTCTCTACACACTATGAAAAAAGCACAGATCAGCTGAAAACAATGACGAACTTGTAAACTGAAATATCTCCACTGCAATATTATGCGCAAATGAAAGTACACTGTAATACATTAAAACATGGATCTTAACAGTATTTGAATAATGCACTTACTCAATCTCTGTGCTACCAATTAAAAGATTTGTAATTATTGCAATTAATGTTAGGAACTTCATTGTTTTCAGCTTTTGATTAGGAAGTTTTATCAGTTTACCAAGTATAGAGAGTGTGTTAAAGTAAGCAAAGTAAAATCAGGAAAATACATGAAGCGTTTTCGTGGTCTGTGCATGTCACTGTTGAATTAAATGATATAAAGGATTGAAGAACCCACCTTTTCAAAGTCTTTCAGTGTCACTTCATATAGTAGTTCTGCATTTGATCCGATGTCGTGTTCTTTTCTGCCCTCTTTGCCAAAGGCGTACCTGGAAGCAGAACACAGACTCGGTAAGAAGAAACGTCATATTATCAAATGAGTTATAGTTGGTTACTCATTTATAACCCGGTTATATGCAGATAGAACCCTAATCCTAACCCTAGGGCATGCAAATATTTTCATACTGGTTACAAGAGTCTGTGCATGTTATGTTATGTTATGTTATGTTATGTTATGTTATGTTGTGTTGTGTTGTGTTGTGTTGTGTTGTGTTGTGTTGTGTTGTGTTGTGTTGTGTTTTGTTAGTCTGTATATTATATCCTATCATATTATATTATAAAACTCCTATATGAGTCTGTATATTATGTTATGTTATATTATATAAATCATATACGAGTCTGTGTATATTATATTATGTTATATTATAATATATTACATTACATTACATTATATTACATTATATTATATTACCTTACATTACATTATATATTATATTATATTACATTACATTACATATTATATTATATTATATTATATTATATTATATTATATTATATTATATTATATTACATAACATTATATTATATTATATTACCTTACATTACATTATATTATATTATATTATATTATATTATATTATATTATATTATATTATATTACATTACATATTAAATTACATTACATTATATTATATTATATTATATTATATTATATTATATTATATTATATTATATTATATTACATACTACATAACATTATATTATATTATATTATATTATATTATATTATATTATATTATATTATATTATATTATATTATATTATATTATATTATATTATATTATATTATTATATAACTCTCCCTATTTTTCATTTTTCTCTTTTGTTATTGTTGTTTTTCTTTTAAATTAAAAATTAAGATGTAAATATGATTGTCACATTTTTGTTATATGTCAATAAAAAGATTGTTTTAATAACATTAAAGGAATAGTTGAAAATCAGCTCTTTTCCTGCTTGCTGCTTGATTTAATACAAGTCATGATGTAAATATTGTTCAGTTTTTCACACGGACCAATCATTTCATATAAAAGCACTTTAACGTATTGCAAGATCTACAGGTATTATTTTTCTGTTGCCTGTATGTTTTTTTGTTTGTTTTTTGACATTCAAAGTGCCATTAGCCATAGACTTGCATTTCATGAATCACCAAGTACCACGGTTTTAGCTACAAAATCTTCTTTACTGCTCTACTGATGATAAAAATCAAACTTGGACTGATAAATAAACAGCAGATTTTCATTTTAAGCTGGCATATCCTTTATAAAGGAAGTCTTACTTGGGCTTTAGGTATAATAAACAGCATTCCCCCTTTTGGAGTTTTTCCATGGCTCGGTCCACTCCTAAAGGAACACCCACGTCCTCCGATTCTCCCACCGCAAAGGTGACATCCCGCGAATCAAACAGTCGACCTCCGCACCAGCCCTCCAAGTGCACTGACGCACACACAAACCAAACAGCATTGTGATCCAAATGAACATTGCATCCAGAATGGCCAGAGGTCATGTATGCATTATCTAGGAATAACAAACACATCGGGAACATTCAGAATCATCCGGCTTACCGTGGACAGTGGCGCCTTCATTTGGATTGCTGTAGCCTTCACCTTTAACCTTTATTCTCCTCACGATCCCACCATCTTCTGTAAGCTCCTCCCCTCGGAAGCTCATGAGCTCGATCTGATTAAGAAAATGGAAACATTTGTCATTTTAAACGTAACAAGATAATAGTAAATGACGCTTTCGGTTTTATAGATGTAGAACATTGTATTTACCGCAGAGAGAAAAGGTATTTTATGTCCAATGGGATGAATTTGGATTAAGGCCAGACAATACAGATGAATAGGGTAAAAAAAAACATAATAGTTATGACCATAATTCCCCAGCTGATTGACTATATTATTCATTCATTCATTTGCCTGGGCTCGCCACAGCAGAATGAACCGCCAACTACTCTGTGTTTTACACAGCAGAAGCCCTTCCAGCCGCAACCCAGCACCAAGAAACACCCATACACTCTCAGATTCACACACAGACTCATAGAGTATGGCCAATTTTGCTTACACCTATAGTGCATGTCTTTGGACTTGTGGGGGAAAACGGAGCACAAGTCATAAGTACAAGTAACAAGTATAACAATTTTTATTTTCTACCTATATTTAAATGCAAATTAGGACAATTTTTTCATTAAATATATGCTAATTTGCTTACATTTCTAGCACAGAAATCTGAACATTGGATAAGGTTAAGTTCAATTGAAGAGTTCAGATGCAAAAACCTCTAAAAGCCATTTGATATTTTCGTCTAAAATCATAATTTTTTCAGACTCCTATATGTAGGCTCAGAAATTTTACTTTTATAGTGACAAATAAGTTCTTTTCATTGACTTTTAAGTGAAATGCTCATCTTAGGAGAACATTTCGGACGGCATTTAGAGGTTTTTGCATCTGAACTCTTTAATTCTTTTTGACTATATTAAAAGTCAAATAATTTTTTTTTTTTTTTATCAAGGGGAGTTTTTTAATAAGATTTTTTTCACTCCACAAATCTGAAAATACTGCAAACAACCAGAATTTGTTTGTTTGTTTTTTACATTTTTGCAAAATGGACATTAAAAAATAATCAGGCAAATTATGTATGAACAAATCTAGATTCTGTAAAGTTTGGTGTGTGTGTGTGTGTGTGTGTGTGTGTGTGTGTGTGTGTGTGTGTGTGTGTGTGTGTGTGTGTGTGTGTGTGTGTGTGTGTGTGTGTGTGTGTGTGTGTGTGTGTGTGTGTGTGTATAAGAGCTGCTGAAGTGAAGATTTATGGCTCAGTGCAGGAGGAAAAACTTATTTAAAGGGAACAAATGCTACAAAAATGTTTTTAATTGAAATCTACAAACAAAATCTGATCAAAAGGCGCAAAAGAAACAATTTTAGGTGTATTTTGGATGTTTTCTTTACATTGAAATGGCAAAAATACTCTTTCTGTAAAACCAAAAAGCCCAAAATCTCAAATTGAGTTTTGTTTTAACTAGAGTTGGGTGATGATTAATCGAAAAGTAATCGAAATCGACATTCAGAACCTATAATTGATCTTATTTTTCCAGGTCAATTTTTTCAATTACTTTCCCTACCACATGTGGTACAGACCCCGCTCTGTTTAGGCTGATTTATACTTCTGCGCCAAATGCACGTATGGTCCGGCACAGCTGTAACTACACGTCGAACAGTTGCTCTACATTGACAATGATTGGAATCTGTGCCAAAGATGCCTTGAGGCAGCATATTTTCTATTACAATAAAATTATTATTTGCATGAACATATTTGTTTACAGAAGATGCAAGAAATGCACCGCTTAAAAAATTATTTACAGGATATACAATAGGATAGGCAGGACAAGAAGCTGCTTATTTTCTACTCTTGAAAACATTTTTTAAAAATTTATTTTGTTTCCAAAAGTGCAGGTTATTTATTTCCCCTTTTTTATTGGAAAAAAAATGTGTGTTTTAATTTCAGTTGTTCAGCGTTGATGTTCAATAAATAATCATAGATAGCAGATAGTGTGTGTTTCCTTCAATTATTTTAAAATCAATAATGCACCTTCATTCAGAAATCTCTCACTTGTAAAATGTGAGCATATTTACTGAGCAAAACTTGGCAGTGAACTATGAAGGCAAAAAATAATATAAAATAAATAAAATAAAATGAGTGTTCATTAATCGTAAACGAGTTAAAATGTTCAATTAATCGAGATTTAGATTTTAGGCCAAATCGCCCAGCACTAGTTTTTACAGTTATATGTTTTAAAACATCAAATTCATCTGTGAATTCTGTGTTAATAAGAATGTAAATGTTTTGTTTTGTTTTGTTTAAAAAATTCTAAATATCCAGACTCAAAATGATCCATTCATTCAAACACCAGTTACATATTTTCTGCACACACTCCAAGCTATTTTCACTATTTCTCTGTAAACACATTGGTTAATTATGAGCGTGATGTTCTCACCTCGAACACAAGTGTGGAATTGGGAGGGACTTTTGGGGGGCTGCCAGCAGAACCGTATGCATATTCAGGCTTGCAGAGCATCAAACACACCTCTCCTTTCTGCATGGAACACACACAGATGTCCCACGCCTTGATGACCTGACCTGTGGGAATCAACCAGACAGCTCTTTATGAGTTCAGTCTCTCAATCACAAACTGTAAATGTAGCAAACTCAAATCTTAAAAAGATAAAAGTAAATATATTAGAAATAAATAACTGTTTAAACTGTCTGCATTGCATACAGGTGTTGGAAGTTTGGGCTCTTGTTGAAGGCAATGTGTGACCTCAATGGCTAATCATTTTCACATTTTCTGGGCCCAAAAATACAGACCTTCTGGTATTAAGTAGGGACTGAAATTAAAAAGATAACTGAAGAGGAATTGGACTACTCATTTATTATATTATAACTTGGGAAAATACCAGAAATTGTTCCAACTATTGGCACATACTTAATTCAAATTGTTTTGGTAAGTAGCAGAAAAGCCATAACTCAAAAATAGTTTCAGGTTGATGCTCCAACAAGGGCTCAATGGATAGAAATTGTAAAGGTAACACACTGTATGGAGAGACTGACTTTTAACCTATGCTTTGATTCAAAAAGGTGCAACAAGTACTGGCAAAAAATGGACTGAGTATGTTATAGTAAACAATAAGTGATAATGTGCTGCAAATGTATTGTGGCTTGATTTTGTAACCCATATGACAACAGCTTTGTTCTTTGTTTTATTTTTTTTTCTTCCCCTTCTGTCCTTTTTTTCTAAATAAAATAAAAACGTAAAATAAACAAAGAAATGAACAACTGTTGTGGGTTATGAAATGGGATTTTCAAGCATTTAAACAAAAAAAGTGTAATACAGTAAAAATTTTCTGTAATTGCCATTTTTCTGTGCAAAGATTATTGAATATCATACAGCGCTCAGCATATATGAGTACACCCCTCACAAATCTATCTTTTAAATTCATATTTTTAATAGGAAGCTATTCAATATTATATTCAGTACTATAGTCAGTACTGAAGCCAAATCTAAAGCTTATCTAACCAAATAACTTACAATAACGGTCCAAAAACTAGTACACCCAAATTTATATGTTATAGAAAAATATTAAATACAAATTTTATTTAAAAATTAAAAAATTTTGCAATATTTTGCTTGAATTTAATTTTATTATCTTTCAATTTCTAAATATGTTTGGTGATTAAAATATTATTTTAATAAATATATCTGTTTAATAAATCTGTTTTGTTTTAATGCACCAAAATACATTGTCTATATGCACTGAGAAATTGATAAAAATATTTATTTTCAAAATGGGGTGTACTCAGTTATGCTGTGCACTGTACATTTATAGCATAATTTACAGAAAACACTCACTGAAGTGTCATTCAATCTAACTATAGTTTAACTAATCTTGCCAGGCATATACGCAACAAAAATCATCTGATGACAAATTAAAAGATCAGAATGTAGCCTTAGGATGCAAATAATTCCTGTTACTTGTGACATTATGATAATTGTATTCCTATCCTTCAAAACACTAGGTTTGACCCACTTGTGACCAAACATTTTTAATCATATAAAATATAACAAGCAGGATTTAGTATGATCATCTATTTTCATAAGTAGCTACAGGTCAGAACAAGTTACATTTTTTACAAAAGTGATTTGAAATTTTAAGGTACGCTCTGTAATTGCATCTAATAAGTTTTCTATGTGCATAAAAGCAGCACTTGTAAATTTAATTTGATGCAGACACTAAAGTGTTTGATGTAGTTTTTATTAGTAGTTTTATATCTTCTGTTTTCATTTTAAATGTAAAATGTTGGTCATTTTGTTAGTTGTGTTCTTGCCATATTTAATTACTTTTTTAAACAGGATTTTTCACATTTTATTGTGTGTGTGTACGCAAAAAAATGATTTTGAAGCTTGTTCAAACTACTTATTTAAAATGAGTTAAAACAATTTGTGCGTCAATTCTTGGACAACTTAACTGTTTTATGTTCAATCCACTTAAATTTGTAAAACGATTAAGTTAATTAATTTGTGTTGAGACAACGTGAAAAAATGTGTGGAAGCCTGCATTTTTTACAATGTCTGCATAATAGCACAGCCTTTTAAAATCAGTTTGTGGCTCCACTTTATAGCTAATAATTTGTTTTACCCTTTGTGATCAAACTCAAATTGTCTGTTGAGAATGACGCAGTGGATAATAAGGGAGTTGCCGCACATCTAAACAACACTAGCAATTACTCCCCTTTTTGAGTTTAACCACAAATGTCATTAAACTGGTATTTCAGCCATGCTCCAAAGTGTGAAATCCAAAATTAAATTGGCAGATTCCATGACAGCTCTATTTAACAGACATTTGATAGAGAACTAATAAATCACAGACCTGTCAGTGAAATATAAACACAGTTCTTAGTTTTATTCTACAGAAATTTTGATTTGCCACTTTATTTAGTTTGTTTACTTTCTAAATAAGCTAGCAAAACAATGTTAATTTAATTTGTAGTTTGTTTAAATGCAAATTAAACTGAAATGCTGAATCTCAGCACAGGATTTCAGTTCCAAGCATGCTTTGCACTGGCTGAATATTGACTCTAAGTGTTATTTTTTGAGTTTAATGTTCTTTTCTGTTGATATTTATCAGCGTTTCTCTCATGTGGTGAAGAATGGAGTTTTGCTTAGGATGTTAATAGACACATGAAAAATATGATGCATGTTGCTTTACTCAAAAAGCCATTACTGTGGTATTGCCAGATACCATTTAGCCAGATAGCATTTAACCACAAGAGAGTTAACGTGATGACTGCCTAATTTTATTAGGGTTTGCTCATTTCCGTTGCGTTTATTTCTACATCGGGTATTTGAGTTGGCAGATTAAAGTAAGGTTTAGCAAATCCATCAAAACCAAATATGTGAAACCAACGTCCACAAGCTGAGCCAAATAACGGCACACCACGCAGTTGGCCGTATAATGATTAATGAATCAGAAAAATGTGTATAACAGCATAGCACACAGAATCATTTGTCTGCTTATGCATTCGTCACACTGGACGTCTCTCTTGCAAAATGGTTTCAATAATAACATTTTAAATTGGTAAATGAGAGATAAATCTATGGAATCTATTACCTTTCCCCACATTGAAAACAAAAGGCTCCTTGCGGTCTAGACTGGAGTCAAACTTCTTTCCACTGAGGAGTCTGCCGGTGTAGTGGACGAACACCCTGTCCCCGATCATCGGCCTTTCCCCCTCCACACCATGCTGTTTCACAATCTTCAGAGAAGCACGGGACAAATGTTAGCAGTTCTTCCTTACACAATCCCTGGATTGATTTTAAATTGACTTCATATCATTCTGAATCAGAAACAAAACTGCAAATTCAAATCAGGTTTTCACTAACTCTCAACAGTCTGTTTTGCTAGAGCGCTGCGCTTCTCGAATGAACACGTGTGCATATGAGTATGTGGATGCAAAATGAATTAACCAATATGGAAAGTGAATCTTTCAACATACCCAGTGTAAAAATAATAACAATATTAATAATTAAAAGGTAATCATTTTACAAAACTACTCTGTTATACATGCCCATAGGCCGGTGGGGTGGGGGGTGGGGGGGTTCCTCACTGACAGAGGTCTAGAATTTGTCACGTACATGAGCTCATTTGTCCTGTTTTGACTGCTATGCCATTATAAATAGTGAAAATAACCCTTTGAAAAAGGCTATAAGACCAAACAGAATCCTCTGTCGCTTCGGCGTGACTTCAGCTAATTAGTTTTGGCCAATCCTAACAAATATTTTCATTTTACAATCTTTACAGGTAACTTTTATTCTAAATCTTGGACCTTATTCTTGACACAAAAAAATGAGCAATGAAAAGGTGTGAAGCACCAAAAGCGGACTATATTGACATTAATTTGAATACCATTTTGGCTATTGTTGTTTTTATGAATTTACAAATATACTTTTTGTACAAGAGAGGCTAGAAAAGTTTTGAAGCTCTACATTATTATTATTATTATTATGTTTTAATTGTTTTATATTCAAATGACCAAATTCTGACTAAGGAAAGTTGAATGTGCTGGCCAGTAATTTGCATAATAAATGACAATAGACTACAATACATTATAAATGACTACAGTTTTTAATTTAAAACTTTAATAGATTCCTATTTTTTTGTAATGATATATCATCTAATAAATATGTATTTTAGAAATAAGTATTATTTCACATTTCTTTATTTTAAATCATTCGGAAATATTTTTGGTATATAAAAAAGTGTGGTTATGATGATCATCTGACAGCTAAAAATATTGCTTAAAATGTCACTGAAGTATTTATTAAATCTCATAATTAAATAGAAAATGTGGCGTATAACTGCAAAAAGGTCCACTTTTGGAGAAAAAAGAACCACCTCTTACACCAGGCTGGCTACGGGCCTGTTATACTATTTCAAAACATGTTTAAATGAGTGAGTTACTTGTAATTTCTTGATGGTTGTTTGTGAAATGTAATATCTGTACACTTTTTTTAAGATGAAGTAAGCTCTAAAAGGCCACAGTGAAAACATGGGACTTCATTTTAGATGGTTAAAAAAAATAGACAAAAGTCATGTGGCGATTTATTAGATGTTTTCAATTGACCTTGAACTTTGAATTTGTTTGGTGTGTTGGACTCTTTCTCCAAACAAGAGTTAAAGACTTAATATTTAAGGAGCGCAGTGTTCTTTTGGCAAATTCCCGAAAACATTCCAAATATTTCTGGCTAATCTAATAAACCATCATATTGTTTTATTTCAAGAAACAATGCTTTTGTAAAGAGGAAAAGAGTGTAAATGCACCGCTCTGTCATTCATGACACTGGGAAAATGTCAAAATTGTTGTGATATAGTGTTACTAATGACTGGATTACCTTGCATACTCCACTGTCACCGTTTGGAGTGACAGCAGTGCCTCGGGAGGTAAAGACAGCAGTCGGGCACTGGTTCGTGGAAAAGATATCCTCTAATGATGACATCTCACCACTCATACATGCCCTTGTTCCCCTAAAAAAACAAGCATACAATATTTCCCCTTTATCTTAGACAAATATAATAAGCCACTGCTATCTTTAGACAAATTCAAATGTTGCCAGTCAAACTGCGATATATGCTTGAAACCTTTTTCATACAGAGTTTTTATCTAATCCTTTTTTTTTTTGTTATGCTGCCTTGTTTGCTTATACATCAAACCTTGAAAAAAAATGTTTTTTATTAATTATTAAAAAAACAATCTCAAATGTACAAGCAAATCAAACAGCGTATGCATTCCTAGAAGATCTGTCAGTTATCAGTTGTCCGTGAATGACACGCACACATACGTTTTGAGGTATTTCATTTGAGTGTACACTATAAGCATGTGAACGTGCGCGGCAGAACACTGTGTTCCTTTTATTCCGAGTTCCTGGCACAAATTCAGATTCTACAGAAGGATGTCTTGTGAGATTTATGTCAGTAAATCTAGTAAAAAGATAGGGGAACAAAATAGAATAGAGAAGGGAACATTCAGTCCGGTCCACTTTACTTTAAGCGCTGTAATACGACAATGACTCAAGGCTCTCAAAAGACCTTCACTTTTATCCACACGCACACACACGCAGCGTGTATACAGCGGTTTACAGGAAGCATGTTAGGTTCAAAGAAAGCCCTTATTAATGCATTAGAACAGATGAAGAAGCACATACCTAAATAAAGATAACAGCAGTGATGGATGTCTATTGTTTCAGAGATTTCATAAAAAAGCAGACTACTAATTTGATCAATGTATATAACATTTTTTAGCACTGGAAGTGTTATATATTAATTCATACAAATAGTCATCTCACAGCATATGAGTTTAGAATTTACTGTAAGCCTTGGTGTGACAATTAACAACTTAGGCTATTTGACTCACAGAAAAGTCATTTGCAAAGAAAAAACATCTGCTACCGTCCTGACTCTAACATCACTGCTGTGGAAACGTATCGTTCTCTGAACATGATTTAATCTGAAAACTCACACTGAAGAAGGTGAGTCACAAATACAATTACATAAAATTGTATTTAAGATATATTTTCATTCCTATTAACGCAGAATTAACTGACACATTTGATGTTTTAAAATTTTTAACTGTGCAAAATAGGCAAAGAAAAAAATTGATCTTACATTTTCTATTTTAAATGTAACTAAATGATGACCTCGGTTAAGTCCATCCGTCAACCAAACCCACAGTGCTTTTAAAAGCTTTCCTGGAATCAGATGTTGTGAGTTCCTCTAATAGATCTTCCTCAGAAATCAACCATAAGACATTAAAATAATCTACAATTCCGTAAAAGTGCTGCTATTATGTGCATTTATAACTTAGAGGAACAGTTCCCCCCAAAATGTACATTCTGTCATCATTTACAAGTCTGTAAGAATGTATTTTTGTAAAACACAAAAGAAGAGCCTTTTTTTTAGCCTTTTTATCTTTTGTGTTCTGCAGAAGGTTGGGAACAAGGAGGAAAAGTAAATGAAGACAATTTTTGGGTGAACTGTTAATTAAACAGTTCTCAATTTTCACTTTTTTTTATTTAATGCCCCAGTCCACTTAGATGTCAATTATTCTGTCTATATTTTTTCTTCTAATGCTATTGTCCCATAAAACAATCTGTCATTGTCTTTTTGTCAATGTCTGGACTCTTAAAAATAAAGCTTTTTATATTATCATCAATACCATAAGATATTAATTCCTTGATGAACTTTTAACATTTCCACTACCCAGCAAACAATTTTGTATTTAATAGATGTCTAATAGACATCTAAATGTAGACAAATTGACTAAAACAAGGCTAAACTTGGGCTGTCAGTAAAAATCTAATTAACATCTAAGAATAACCCAAAACTAGACTAGACGTCAAATAGACAGATTAGACAGACTTTTTATGTGTTGTCATTAATTTCTGTTTATTTGATGACTAGTCTAGTTTTGGCCTATTCTTAGACATCTATTAGATTTTCACTGACAGCCCAAATTTAGCCTTGTTTTAGACAAGACGACTATGTTTAGACGTCTGTTAGGCATCTTTTAAAAACAAAAACCTGCATAAAAAGTTACTTTACAGTGAACATTTTTTAAATATTTACATAATTTAAACCATCTTTACACAAAGAAATGATGATTCTTTTTGAAAGTCTGTTTGGGGAACCAAAAAAAGGTTCCTCTATTGCATTGCTTTTGGCACTTTTATTTTTAAAAGTGCAAGTTATCTCTTCATGCTTTACCAGCCAACTGACCCAAAGTCCTTCACTCTAATGATCGACTCGTTAAAAGGTGGTGTGACTTTTCGAAGCCCAATTGGGGCTCCATCTCAAATGTCCGCAGTGTGGTGAGATTGCAACAGGCATTCCTGTAACAAAGATGAGCGTTCAGAGATGGTTGACTCATTCCATCCTTGAACATACCGTCCGCAGTCAAACACAACATGTACTCACAGGGATTCCCAGTTAATCGCCTTGTCAGACAACCAGTCTCTTGTCTGTATCGATGACAAACAAACTGTCCTGAACATCGAAATTGAGTTATCCGTAGACAATGATGGGTTTAGCAACTCCTGAAAACATCTCTGACCCTGTAATCAAGGGTGTGACCAGCGTAGGCACTGTTAGGATGCGTCTAAACCTGATATCCAGATAAGAGATTGAAAATAGGAGAAATTCTTTTAAATTTCAAGCCGTCGTCCTGGATTTGAGCAGGTTCTAAAGCAAATGGATTTTCCAAGCTCATAAAAGATTCAAGAATACACTTGACATTTTCATTCAATTATGAGTTATAATATAAACAGATTGTGTGAAAATATGCTTGAAGACGCAGGTCAGCATAACCAAGTTCAGACCGAATTTGGTCAGTGATATCAGTTAGTTGAGGTCACGAAATGACACCATTTATAAAAATACAAGAACATCTGACTCCTCAGCACATCTCAAAATAAAGAGTAAAAGGCAGGAAACACATAAGCACATGTCTCGGCTTTACACCATCAGTACAACATCAGTCTCTTATCTTTGTTCAGAGTGTGTAAAAGAGTAGACAATGCCACGTATACAATAAATATAATATATATAATTAAAAGTCAATATAAAAGAATAGAAATTAAATGTGTTCTCCAGCATCAAAATTGAAAAGAGGACTTCACGTCCTCTCAGTTTCCTACAGTCCCCAATACATCTCAAACGCAACCACAGGCTATGAAACAGAGCAATATGCAAATCAAACTGCAGGTACAGTTTCATTTCCAACATTAATATTAATTAATTCATTTTAATTCAAATGTAATCTCAAATATTATTCAAATGGCCACTCACTTTCATAGACTATTCATGATAATTAGTTAAATGACACAAGCAGTGAACGCTAATAGACATCTTACTTGATTTTTTTAAAACATAAAGCACAGCAGCATCAGTAAATAACATTTTCCAACAGTAGCTACCTATTTTTAGTATAGCCAAAACAAAAATTTCGCGATGGATAACAAGCATAAAACACAGACTTACAATATATTCCTTTTATTGTTGTTTCCTCTCATGTGTTTGACCATTTATCCGTCCGTATACAACTTCTGTTTAGTCTCACCGGCGAATACAACCTGTGCGTAGCGGCTTAAAGGGGAATGAGCCCGCCCTCTCAGCACCGCGAGAGTACTAGATGTTCTACCGGCAGTATTTTACACTTCTCCACACCAATATTCATCAACACGATACGCCTCTACGAGACATTTGGACGGGGGAAATGAAATGAGACTAAAGGAGGAGGAGTAAACGCTGGGGGAGGGCGGTGTGGAGTAAAATTAAGGGCAGGCCTTGGAAACTGTCCACAAAGTAACACAATGTTCCGGCTGTACTGTAGCTCGCGCTGATGAGAACACAGTGTCCTAGTAGACACCCTGACCCGTAACCCGTTGTGTGCTGACTGAACAGCTCAAGTTAGGAACAGCGTGTACAACCACACAGAGCGCAGCGATACGCGGAAAGAACAACACGACTAGATAGCGTCGAGAAAAATGTGGAAGTAAAAAAATGAGTAGAAAAAAAACGTACTACGAAGACGATTTGGGTGTTGGATGGTAGGCTGTTTATATTTTACAGTTCTGATGAGGATGCAGGTGATGAAACAGAAAGCAAGAACAGATTGCACACAACAACATCGGGATGACACTATACCAAGCCTAGAACTAAAGCAGCATATTGAGAATAAAAATCGAATAGAGCCGGTGTAGCGATATGATAATTCAACCTTATTATTATTATTATTATTATTATTATTATTATTATTATTATTATTTAAATAAGTTATCAAATGTGCAGAAGCATTTTTTTCTGTAGTTTGTAAAGGAACCTGTATTTTCATATAATATAGCATAGTTTTTATATGAAAGTGCACTTATTTGTTTAATGCATGTTGTAGATTTACACAATAAATCTTATGCTAAAAATTTTACTTCCATATATTTGATACAGTTTTTGTTACAAATAAATAACAAATAATTAATTATGGTATATTTTCTCTGTACCGTTGGGCTGTGCGATTAATCGAATCGCAATCGCAATTTGAAACATTGCAATTAGTTAATATAAAATATATATGTAAACAAGAATAATGAATAACATCTGAAGTGAAGTGTTTCAAAACCAGTCTGCTATGCTTCAGAAAATTAAACATGCTAGACTTTCGGCGATGGAGTTGTGAGGCATCGCAGACATGGTATCGGTTGTCGTGAACTATGCCACATTACACAAGAAGAAATTATTGAATCTTGTCATAACGTCCATTTGTCGTTTACAACTGCCCACAACACCCTACATCAAGGAAATCGTGCCAAAATCGTGTGGGGCTTTATAACTAGCCAATTGAGTGGACACACTTTCATTCTGCCCAATCAGAATTGCGCAACTGAACTACGCCCACAATAAAAAAAAGAAAACAAACAGGAAATCGCTGACAAGTCGGATTATGGCGTCTGCTGCTTCAGAAGCATTAATATATGAATTAATATAAAAGAAACTTCAAATTAAAATTGAAATAGAAGCTTGAATTAAATTGTAAATCAAATCACAAATCGCAATATCTGTCAAAAAAAAAATCGTAATTAGATATTTTTCCCAAATCGCACAACCCTAATATATCTACAGTTGAAGTCAGAATTAATAGCCCCCCTGAATTATTAGTCCCCCTGTTTATTTTTTTCCCCATTTTCTGTTTAACGGAGAGAAGATTTTTTCAACATATTTCTAAACATAATAGTTTTAATAATTTATCTCTAATAATTGATTTATTTTATCTTTGCCATGATGAGAGTAAATAAAATTTTACTAGATATATTTCAAGACACTTTTATACAGCTTAAAGTGACATTTAAAGGCTTAACTAGGTTAATTAGGTTAACTAGGCAGGTTAGGGTAATTAGGCAAGTTATTGTATAATGATGGTTTGTTCTATAGACTATCGAAAAAAAATATAGCTTAAAGGGGCTAATAATTTTGACCTTAAAATGTTTTTTTAAAAATTAAAAACTGCTTTTATTCTAGCCGAAATAAAACCAGTAAGACTTTCTCCAGAAGAAAAATTATTATCAGACATACTGTAAAAATTTCCTTTCTCTGATAAACATTGTTTGGGAAATATTTAAAAAAGAAAAAAAAATCAAAGGGGGGCTAATAATTCTGACTTCAACTGTATATCTATCTATCTATCTGTCTGTCTGTCTGTCTGTCTGTCTGGGTGGATGGGTGGGTGTATGGATGGATGGAAAAAAAAATGTCACTTTGTTAACCTGCAATTTTTAGTTAATTTAAAAAAGTTATTTTTTCAATGTCAGAATTGGTTGGAGCTATGATCAAGGTCCTATAATGCAATTTAAAATTGTATAATTGGAGAACATCCATAAATCATGAGCTACTGTTATTTAATCAATATATTTACCAGCTAAAGCCATGGTCAAACTGCACATTTCGCCCCATAGACTTCCATTCATACGCATGCGAAAGCCACAAACCGAAAACGCAAGCTTGTGCGACAAGTTTCTTAGTTCGCTGCATTCGAAAGTTTAAGCTTGGTGAACTCTGACCAGCAAAATTGCATCACTTGACTGCGCGAGACCATTTGAAGATCAAAACATGACCTCTCTGTACAGAAATTTAAAATATGGACCAATCGCTCGATTTCTTTAATGTTTAATCATCTTGTTTAATCCCGCCCCTTTTCACAGCACCGTACAACACAATTTTACATTCACAAACTTTAGTGTGACCGCAGCATTACGATGTAATGAGCTAATTGGTTAAGTGGATAATTGATGTACAACTTTACACATGTTGTTGTTTTTTTTAACAGTTGATAGAATTGTGGTTGAATGAAGTAATTTGTTCAATTTAGGTATTTGCCTTAAAACACGGATGCAATTAAAATGGAATTTATTGACTTTATATTGTCCCTGGAATAGGGGCGAATATTGCCTAATTTGAAAGTTTGTTTAATCTCCAATGGATCTTTAAAGTTAAGCAACATTTTCAATAAATAATTATAAATAATCTCATATGTTTACAATGTCTACATGAAAGTATTGTACATCGTGATCATCCTCTGATCAAATCCAGTCTATCAAGTTACTATGCCAAACATTGAATAACATCAGCAATGGCAACATGTTACCTGCCTCAAAAGCCTCTCCAGGCTGAAACTGTTACAAAATGTTCCCGGCTCATTCACCACAGCAACAAGAGGTGTCAGCAGGAACACAATAGGTGGCATACATGATTGCCTGCGTTTGAGGGGATTGATTTCCCTTTTTAAGCCTGATTTTTAAAAATAATTTCAGATGGATAGTTAATCCTGGAACATCATGTGAGTGACATAACAGATGGGCTTTGTGTAAGAGGTTCAAGTTATAAAAGATTCTGAGCTGTTATCTGGTATATATTCATCTGGAGAAAGCTCATTTATCTGTAAAAAAAAAAGTTTTGAAAAAAAAATGGGTTCAAAATGTTGAATTAAAGATCACAGATCTGTAAGGTCAACAGGCCTGTGGCTTTTCCAGGATTATCGAGGCAGTACATTGAAGCATGGAAAAAAAGAGTAGAGTAAAATGCTGCCTCAGCTTGGTATCTTAGCAGCAGAGATCTGCGATAGAGCTTATAATGTGAAAATGCTCAGTACGGATGGCACATGCAAACATGTCGAGGGCATTCAAGGATGAGGATTCAGACCAATATGTCAAACTGCCAACAAGGTCCAAGTAGGGACACACTGTGTGTACTTGTTTGACCTGTTCGCATTCTATCATCTTGTTTTTTTGATTATGGGATACTTTCTGACATAAAAATCCTAAAACCTATTAGTGATTTCATTTATAGAAAAAAAAATCCTATAGTTTTTCAAATTAACATTTAGTAAATTTATGAATCTCAAATTTTCTGATAATGAACCAGTATGTAAGTCACTGTAAATGTCAATTATTTTCAAACTATAAAAAATTATAGTTTGTATTGTTACTTATTTAGTTAGTTGCACAGTCGTGAAAAGTTAACACATTTGAAGGATTATAGCTGGCAGGATTCTAGTTGAGTACCTTTTTAATTATACAATGCACTATTTTTAGAACAAGGCTTGATCAAGATCTCTGACTTGTGGCTTATTAACCACTGATCTGTATTTTGACTCATCCTCCACTCAGTAAAAAAAAACATTTAAGCAACATTTGCATACATGGAAGATCACCTTTTCTTTTATATATTTTAAAATGTACGGGTCAGAGTAATTTTATATTTCAACCATATATTGACTTTTTTTCATTTATTCAATTTTGATGGCATGTTTGCCATCAAAGCCCAAATAGATTTCTTTTTTAATTTAATTTAAATGGTTTTTTTTTCAATACAGTTAAAATGATTACTTATTTAGTAAGGTAAACTATTACAAAAGCAACACAATTCCATTTTCAAGCAGTTTCAAGTGCTTTATCAAATATTTAACAACTTTCCAAACCTGGAAAGCATTTTCAAGGATTGCAGCACCCATACGAGCCCTGTAAATATATAATTAGGCCAACAATTAAACATGGATTAAATGCATTACATACCAAAAGATAACTTTTAACTGGGCAAATGTTTGTCAGGGTATTCATCATTTCCCTAATTCCACCGTTTATAGCCATTGCTGATATTACATATTTAATAACAATACATCATGATAACCAATAACAGATATATGAAATATGAAAAATCTGTATAATCAAGAAGAGATTTTCCAAAAAAACTCAATCCACATTTGTTCAAACAATTCATATGATGACATATGATCTACAAATTACACATAGACTATATAACAATTTACATCTATAGATGACATGTCTATAGTATTTTTAAAGAATTATCAGTGTAAACAGAATGCATTAATGAGTCCACAATGACAAATGATACCCAACATTTTCTTGTATGGTAAGTTATTGGGGTATTGGGGATGGAAACTAATGAGAGGAACTGCATGCAATAAGGAATGATTATATGAGCATCACCTTAATGTCGATATTTTTGGCTAGAGTCAAGAGAATATTCCTTTTTCCCACTGGTTTCTCAGATCAATAGGTCCCTTCGTCAAGAACTCAATGTTCTAGTTCAGAATGGCACGTGCGGTGGAGAGGCTCTGTTGACTGACTCATCGGCGCAGCGGAGGTAAGAAGTGGTACTGAACTTGACAAACCTGCTCTTTCGCACACGCGTCGTCTGTTTTTAGACCGAAGCTTGGGTACATTTAATACAAACGTCTGGGAAGTGGAATTAACATGGCATGCGACCATGTGTTTTTTCGCCCGAACGGACCTTCTCATATATGAAAAGGCAAGAGGTAATAGTCTGTTACAACCTTTGTTTTCTATGAAGATCCGAATTTATTTTGTGTTGTGTTTAGAGTGGTAATAAAGTGATAAGTTTTAGCTATTGTTTTGTTATGCACGCTTTTTCTTCAACTGGTTCTATACATTGTGCAGTTTATGTGGTTTTATTTCTTGTCTTATTCTGTCATTGTTAGTCGTGATGACCTCAAGTAGAAGTGAAAATCCTGTTCATTTTCTCTATAGTGTAACAACTTCTTAATAATTAAAATATATAAATCTTTATATGCAGATATATAGCACAATAATAAATTATGTAGCGTATACAAATTAGTTTGCTAAATTCCTGGTGAAAAACATATCCTAAAGAGAGACCGACGACTTGTTGGTACCCTGTAAATGTTGAGGAGAATAGACTGCAACAAGTAAAAGCCTTCACTACCACATTGTGATTTTTTAATTTAATTTATTTTTTACAAATGTAGGATAAAGCTTGAAATACAGCTCTGTCTTAAGTTCCAAGATTGATTATATATATATATATATATATATATATATATATATATATATATATATATATATATATATATATATATATATATATATATTGTCAAATCCAACTATTCACATTCAACAATTATGCTTAATAGTGAAATTTGTGTTAAAAAAAAAAAAGTCCTTTGCATGATGCTGTGTAGAAAATACCACCAATCAGTAACAGTTGTGCAAAAAAAGATCTTTATTCCTATAAAGCATTGTAGGTTGTTATTGTCATTCTTTTATGATCTCAAAGAAAATACATTTTGATAAATATTTGTATTTAATATACACATTTATTAAGAAAACGTTTTAAATACATAATTTTAAACCTTTTGTCCAAATTTAATTTTCAAGTTGTGTTACCTTTCTTGAGGGTTGGCTTGTTTCATAGCTCATAATGCTTTAATGAAAACTTTTTATCTCTATAGGAAAAATACTCCCTATGAAATATAAATGATGGCAGCACACACCCTGGTTTTACAAACAGAGATTTATCAAGTAACATATACATTAGTGTATGATTCAAATATTCAGTCCATATAGGCATATATGTTTCTGATAGTATGCTAACCTTGGATAAAAATATCATGGTTTCCCGGTATTGTGATTACTGCTCTAAAATAAGTTATTTTTAAATGTCTGGGTAAAAAAAAAACACTTTTCCCCATTGAACAAAATACATTTTATTTTAGGAAACATTTATAATATTTTGGAACAGTAAAAGTCAGGCTAAATAATTCAAATAAATCATTAACTTCTGCTGTCTTTATTTGTTTCAAAACAATTTTAAAAAACACATTAGAAAACCTTACATATACCTTAGAAACGGTATAACAGAATATTTTAGCGGTTTTAAAACCTTGACTTTTCTAAACTGCGGTATACCTTGAAACCGGTTATCAGCTCATGCCTAAGTCCATATTACAAAAAAAGTACATAAACTGTAATAAAAAAGGATGACACATCCACAGAGTCATTTCTGAATTTCAGATTGTTATTTTTTTTTTTCCTGTAACTCACCGACCACTTTATTAGGTACACCTTACTAATGCTGGGCTGGACCCCCTTTTGTCATCAGAACTGCTCAAGGAGGCTGTGGCGCTGACACGATGCTAAATTGGTACTAATGGGCCCAAAGTGTGCCATGAAAATATCCCCCTCACCATTACACCACCACCAGCAGCCTGAACTGTTGATACAAGGCAGGATGGATCCATGCTTTCATGTTGTTGACGCCAAATTCTGACCCAACCATCCGAATGTCGCAGCAGAAATCGAGACTCATCAGACCAGGCAACGTTTCTCCAATCTTCTATTGTCCAGTTTTGGTGAGCCTGTGCGGATTGTAGCCTCAGTTTCCTGTTCTTAGCTGACAGGAGTGGCACCCGGTGTAGTCTTCTGCTGCTGTAGCCCATCCGCCTCAAGGTTCGACGTGCTGTGCATTCAGAGATGCTCTTCTGCATACCTTGGTTGTAACGAGTGGTTATTTGAGTTACTGTTGCCTTTCTATTAGCTCAAATCAGTCTGGCCATTCTCCTCTGACCTCTGGCATCAACAAGGCATTTGCGCCCACAGAACTGCCGTTCACTGGATATTTTCTCTTTTTCGGACCATTCTCTGTACACCCTAGAGATGGTTGTGCATGAAAATCCCAGTAAATCAGCAGTTTCTGAAATGCTCAGACCAGCCCGTCTGGCACCACGTTCAAAGTCACTTAAATCACCTTTCTTCCCTATTCTGATGCTCGGTTTGAACTGCAGCAGATCGTCTTGACCATGTCTACATGCCTAAATGCATTGAGTTGCTGCCATGTGATTGGCTGATTAGAAATTTGGGTTAACGAGCAGTTGGAAAGGTGTACCTAAAAAAGTGGCCGGTGACTGTAGTTTAAGGCAGTTTATTCTGCTTTGGCGACAGGGACGAGGCCGAAGGAAAGTGAGTGACACAAGTATCCATTTGTTTAAAATGTTATATTAGTATAGCCTTTTACATTCTTCAGCTGTAGAGATGTGAAGCAGATATGGCCAGTGTTATCTTTTGGATGATGTTAATGTAATGTGTGCTGTAGGCCAATGATCATAAACTCTAGCCGGGGAATGAAAATCCTGCTCAAACTTCCACAGACTCGATCATAATCACACAATTGTGACACATTTTAGAAAATGAATACTTGTATGCACATGAGTTTTAGGGAAATATTTATTGTGTGCAATTCGCTATTTTCATTTTTCTGCATTTTTTTCATACAGCAGCCAGTCATCAGGGGGCCATTTAAATGATTTAATATCAATTTTCAGGATTTTTGAAACACACCTGAGACAGTCCTTGCTTCATAAAATACTTTTGGAACCAGCACTACTGGGAAAAGTGGGTGGACACTCCTTTCCATAAATCACAATGCAAATTATACTCTGAAAAAAATTTAAATGTCTTCTGTTTACTTTAAAATACTGTAGGACAAAAGTGATTTGACATTTTTGACATACTTCGGGTAGGTATTGAAATTTTCCTGGTAAATGTTTCTAAAAGAGACACAAGGAGACTGAATTACTAAAATGTAGTTAATCATTCATTTTCTTTTCGCCTTAGTCCCTTTATTAATCCAGAGTCGCCACAGCGAAATGAACCGCCAACTTATCTAGCACATGTTTTGCGTAGCATATGTCCTTCCAGCTGCAACCCGTTCCTGGGAAACATTCATACACACCCATTCACACTCATACACTACGGACAGTTTTAGCTTACCCAATTCACCTGTACCACATGTCTTTGGACTGTGGGGGAAACCGGAGCACCCGGAGGAAACCCAGGCGAACGCAGGGAGAACATGCAAACTCCACACAGAAATGCCAACTGACCCAGCCGAGGCTCGAACCAGTGACCTTCTTGCTGTGAGGCGACAGCACTACCTACTGCGCCACTGCGTCCCCCTAAAATGTAGTTAATACTTTATACAAAAGTCTTTTTTGTTAATGAGAACTTAAAGTGCCTCTTGATGGAGAATAATTGCATGCATTGAGATTTTTTCCCCAGACTTAAACAGAGTCTACAAATCTTGATTGTTCTGTGTGTCTTGTCTATTTACTCTGATCTTTAGCCCTTAATTTCTATTGGATTTAAATCAGGTGATTGTGTTTGCCATTCTAGCGGCTTTATTTTATTTTCCGAAACCAATTTGAGAGTTTCCTTGGCTGTGTCATTGACTTGCTGAAATATCCACCCTGGTTTCATCCCCGTCATCCTGGTAATAGGTGTTGGGACTGAAGCAGATAATATTCATTTAAGCTGACGAGGGACAGGATTGCTTTCAACTACTGAGAAATTTCAGATGCTGTCTGAGCTTTCCTTGCCTTTTTACACCTCCCTTCATGTGTTCAATATGTTTTTCTTTGAGTCATTTAATTGTATTACACGTAACTTAATTACTGATCTAATTGATTTAGTTTTCTTTGTTTGTATAGATTACTTTGGTTGTTAACGACATCTGTTGAAAATTTCAAGTCAGCAGCCCCCTTAGAAATATATATTTTTTTAAAAATGGTAACATGTTCAATACTTATTTTACACGCTGTAAGTTCAAAAATAATGTTATTTTGCACTTGCCTATTTGTCCCAGCTGATTTTGATGTATTAGGTCATCTGAGTATTCCATGAATGCATGAGAGCAATACTACTGACGGAAAGCATCCCAAAGTCATGTGACTGGCTTGACAAGTAATGACTTCAGATTATTATTATTATCATTTGTTCTCTTTTACAGAGCCTACAGCTGTCACATACTGTATACAGTACAGGTGTGACATCTCAGAACACTTTCCGGTAGTCTGTCAGGTAGTAGAACAGTTGCATAATTCAGTCAAAAATGTGACCGCCTATCACTGTAAGCCAATGCTATTTTGCAATAATCTTAAAAGGACATTTACAAAAGCCTGATATATAGACCATTTTGAGGGATGGAAACAAAAACAATGGTCCCAACGCATTTCCTGTTTTACATTTTTTATTTCTATGGCTTCCGAGAATCCATAAAGAGCCACGTATTGATAAATAGTGTGATGATAGCTGTTTTAACATGAAGTTATGATTGAATTGCCTTTTGTTACAGTTTTGAAATAGTTTGATAACAAGCAGGAAATGTTCATGGGCCAATGACATGACCACATTGAAATAGTCTATAGGCTAAATCTTGTGTCACCAACCACATTTCAGACTAGACCAGTTATATGATACTTTAAACTGACATTCTCTTGTCCCCAAAAAAACCCTGTAAATCCTTTTTTTTTTTTTCAAATTAAACATTTCACTACAAATGTATAGAAATTTATTGTAACTGTAAGAACTTGTGAGTATTAAAATTGACTTTACATGAAATCCCTGTAATTTAGCATCTGTGTCATTTCATTGTGTGTACGTGACTCTAAGTAGCTTATCACCATTTAGACAAAGCCATTCAAACCACAGTGTGTGCTTTAGTGCTTATGTATATGTTGCTTTTATGGCGAGTGAGAGGGCGGGTTCATGGGAGGCTAACCAGTCATCAGGAAGCAAAACAGAACAGAATGTGCAGTACTAATCTGGGCGGAAAATAACATTCTGTGCCGTGTGTGGTAACTCACAAATTCACATTGTCTTGCATAGAAATACACACAGAACATAAGAATGAGGAAATACATTTTACTTTCTCCTAGGGATGCTCATTTGTTTAAAAGTTGCTCAAGAAAACAGCAGTCAAAATAAATGGAACAACCCCAGAGGAGTGCAGATAGATGCGTGAGAACATACATGCATACTCACCAACCTTCCCAGTGAGACAAAAATAAAGCCAGCCAGCGTAATGCTCTTTATTTGAATACAAGGCTGTTACATAACTCCACCGGTGTTTGCTTAATTCAAAACAAGATTGAACTATTGCCCCCAAGATTTAGCTTAAATGGATCTGACACTCCTATGACCCCATTTTGCTAATCCAAAAAGTTACACAGATATTATTCAAAAAAATTAGCATTTGTGATTTAAAACATATACATAAATGAAATTAGTTCAGATGCAATAACCTCCAGTCTCCTTTGTTTATGTTGAGATATTTCACTTTAAAGACCAGAAAAATTACTTATTCTTTGCCATAAACGTGATATACTGAACACACACACAGGAGTCTAAAAAATGCTGATTTTAGAGGTAAATTTCAGACGGCATTTAGAGGTTTTTGCATCTAAACTCTTCATATGTATGTATGTTTCAGTTTACCTATAAAATTTTAAGTGTTACTTAAAATGTGGGTTGATTTTAGGTGATTTATATAATGCTTTATGTACCTTTATATAAGTATAAATATATTTAAATTCGTAAAAACAATGTTGAGAAGACCTGGATGTGTACAACAGATAAAAGGTAGGGTAATGTCATCTCATTTATCTTTTATTATTATGTAGACGCTTTAATTTGATCGATTAACCTATCCGTTTTCTTTATGTTGCTGTGTTTGGCGCGTATAAACACTTTTTAAAGCAGACATTTGGCGTACTTCCGATGAATTTCGGAGCTTTCCTCGAAGATAACCGGAAGTGCTTTGCATTTACATTTGCTCGCGAGAACCCGTGGCCTCTATTAGCGCGAAAGCAACGAGGTGTTAGGTGCGTTTTCCATTTCGCTAACACATACAAATCATATATACCGGTAAGTTGAATAAACCTCATTATTTACTCACGTCGAATAGCTGTATGATTTGCGGACAAATAATAATGTTGTGTGACTTGTTCGTTTAAATCAATTTGATGCGTTGTTTTTGCGTGTTTGTCGCGTTCAGGCCTACAAATGCTAAAGTTAGCCTGTTAGCTTGGTACGTGCACGCAGTACGTAACAAATCTACCGATATAAAGAGCATTTAAATATAAAAAATAAAGTATTTGCGTACTTTAAATTGTTTTACTATCGAATAATGTTTATATTGTTCGTCTAAAATCGTGTTTTTATTTGCTTCTGAATTGGGTAATTCAGCGTTGCATGCTAGCGCTAATGTTGGCGTTCTCATTGTTTCAAGACATCATTTCATTCTCTTTAGTATGTTTGTTTGTGCTACGAAATTAATGTTTTAAAAGTAACACAACTATGACAATTCATTTAAATTGCATATTTAATGTATATGTTTTTATTTCTTGCAGCTTTTTAGGTGTTCAGTGGAGTTTGGATTGAAGACATGGGGGGTAAGGCTTTATCCTATTTTCTTTTAGCATCCACCCTAAATGTGATTATTTTTTTCTTGGATCAAAGTTGGGTGGGCATAAGAAGCCTTTAAAACAGGATATTGTAAATTATTTTAGATCTAACCCGTTTTTCCCCCTCTATAGATCCTTCCCTAAGCCGTGACTGCCCACTGGACTGTAAGGTCTATGTTGGAAATTTGGGCAACAGTGGTAATAAGACTGAACTGGAGAGAGCGTTTGGCTATTATGGTCCACTGAGGAGCGTATGGGTGGCCAGAAATCCTCCCGGCTTTGCTTTTGTGGAGTTTGAAGACCCCAGAGATGCGACTGATGCTGTGAGGGAGCTAGATGGAAGGTAAGAATTTCTCTAAATTCAGGAAGAAAGTCCTCGGAAATTTCATTGTCCGGCTAATTAAATTTTCCTGATTAATCAGAGGCTCAAAGGGATATTTCACCCAAAGATTAAATTTTTGTCATTGACTAACTTTTCACTCATTCCAAACCTGTTTGAGTTTCTTGCGTTGAACAAAATATATTTTTAATAAAGCTGAAAACCTGTAATTATTGACTCCAGGCATAGGACGATAACTGTTTTTAAGGTATACTGTGGTTTGGAAAAGTCAAGGTTTTAAACCTTTACAATTTTCTGCTATATTAGTCCTACGGTATATGCAATATTTTTTTTAGGACAGCAGTATCTCCCAGCAGAAAAGAGAAATTAGTTTTCTTTTAAATTGTAAAGAGATTTGTTTTTGAAACTAACGAAAATAACAGAATGAAATTATTTATTTGAATTATTTAGCCAGGTTTACTGTTCCAATTTTTAAAAAATGTTTCTCAAAATAAGAAATTGTTCAAATGGGAAAAGTTTTTTACCCGAACATTTAAAATGAACATATATGATGGTATTCAGCTTTTAAAACGTATCATATTT
The DNA here is from genome assembly GCA_903798195.1 of Danio kyathit. NCBI lineage: Eukaryota > Metazoa > Chordata > Actinopteri > Cypriniformes > Danionidae > Danio > Danio kyathit. Next base: position 49,946,798 of record LR812524.1, on the reverse strand, counting down.
AGTGTTCAACAGTATATAGAAACTCAAAGTTTGGAACCACTTGAGGGTGAGTAAATTTTTGTTTTTGGGTGAATTGTCCCTTTAACAGACCTATCTCTTTTGCATTCTAGATGGACTTCACAATTTTATTAAACTTTTATCCAATAATCCATAAATTTATTAAGTTTTGTGAAGTTTTAACATTCTTATTAAAGTGTCTTTTTACCTATTAGACTTTCAAAATCTAAATGTAAACCTAAATTTGACCTAAAAAACCTAAAGTAAAATAGAGCCTTACAATAATAAACTAGCTAAAATGGTTTGTATCGGTTATATGGCATTTGATATGACTACATTTGAGATACATAAAAGTGCTAAAATATTTTTTTTTACTTTAAGTATATATATTTTTTCAATATTGAAAAGAGGAACGCGCAACAAAACAATTACAAAAGCTTTAAAAATTAAAAGTATTAATCTAACAAATAAAATATGAAAATAACAAATGGCAGTTTATATGCATCACAATAGTATAGCTTGTTTGTTTACTGGGTGATTGGACTGCGTGAAAAGTGTTTTATAATCTGTTTTTGTCTGCTTTCAGAACACTGTGCGGTTGTCGGGTGCGAGTTGAATTGTCTAATGGTGAGAAACGTTCAAGGTTTCGAGGGCCACCTCCTTCTTGGAGTCGCCGGCCACGTGATGATTATAGACGCCGCAGCCCACCTGCAAGACGCCGGTACAGTTTCTTCTTTTTTCAGATGAGTCTAGATGTCTTGGTCACTCTACCCTTGCACCACAAGCTCAGTTATGGGCAGAATGAGACTGACAGCCCTAATTTTTGTTCATAAAATTGGCCAAATTTTCCACAAAAAACAAAACAAAAAAAAACTAAATTTGTACTTGCCCTGATCAGTTATCAGCATTTGTATTGGTAAACCAATGCTTCATTTTCCTCCACTGATGTTCTCTATTCTAAATGAGCGCATTGAGTTTTTGGTCAGGAATATTCATTAAGTTGAGTTGTAGTCACAGGTTTCCAAAGAGTCTTCTCATTGTTTGGCTTTTCTGTAATTTTTCTATTTATATTAATGAAGCTGACCACCCCACCCCCCCTTTCAGAGACATCACCAAGCCTCTACTCATCTACCTCTGAGTCAGTCAACTAGCCCTCTTTCAGCATCATGTGACCAGCGTACACCAATCAGCTCACATGATCCAAGCATGGCCACCAGCCAATTGGTTCCTGAGCATGCCTCTCTCTCAGGCTCCTTCACCTCCTCCAACGTTAACCTGATCGGCAAAACCAACCACGCCACATTTACAACCAATCGACGGGTCTTATGCCCCCTCCCCAAATGTCTACATGACAACATACCCTCAGCAGTCCTCATCTAACTGACATCTTCAGCCACCTACTGTATAGCTGTTAACATCTAGCAACCATCTGGCAAAATCTCCCCGCAAATTTCGCCCTCCTGACCAGCACTCAGCTTCACTGCATCATAACTAGCTTGTTAGTAAGTTAACGCCTTTTCCTCCGCTTAATGACATTGATGTTAATTTATTTGGTGGTTTTGAGGTACAACTTTTTTTCGTGATTTAGCATGTATTATACAGTATTCAAAGAGGGTTTTTTTTTTTTTTTTTTTAAATAATTTTTGGATGGCCCTCTGCGTTTCAGTAGTATTCATACTGAACATTTTTGATCAAAGGCTTGGCAAATTATGGCTGATTGAGCCAGCTCGGATAGATTTAAAAATTGCTGTGCCCATATTGGGCTTAAAGACCGTGATTTGAATAACGAGATTTTGTTCAGAAAATAGGTTCTGTCATTGCGTGGCGCTGTGTGTCAAAAGTATTTAACAATATTGACCCCTGACTTGTCAGTATTTCTTAAATGTACATCTAGGTCTCCCAGGAGGAGCTTTAGCCGTAGTCGGAGCAGGTGAGTTCCTCATCTTTTTTTTTTGTAAAGCCCAAATATACATTGTTTTTTTTTTTTTAAGACATGTCAGCATACACACAAACACAGAAAAAGGCACTGCCTTTGAAAATCTATTAAATGCGCACACACACACACACACACACACACACACACACACACACACACAGGATGTTAATGGCCCAATCCCAATTCTATCCCTTAGCCCTTTCCCTTACCCCTTGTTTTGCGCATTCTTGTGAAGGGGTAGGGGTGTCCCAGTTATCTTTAGCTTGAAGGCGTAGGACTAAGGGGAAGGGCTAGATAGCCCTTGAAACTGAGATTTTTCAGGACTACACTCCAAACCAAGGGGTATGGAAATTTCCTTGAATGTGCCAGCTACAACGGCAGCATGGCTGCACGCGGAAGTGAGATGCACAAATTAGTATTTTTGTCAACATTCTTTGTTTTAATACTTTCATAACCGCACTAGTGGGAAAAAAACAAAAAAACGCTACAATAAAAATTTCACTATCTATAATCAATAATAATAGCTCCTGTATAGTAGTTTCACAACATACTGTTATCATCTGATACTCAAATACCCTGTCAGAAAAGTCTAGTGGCTGAGAATGACCTTTTTACAGTGTCTGGTATAAAGTTAATGTGTTCGTGTGTTTACATAAATGAATATAGCCACATTGTAAATGCACAGTATAATTATGAACATATTGCCATATATCGTTATGATAACATGATATTGTTGCCTTCAGTGACTTTCTGAAAAAAATACTAAAAAAATAAAATAACGCAACTGGAATAATTACAGCAGTCATGATTGTCGATCTCATATGAAACAAGAGATCGTGATGTGTGCAGGTGTTGTAATAGAATTGGGATTGGGCCGACATGATTTGAAGAGTACACTATTTGCAATTGCAAAAACCAGGCTATCCATATTATTTTGGTCAAATTTGTCCACCACATTGCATGTGCATTAAAAATAAAACAAAGTATACTTTGGGCTTCACAGGTTTTGTCAACACCATAAGCAATTTCTCTGACTATTTTTTTATTTATGGCTGTTCTTAATTTGTCCTCTTTTTGTTTTATCTTATGACTAACACACTTTCACTTGTATTTACTTGGCTTTTATAGGTCCCTTTCCAGAGAGAGGAGAAGAGAGAGGTCTTTGTCTCGAGATAGAAACTATAAACCTTCAAGGTCTTTCTCAGGATCACGCAGGTTAGTTTCCACTTGTGAGTAGTGTAATAGCATAGCTGAATTATTTACAGATCTGTTCACAACATTTTCTCATCTCTTTTCAGTCGTTCACGATCCAATGGTCGGAAGTGAGAAGTGTTCAAGCCCAGCGTTGTCAGAAAAAGTGTGTCTGTGCCTGCTCTTTAACAGACTAGGATGATGGGAAACAACGATGGAGGTTTTTTTTTTTTTTTTTTTTGCCCCCCCAAAGTCTTTTTAAAATGTTTTTCCCCTCATAGTGTTCTAAGTATCCTTTTTACTTAAGATATCTGTGCTTAATGAGTAGTAATGGTTTCATCCTGCCTAAATGCTTGGAATGTAATTTTATGCTCTTTGGGCAGAGAAGTGTTCTGAATGGTCTGACCTAGGTGATCATTTGAAGACGATTTTGTATGCTTTTTTTGTTTGTACTTCCATTAAAACGTTCCTTATGAATTCACTGTGTGGTTACTCTTTTCTCTACACATCACACTGTTTGGGTGTTATTGCATAAAAGTTTGATAGCCTTTTATCGTATGTTTAATTCAGGGGTTCCAAACTTTTCAGCCCGTGACCCCCAAAATAAATGCCAGTGACTCGCAACCACCAATATCCTCTAAGGTGGTTATAAATATAAAGTTAGTGATGTGGTTTTTGGGCAAATAAATGTTAATTACAGGCTCCCTTTAAAAGATGTAATTTGCTCTTTTTCACACAAAAAAAACATTTGAGTACGTTGTTAATTTCTATATCTTACAAGGTAAATAATTTATTCATAAACAGAAATTTGCTAGTTTTACACCAAACTGCAATATATTTTTATTAGAAATGGAAAATTTGAAAAAGTCTCTAATGCAAATTAAAAACCAAAAGAATGATTCAATTCTTCGATTTCATGGAGGAATTTTTTTTCTGGTACTAATCCCCGCTGTAATTGATGATTGTGTCCTAAACTATTATTATTACTATTAACTATTTTTTTTATTTTTTTTTTGTTCTCATTGTACTTTCTAATACTCTTATCTTATTTTTCCCACCTGTTATGATTTTGCTTTTTTTTTTTTTTTTTTACTATTTCTGGTTGTCTTTTGCTATTCTGTAATGTTACTGAATATGGTTTCTGAATTTGTATTAATACCTTATGTAATGTTTCAAAACTTATAATAAAAAAAAAAATTATAAATATAAACACAATGGCGCACACATACCAATAAGCCAAGTCTATTCATCATTTTAATTTAGAAGAACAGCACTTGAAGACCATCCTTCATGTTGTAAGGTCCACCAGTCGGCCCAATGGAGGTGTCCGCTGGTGGATGAAGACTCATTGTCTGTTCTGTCTTTCCAGTGTACAATGTTGATTTACTTCAAATTTATCTCATATCTGACCCAAATTTGAATATGAGGTGGTTTAGAATATTAATATATCTTTTGTTTTATCTGACTCCAATAATAAAGCATTAATAAGATTATATATATATAATTTAGATAAATGTTTGAACCTTTTGTCTTTACTTGTAAATATTACATTTGTTCATTCGGGTGCTCATGTCGCTCAGAGGAATCGTCCCCGGCCGATGGCGTCCCTCACGGTCACACTCTTGTCAGTCTTGATTATTAAACAGAGGTAATTGACAAGTACTTTTAGATGGCTGCTCCCATTCATGCTCATTCTAAAGTATTTTGATTAGTCCCGCTTAGTTGTACAACCCTGAGTAAAGACAACCATCATTTCCAATAAGAGGTAATGGCCATTATTATAAATGTAACCGACTACTGTACTCTATAATAATTTTGGTTTAGCCAGGTTCATGGTTTTCCATGTATGTATCTAATTTGGAATAATATTACCTTCAAACAAGGTCTATATTAAATCTATATTATGTTAGTCGTGCAACTCCTTGTTGACCTAGACGGAAATTAACGCCCTTTCCACCTAAGTACACTTGAATCAATATCAAGAGTCAGTCGGATCCCTAAAATACAGTTAGTGTGCCCAATGCTCCATCTCAACTGAACTTTAGTCCGTCTACTGACCTGACACAGGAAGTGCGGAAACAAGGATATAGCATAATCTACTAGAATGAATAATTACAGAGTAAGCAAAATATGTTTAAACATAACAATTTAATAGTCAGGTTATTATGTATTATGCCAATTATTCAGTCAATTTATAAACAATCAATACAAGACATCAAATTCTCAAAGATAAATCCAGGATCAAAAGATGCATACCTGACTTCAAAATATACATAGTATGGAGCATGAAGCTCCACACTACGGGCTAGTCTGTGTTACAGAATCGCCCCAAACAATTAGAAACTTTCCCTTAAGTAGTCAAACCAAGAAACCCCTTGAGGAGAGGGTTGTGTTGAATAACAAAAGGCAGATTGTCTCTTTGTTTCCAGCTCATGTCTGAATTGTCAAAGACATTAAAATATTTGTAGTATCTCAAATCTTACAATGTTCAGTTGCCTGTATTTATTTTTAATTTATGTGAGTGCTATAAAGATGTCAAAAAGTTTAACCTAGTGCCATAAAATCAATGTGCTGTGTCTTTAATATAACGTAATCACCCCAGGGGTCACAAAAAAATCGGATGGCTGATGGCTTTTTATTTGCATGTTGTTGTTTTTTTAATGTAACTATTTTCTTCTGTAGGTTATGGATAAAATATTGTAATTCTAAAAGTTTATTCAAATTTATTTGATTTTTGGATCCAATAATTTTTTTGACCCAAACTTTGGGAACCGGTTTAATTTAACATAATTGTTGCATTATTTATAATAGTCTTCCAGCATGTGTTTATCTAGGTCATCATTTCTCCATGTAGCATTCAGTCTTTGGCACCACTATGTTGTAGTTTCTACTTTAATAACTAATATGAATTAAAAAATTTAAATGATTGGCATTTACTTTTAAGATGCTTTTGTCTAAAGTGGCTTACAGTTAAGGAGGCATTCAGCAAGAAGAGGTAAGACACACAAGAAGTGCAACAAAGTAATTGTTTTCAATGAAATAATAATAGCAACTAATCTTCATTTATGTTCTTGAACTGGTAAGGGGATAGTAAAATATATATTTTGTAATAAATTGTATTTTAAGTTTTTAATTGTGAAGTTGTAAAATATGCATTGAATACCTAGTTGTGCAGTCATTTGTAGCATGCTTGTGTGTTTTTAAATAATTATAGTGGTAGTTAAAAGTATTATTGATCAAAACATGCAGTTAAACTGCAGTCAAAATATTACACTACAAAAATTGTCTGATTCGTTTACACCGGAAGAACGATCAGCAACTTGTCAAAAATATAAACTGAAAAGTTCACACTTGCCTTACAATGCAATTTATGTCAACAGTACAGGAAGTTGAGGGTAGCAGCATAAAGGAAGCTTCATGAGCTCAGCCTCCTTCAAAAGAGAAACACAAAAGCATTGAAGCGTGTCCCGTACTTTGCTAAAACCCATGAGACTGCCAAATTGGATGGATTTTTGAGAGGTCAGCAGAAGGTAATGTCAGTTATTGGTACTTTTGTAGCATCAACAGATTTAAGAGGGTTGTCTTACATTTACACCCTGTGATTTGCAAAACATGCAATTATTGTATTTTAGTCTTTATATTGCTAATATTAACATTACAAGTCATGCAGAAATGTTTTACTGTAGAAGACAAACTAAAAATGTATTTCATTACTCATTTAGGTTGTGAGATGTATTGTAATAAGTGGATACCAGAACAGTTTGTGTGACAAAAACAATAGTAAAATGATGGTTAGAGTGTTGATGGCGACGACAAATGTGATGAAATGTTTGTGGAATTTTTTAGATTGAAAATAAAACACTTAATCTTATTACAGTCTAATATGTTAGCATATAAAACATCTTGTTAGTGTGGTCTGGTTTTCATTATGGAAAACCACAAGCAAATGACTGATTTGAGAGCACATGCATGACATTTGGTGTGAGTCATATACATGTGGTTCATAACTAATGCTCTCTGGTTTCTTTTTTTAATCCTGTTCTTGTAAAAAAATGTAAAACATGCTTTAAAATGACATCCCAAATGTTTGTCTCATGATATGGATAGCCATGTCAGGCAGAAAACCCAAGAAGAACCAGAGACTTGGTTCATCCAGACGAGGTCCAAAAGGTCTCAACAGAAATATCGAGAAAGATGATGACAACGAAGATGGGTTGATTGCAGAGTCTCAGCATGGGCAAAATGAATTCCACACCACAACAGAAACGACCCATTTTGGTCATCCACCAAGCTTAATCACTGATCAACAAACCTCTGCATCTGAATGTGCTCCACATGCAGCAAGTCACAATGATCTAATCATGGACACTGAGCTGTTAGAACGAAAAGGAAAATGGGATCAACGCGCAAAGGTGGTGGTGGGTTTAAAGTAGACAGAAAACTTGACGAAGAAGAGTTTGGTGAAGAATATGTAACTCAACCAGTCACATCAAACACTGAAAAACAATATGGCTCTGTCGTAGAACAATCAAAGTCATCCAGTTTTCAACCTGAAAGTTCTGAAGCTATATGTCAGATACCTAAAAGCAATTCTAGCACTGTCTCCTTGGCAGAAAGTAATTTGTTGCAGGACGATTCAGTCATGTTTGATGAACCAAGGACAAAGAGTCAGCAAGAAGCCCCAATAGCCAGCACCTCTGGTCAAAAAAGAAGGATGGGTTCAGTTCGCAGGCCTCTCAGAGGGGGAAATGTTGGTATACAAGAACATTTGAGAAGCATGACAGAGAATGAAATGAAAGAAGAAGTCACAGATGAAGCAAAGTCAGAAGAGATGGCGCAAACACAAGATGATGTAGCAAGAGATCCGTCATCCCACGCGGAAATTAGCTTGGTTTTAAATCAGTCACTCTTGGCTGAGAAAGTAGAGGTGAAAGATCCTGATGTTTCGGCTGGAACTGAAACTATGACCCAACTATCAGTTGCTTTTCCGCTTGTTGATCAAGAAAAGCCCCTACATGAAACATCTAGCCAGCATAGGCCTTCAGTACTCAGCGAGGAATTGGATTTGATGTTTGGTTTACGTGCTGAGCAATCTAATGTTCAAAATAAGGTTTTAGAAGTAGCAGGATGTAATTTAAGTGATAACAGCCGGCATGTGCCTGATACTCAAAATGATACAAGCACATCTTACGAGTGCAGAGATGTAAACTCTGAAGAAGCCAAGGAGGAGTCTCTAAACCAGAAAGAGGAACTATTTAGAAATCATCAAGCAAGTGGTTTATCACAAAGACAGGATGCACAATTAGAGGAACTTGCAATAAATTATGTGAAAATGTCTTCAGTAGGCCAACATGATGATAGTGCTACTCTAGATAACGTCTGTGATCATTCTAAGGCTCAACTTGTAGTGGAAGGAAGTACAAACTTGGATGTGCCTATCTCTAATATTAACTTTGCTGAACCCAAAACAACCAGTTCACCACATGAGATGAGTGATGCTGGAGCAGAATTAAAAGAGGAACATAATGTTTGTGATGTTGCTTCAGTGACACATGATACTGAGTTAAAGTGTATTACGGAAAAAGACAAAGAACTTGCTTTATATGTAACAGGAGAGAATAAATCTATGAATGATAAAAGAGGATCTAAAGAATTTGAAATGACTGAACAAGATGATGTGATAGATCACAATGTTATAACACAAGACATGGATTTAAGGGGAAATGAAGAATGTATAGAAATGAGCATAGAGACACCAGGAGATGACACTAGGAACATGCCAGAAAATGTGGAGGTTAAAGATGATAGGGAGGCTGTGAATATGGCAATTAAAGATGTAGGCTCAAACTCTGAGGAAATATTCAGAGACTCACCAACAGATGTATCTCTCACACCCCAAAGGCCTAGTGATAAAGACGACCATGGTTTTGGTGGAAGTGTGTATGAGGAATGCGAAAGGGAAGGAAATCTTTTCAGTGCAAAACCAGAGAATTTATCAGATGGAAGTGAAAAGATGGATGCAACATCAGTCTTGATTTTAGATTCGGAAAGCAGACTACAAACAGAAAATCCAGAGCAAAACAGAGTCGTGACAGAGAAGCACACAGATACAGACCTGGAAATATCACAGGTATCTGATCATGTTTTTACTGTGATTGATTCTGGTTTGTTTTTGCACAATGTTGATGTTGTAGATTCAGGAAAGACATACACGGTTCCTGATGAAAGTGCTATCAGCCTTGTAGATTCTTCAGCATTTAAATCAGTGGGAATTGCTAGAGATGCTGCAATAATGCCTCTAGAGGGAGACACAGACCTGAAAATTCAAACAGAGGACAAACATGTTGACTCTTCAATCAGTGAAGTAGAGGAAACAGATGAGAACATACATGATACTGGTGCTTTAGAAAAAGAAGTACATGGAAATACAGTGGAGAATACTATGATTACTAAATCTGATATTCAAACCTCTGACGTAAATGCAAAAGCATTGAAAGTATTTGAAAATCCTCAGAAGGAAGATTCAAGTGGTGCCTGTTTCATTTCTGATGCTATTCACAAAGAGAAGGCAGATTCAAAATCAAGTCCAACTGTTCAGAGGCGAAAACAAGGCTCAACAAGAAGACCTCTCAAAGGTAACAAAGAACAGAGAAAAGGAAGAGACTTTAATGATGCAATTGACAAACTTGACAATGAAGGAATGATCAGTATACAAAAAGAAATAATTAGTTTGGAGGATGGAGTCTGTGCAGATGAATCAACTTTACAAAATATATTAGATGGAGCTAAAGAACAGCAGATGGAAATATGTGTGAAGGTTGATGCTGGTCTTGTTGAAGAGTCTGAATCTGCTCTCATTCAGTCATCATATGGTTCATATTTAGTGTCTGAAGAATCCACTGCATTGAGTGTCTGTAACATCACAAAATCACAAACCCTCACAAAAATTCAAGAAGAGTCCCAGAATAATGCTGGAGATGCTGAAAGAGTAGCAGTAGACACAGACTTACAATTAGAAAGCGAGTCACAAAACCAAACATGTGACTTAACTGAAGAAAACATCCATGGTGTTAATGTTTTAGTCAGAGAAGCTGAAGTTATTGGTGAATCAGTTAAAGTGGATAGTAATGTGACTGCAGAGCCAGATGTGCTTCAACAAGACACTTTAGCTGATGCAAAATTGGAAACATTGCAAGTATCTGAAAATACTGAGGATGTTTCTGCTATGACAGATTATGATCTTCAAGTGCAACATGAAACCACTGAAGGAGCAGGAGAAACAGACTCAATTCCTGAACAAAGTGGCATCAACATCATTCCTGGAGATTCTCACAAAGAAGAGGCAAACTCAAAGTCAAGTCCAGTTGTTCAGAGGAGAAAAATGGGCTCAACTCGAAGACCTCTCAAAGGAAATAAAGGACAAAGAAAAGGACGAGAGCTTCATGATGAAAATGAGACACTTAATATTGAATTTTTGCTTAATGTAGAGAAAGAATCATTTAGTTTGGAGAATGAACCCTGTTCAGATGAATCTACATTACAAAACATAAAGGATGAAGCGGAAGAACAGGAGAAGGAAATGTGTGTGAAGAATGATGCTGGTCTTGTTATAGAGTCTGAATCCGCTCTTATTCAGTCATCATATGGTTCAGATTTAGTGTCTGAAGAATCCACTGCATTGAGTGTCTGTAACATCACAGAATCACAAACCCTCACAAAAATTCAAGAAGAGTCCCCGGAAAATGATGACAGAGAGCCAGTAGATGGAGACATCGAACCACAAAGAAAAGAACAAGATCATCTTAATGAAAATGGCACACATGACAGTGAACACATGATTAGTGTAGAGACACCAATCTTGAGTTTGGATGATCAACCTAATCAAGATGAATCTACATTACAGAGCTCAATAGATGTAGCTGAGGAGCAGAAGATGAAAATACCTGTGAACAATAATGGTGATCTTGTTGAAGAGTCTGAATCTGCTTTTATTCAGTCATCTCATGGTTCAGATTTAGTGTCTGAAGAATCCACTGCATTGAATGTCTGTAACATCACAGAATCACAAACTCTTACAAAAATGTATGAAGAGTCCCAGAATAATGCTGGAGATGTTGAAGGAGTAGCAGTAGATGGAGACACAGACTTACAATTAGAAACTAAATCACAGAACCAAACATTTGACTCAACCGGTAAAGCAAAAGCAACAGAAAAAAACATCCATGCTGTTAATGTTTTAGTCAGAGAAGCTGAAATTATTGGAGAATCAGTTAAAGTGGATAGTAATGTGACTGCCGAGTCAGATGTGCTTCAAAAAGACACTTTAGCTGATGCAAAATTGGAAACATTGCAAGTATCTGAAAATACTGAGGATGTTTCTGCTATGACTGATTCTGATCTTCTAGTGCAACATGAAGCCACTGAAGGAGCAGAAGAAACAGACTCAATTCCTGAACAAAGTGGCATCAGCATCATTCCTAGAGATTCTCACAAAGAAGAGGCAAACTCAAAGTCAAGTCCAGTTGTTCAGAGGAGAAAAATAGGCTCAACTCAAAGACCTCTCAAAGGAAATAAAGGAAAAAGAAAAGGACGAGAGCTTCATGATGAAAATGAGACACTTAATAGTGAAATTATGCATGATGTAGAGAAAGAAACATTTGGTTTGAAGAATGAACCCTGTCCAGATGAATCTACATTACAAATCAAAAATGATGAAACTGAAGAACAGGAGAAGGAAATGTGTGTGAAGAATGATGTTGGTCTTGTTGAAGAGTCTAAATCTGCTCTCATTCAGTCATCATATGGTTTAGATTTAGTGTCTGAAGAATCCACTGCATTGAGTGTCTGTAACATCACAGAATCAATAACCCTCACAAAAATTCAACAAGAGTCCTGGGAAATAATTGAAGATGTTGAAAGAGTAGCAGTAGTCGGAGAAGCAGACTTGCACTTAGAAACTGAATCACAAAACCAAACATTTGACTCAACCAGTAAAGCAGAAGAAACAGAAGAAAACATTCATAATATTAATGTTTTAGTCAGAGAAGCTGAAGTTATTGGAAAATCAGTTAAAGTGGATAGTAATGTGACTGCAGAGTTAGATTTGCTTCAAAAAGACACTTTAGCTGATGAACAATTAGAAACATTGCAAGTATCTGAAAATACTCAGGATGTTTCTGCTGTGGCTGATTCGGATCTTCTAGTGCAACATCATGGCACTGAAGGAGCAGAAGAAACAGATACAATTCCTGAACAAAGTGGCATCAGCGTCATTCCTGGAGATTCTCACAGACAAGAGGCAAAGTCAAGTCCAGTTGTTCAGAGGAGAAAAATGGGCTCAACTCGAAGACCTCTCAAAGGAAATAAAGGACAAAGGAAAGAACGAGAGCTTCATGATGAAAAGAAGACACTTAGTAATGAAATTATGCTTGATGTAGAGAAAGAAACATTTAGTTTGGAGAATGAACCCTGTCTAGATGAATCTACATTACAAAACATAAAGGATGAAGCTCTTGTTGAAGAGTCTGAATCTGTTCTCATTCAGTCATCATATGGTTCAGGTTTAGTGTCTGAAGAATTCACTGCATTGAGGGTCTGTAACATCACAGAATCACAAACCCTCACAAAAACTCAAGAAGAGTCCCAAAATAATGCTGGAGATGTTAAAAAAGCAACAGTAGATGGAGACACAGACTTACAATTAGAAACAGAGACACAAAACCAAACCTGTGACTCAACCAGTAAAGCAGAGGAAAATATCCATGCTGTTAATGTTTTAGTCAGAGAAGCTGAAGTAATTGGAGAATCAGTTAAAGTGGATAGTAATGTGACTTTGGAGTCAGATTTTATTAAATTAGACACTTTGGCTGATGCAAAATTAAAAAAATTGCAAGTGGCTGAAATACTGAGGATGCTTTTGCTGTGACTGATTTTGATCTTCAAGTGCAACATGAAGCCACTGAAGTATCAGGAGAAACAGACTTAATTCCTGAACAAAGTGGCATCAGCATCATTCCTGGAGATTCTCACAGAGAAGAGGCAAACTCAAAGTCAAGTCCAGTTGTTCAGAGGAGAAAAATGGGCTCAACTCGAAGACCTCTCAAAGAAAATAAAGGACAAAGAAAAGAACGAGAGCTTCATGATGAAAATGAGACATTTAATAGTGAGATTTTGCTTGATGTAGAGAGAGAAACATTTAGTTTGGATAATGAACCCTGTCCAGATGAAGCTATATTACAAAACATTAAAGATGGAGCTGAAGAACAGGAGAAGGAAATGTGTGTAAAGAAGGATGCTGGTCTTGTTGAAAAGTCTGAATCTGCTCTCATTCAGTCATCTTATGGTTTAGATTTAGTGTCTGAAGAATCCACTGCATTAAGAATATGTAACATCGCAGGATCACAAACCCTCACAAAAACACATGAAGAGGCCCTGGAAATAGTTGGGGATGTTGAAAGAGCAACAGTAGATGGAGACACAAACTTACAATCAGAAACCGAGTCACAAAACCAAACATGTGTCTCAACCAATAAAGCAGAAGGAACTGAAGAAAACATCCACAATGTAAATGTTGTAGTCAGAGAAGCTGAAGTTATTGTAGAATCAGTTAAAGTGGATAGTAATGTGACTGCAGAGTCAGATGGGCTTCAAAAAAACACTTTGGCTGTTGCCAAATTGGAAACATTGCAAGTATCTGAAAATACTGAGCATATTTCTGCTGTGACTGATTCTGATCTTCTAATTCAACATGAAACCACTGAAGGAGCAAAAGAAACAGACACAATTACTGAACAAAGTGGCATCAGCGTCATTTCTGGAGATTCTCACAAACAAGAGACAAACTCAAAGTCAAGTCCGGTTGTTCAGAGGAGAAAAATGGGCTCAACTCGAAGACCTCTCAAAGGAAATAAAGGACAAAGAAAAGAACGAGAGCTTCATGATGAAAATGAGACATTTAATAGTGAAATGCTGCTTAATGTAGAGAAAGAAACATTTAGTTTAGAGAATGAACCCTGTCCAGATGAATCTACATTACAAAACATTAAGGATGAATCTGAAGAACAGGAGAAGGAAATGTGTGTGAAGGATGATGCTGGTCTTTTTGAAGATTCTGAATCTGCTTTTATTCAGTCGTCTTATACTTCAGATTTAATGTCTGAAGAATCCACTGCATTGAGTTTCTGTCACATCACAGAATCACAAACCCTCATAAAAATTCAAGAAGAGTCCCAGGAAAATGATGACAGAGAGCCAGTAGATGGAAACATCAAACCACAAAGAACAGGACAAGATCATCTTAATGAAAATAACACACTTGACAGTGAACACATGATAAGTGTAGAGACACCAATCTTCCATTTGGATGATCAACCTAATCAAGATGAATCTACATTACAGAGCTCAATAGATGTAGCTGAGGAGCAGAAGATGGAAATACCTGTGAACAATAATGTTGGTCATGTTGAAGAATCTGAATCTGCATTTATTCAGTCATCCTGTGGGTCAGATTTAGTATCTGAAGATTCCACTGCATTGAGTGTCTGTAACATCACAGAATCACAAACCCTCAGAAATGTTAATGAAGAGTACCAGAATAATGCTGGAGATGTTGAAAAAGAAGCAGTAGATGGAGACACAGACTTACAATTAGAAACAGAGTCACAAAATCAAACATGTGACTCAACCAGTAAAGCAGAAGAAAACATCCATGCTATTAATGTTTTAGTCAGAGAAGCTGTAGTAATTGGAGAATCAGTTAAAGTGGACAATAATGTGATTGTAGAGTCAGATGTGCTTCAAAAAAACACTTTAGCTGATGCAAAATTAGAAACATTGCAAGTATCTGAAAATACTGAGGATGTTTCTGCTTTGACTGATTCTGATCTTCAAGTGCAACATGAAGCCACTGAAGGAGCAGGAGAAACAGACTCAATTCCTGAACAAAGTGGCATCAACATCATTCCTGGAGATTCTCACAAACAAGAGGCAAACTCAAAGTCAAGTCCAGTTGTTCAGAGAAGAAAAATGGGCTCAACTCGAAGACCTCTCAAAGGAAATAAAAGACAAAGGAAAGGAAAAGAGCTTCATGATGAAAATGAGACATTTAATAGTGAATTTTTGCTTGATGTAGAAAAAGAAACATTTAGTTTGGAGCATAAACCCTGTCCAGATGAATCTACATTACAAAGCATAAAGGATGAAGCTCTTGTTGATGAGTCTGAATCTGCTCTCATTCAGTCATCATTTGGTTCAGATTTAGTGTCTGAAGAATCCACTGCATTGAGTGTCTGTAAAATCACAGAATCACAAACCCTCACAAAAACTCAAGAAAAGTCTCAGAGTAATGCTGGAGATGTTGAAAGAGTAGCAGCAGATAGAGGCACAGATTTACAATTAGGAACTAAATCACAAAACCAAACATTTAACTCAACCATTAAAGCAGAAGGAAAAGAAGAAATCATCCATGATGTTATTGTTTTAGTCAGAGAAGATGAAGTTATTGGTGAATCAGTTAAAGTGGATAGTAATGTGACTGCCGAGTCAGATGTGCTTCAAAATGACACTTTTGCTAATGCAAAAATGGAAACATTGCAAGTATCTGAAAATACTGAGGATGTTTCTGCTTTGACTGATTCTGATCTTCAAGTGCAACATGAAACCACTGAAGTATCAGTAGAAACAGAATCAATTCCTGAACAAAGTGGCATCAACATAATTCCTGGAGATTCGCACAGAGAAGAGGCAAACTCAAAGTCAAGTCCAGTTGTTCAGAGGAGAAAAATGGGCTCAACTCGAAGACCTCTCAAAGGAAATAAAGGACAAATGAAAGAACGAGAGCTTCATGATGAAAAGAAGACACTTAATAATGAATTTTTGCTTGACGTAGAGAAAGAAACATTTAGTTTGGAGAATGAACCCTGTCCAGATGAATCTACATTACAAAACATAAAAGATGGAGCTGAAGAACAGGAGAAGGAAATGTGTGTGAAGAATGATGCTGGTCTTGTTGAAGAGTCTGGATCTGCTCTCATTCAGTCATTATATGGTTCAGATTTAGTGTCTGAAGAATCCACTGCATTGAGTGTCTGTAACATCACAGAATCACAAACCCTCACAAAAATTCAAGAAGAGTCCCAGGAAAATGCTGACAGAGAGCCAGTAGATGGAGACATCGAACCACAAAGAAAAGAACAAGATCATCTTAATGAAAATGACACACATGACAGTGAACACATGATTAGTGTAGAGACACCAATCTTCAGTTTGGATGATCAACCAAATCCAGATGAATTTACATTACAAAGCTCAAAAGATGGAGCTGAAGCACAAGAGAATGAAATTTTTATGAAGAATGATGTTGGTTGTGTTGAAGAGTCTGAATCTGCTCTTATTCAGTCATTATATGGTTCAGATTTAGTGTCTGAAGAATCCACTGCATTGAGTGTCTGTAACATCACAGAATCACAAACCCTCACAAAAATTCAAGAAGAGTCTTGGGAAATATTTGGAGATGTTGAAGGAGTAGCAGTAGATGGAGAAGCAGACCTTCACTTAGAACCTGAATCACAAAACCAAACATTTGTGTCAACCAGTAAAGCAAAAGGAACAGAAGAAAACATCCATGATGTTAATGTTCTAGTCAGAGAAGCTGAAGTCATTGGAGAATCGGTTAAAGTGGATAGTAATGTGACTTTGCAGTCAGATGTGCTTCAAAATGACACTTTTGCTAATGCAAAATTGGAAACATTGCAAGTATCTGAAAATACTGAGGATGTTTCTGCTGTGACTGATTCTGATCTTCAAGTGCAACATGAAGCCACTGAAGGGGCAAAAGAAACAGACTCAATTCCTGAACAAAGTGGCATCAGCATCATTCCTAGAGATTCTCACAGAGAAGAGGCAAACTCAAAATCAAGTCCAGTTGTTCAGAGGAGAAAAATGGGCTCAACTCGAAGACCTCTCAAAGAAAATAAAGGACAAAGAAAAGGACGAGAGCTTCATGATGAAAATGAAACATTTAATAGTGAAATTATGCTTGATGTGGGGAAAGAAACAATTAGTTTGGAGAATGAACCCTATCAAGATAAATCTACATTACAAAACATAAAAGTCGGAGCTAAAAAACAGGAGAAGGAAATGTGTGTGAAGAATGATGCTGGTCTTGTTGAAGAGTCTGAATCTGCTCTCATTCAGTCAGTGTATGTTTCAGATTTAGTGTCTGAAGAATCCACTGCATTGAGTCTCTGTAACATCACAGAATCACAAACCCTCACAAAAACTGATGAAGAGTCCTGGGAAATAGTTGGGGATGTTGAAAGAGCAACAGTAGATGGAGACACAGACTTAGAATCAGAAACCGAGTCACAAAACCAAACATGTGTCTCAACCAGTAAAGCAGAAGGAACAGAAGAAAACATCCATGCTGTTGATGTTTTAGTCAGAGAAGCTGAAATTATTGGAGAATCAGTTAAAGTGGATTGTAATGTGACTGCAGAGTCAGATGGGCTTCAAAAAGACACTTTAGCTGATGCAAAATTGGAAACATTGCAAGTATCTGAAAATACTGAGCATATTTCTGCTGTGACTGATTTTGATCTTCTAATTCAACATGAAGCCACTGAAGGAGCAGGAGAAACAGACTTAATTCCTGAACAAAGTGGCATCAGCATCATTCCTGGAGATCCTCAAAGAAATGAGACAAACGTAAAGACGAGTCCGGTTGTTCAGAGGAGAAAAATGGGCTCAACTCGAAGACCTCTCAAAGGAAATAAAGGACAAAGAAAAGGAAAAGAGCTTCATGATGAAAATGAGACACTTAATAGTGAAATTTTGCTTGATGTAGAGAAAGAAACATTTAGTTTGGAAAATGAACCCTTTTCAGATGAATTTACATTACAAAACATTAAAGATGGAGCTGAAGAACAGGAGAAGGAAATGTGTGTAAAGAATGATGCTGGTCTTGTTGAAGAGTCTGAATCTGCTCTCATCAAGTCATCATATGGTTCAGATTTAGTGTCTGAAGAATCCACTGCATTAAGAATATGTGACATCACAGAATCACAGACTCTTACAAATATTCATGAAGAGTCCTGGGGAATAATTGGAGATGTTGAAAGAGTAGCAGTAGAGGGAGACACAGACTTACAATTAGAAACTGAATCACAGAATCAAACAGTTGACTCAACCAGTAAAGCAGAAGAAACAGAAAAAAACATCCATGCTGTTAATGTTTTAGTCAGAGAAGCTGAAATTACTAGAGAATCAGTTACAATAGAGAATAAAGGTACTCTGGAGTCAGCTTTGGTTCAAAATAACACTTTTGCTAATGCAAATTTGGAAACATTGAAAGTATCTGAAAAAACTGAGGATGTTTCTGCTGATTCTGATCTTTTAGTGCAACAGGAAGCCATGGAAAAAGCAGAAGAAACCGACTCAACTCCTGAACAAAGTGGCATCAGCGTCATTCCAAGTCCAGTTGTTCAGAGAAGAAAAATGGGCTCAACTCGAAGACCTCTAAAAGGGAATAATAATGTGACTGCAGAATCAGATGTTCTTCAAAAAGACATCTTAGCTAATGCAAAATTGGAAAAAAATAATGTATCTGAAAATACTAAGAGTCTTTTTGCTGTGACTGATTCTGACCTTCTAGTGCAACATCATGGCACTGACGGAGCAGAAGGAACAGACACAATTCCTAAACAAAGTGGCATCATTATAATTCCTAGAGATTCTCACAGAGAAGAGGCAAACTCAAAGTCAAGTCCAGTTGTTCAGAGGAGAAAAATGGGCTCAACTCGAAGACCTCTCAAAGGAAATAAAGGACAAAGAAAAGAACGAGAGCTTCATGATGAAAATGAGACACTTAACAGTGAATTATTGCTTGATGTAGAGAAAGAAACATTTAGTTTGGAGAATGAACCCTGTCCAGATGAATCTACATTACAAAACATAAAAGATGGAGCTGAAGAACAGGAGAAGGAAATGTGTGTGAAGAATGATGCTGGTCTTGTTGAAGAGTCTAAATCTGCTCTCATTCAGTCATCTTATGGTTCAGATTTAGTGTCTGAAGAATCCACTGCATTGAGTGTCTGTAACATCACAGAATCACAAACCCTCACAAAAATTCAAGAAGAGTCCTGGGAAATAATTGGAGATGTTGAAAGAAAAGCAGTAGATGGAGACACAGACTTACAATTAGAAACAGAGTCACAAAACCAAACATGTGACTCAACCAGTAAAGCAGAAGAAAACATCCATGCTGTTAATGTTTTAGTCAGAGAAGCTGAAGTAATTGGAGAATCAGTTAAAGTGGATAGTAATGTGACTCTGCAGTCAGATGTGCTTCAACAAGACACTTTAGCTGATGCAAAATTGGAAACATTGCAAGTATCTAAAAATACTGAGGATGTTTCTGCTGTGACTGAATTTGATCTTCTAGTTCAACATGAAGCCACTGAAGTATCAGGAGAAACAGACACAATTCCTGAACAAAGTGGCATCAGCATCATTCCTGGAGATTCTCACAAAGAGGCAAACTCAAAGTCAAGTCCAGTTGTTCAGAGGAGAAAAATGGGCTCAACTCGAAGACCTCTTAAAGGAAATAAAGGACAAAGAAAAGAACGAGAGCTTCATGATGAAAATGAGACACTTAACAGTGAATTATTGCTTGATGTAGAGAAAGAAACATTTGGTTTAGAGAATGAACCCTGTCTAGATGAATCTACATTACAAAACATAAAAGATGAATCTGAAGAACAGGAGAAGGAAATGTGTGTGAAGGATGATGCTGGTCTTGTTGAAGAGTCTGAATCTGCTCTCATTCAGTCATTATATGGTTCAGATTTAGTGTCTGAAGATTCCACTGCATTGAGTGTCTGTAACATCACAGAATCACAAACCCTCACAAAAATTCAAGAAGGGTCCTGGGAAATAATTGGAGATGTTGAAAGAGAAGCAGTAGATGGAGACACAGACTTACAATTAGAAACAGAGTCACAAAACCAAACATGTGACTCAACCAGTAAAGCAGAAGAAAACATCCATGCTGTTAATGTTTTAGTCAGAGAAGCTGATGTTACTAGAGAATCAGTTACAATAGAGAATAAAGATACCCTGGAGTCAGCTTTTCTTCAAAATGACATTTTTGCTGATGCAAATTTGGAAACATTGCAAGTATCTAAAAATACTGAGGATGTTTCTGCTGTGACTGATTTTGATCTTCTAGTTCAACATGAAGCCACTGAAGTATCAGGAGAAACAGAATCAATTCCTGAACAAAGTGGCATCAGCATCATTCCTGAAAATCCTCAAAGAAATGAGACAAACGTAAAGACGAGTCCGGTTGTTCAGAGGAGAAAAATGGGCTCAACTCGAAGACCTCTCAAAGGAAATAAAAGACAAAGAAAAGGAAAAGAGCTTCATGATGAAAATGAGACATTTAATAGTGAGATTTTGCTTGATGTAGAGAAAGAAACATTTGGTTTGGAGAATGAACCCTGTCCAGATGAATCTACATTACAAAACATAAAAGATGGAGCTGAAGAACAGGAGAAAGAAATGTGCATGAAGGATGATGTTGGTCTCGTTAAAGAGTCTGAATCTGCTCTCATTCATTCGTCATTTGTTTCAGATTTAGTTTCTGAGGAATCCACTGCATTGAGTGTCTGTAACATCACAAAATCACAAACACTCACAAAGGTTCATAAAGAGTCTCAGAATAATGCTGGAGATGTTGAAACAGTAGCAGTAAAAGGAGACACAGATTTACAATTAGAAATTGAATCACAAAACCAAACATTTGTTTCAACCAGTAAAGCAGAAGGAACAGAAGAAAACATTTATAATGTTAATGTTTTAGTCAGAGAAGCTGAAGTTATTGAAGAACCAGTTAAAGTGGATAGTAATGTGACTGCAGAGACAGCGTTGCATCAAAAAGACACTTTTGCTGATGCAAAACTGGAAACATTGCAAGTATCTGAAAATACTGAGGATGTTTCTGCTGTAACTGATTTTGGTGTTCAAGTGCAACGACATGGCACTGACGGAGCAGAAGGAACAGACACAATTTCTGAACAAAGTGGCATCTGCATCATTCCTGGAGATTCTCACAGAGAAGAGGCAAACTCAAAGTCAAGTCCAGTTGTTCAGAGAAGAAAAATGGGCTCAACTCGAAGACCTCTCAAAGGAAATAAAGGACAAAGGAAAGAACGAGAGCTTCATGATGAAAATGAAACACTTAATAATGAAATTTTGCTTAATGTAGAGAAAGAAACATTTTGGTTGGAGAATAAACCCTGTTCAGAAGAACCTATAATACAAAACATAAAAGATGGAGCTAAAGAGCTGGAGAAGGAAATGTGTGTGAAGAATGATGCTGGTCTTGTTGAAGACTCTGAATCTGCTCTCTTTCAGTCATCTTATGGTTCAGATTTAGTGTCTGAAGAATCCACTGCATTGAGTGTCTGCCATATCAAAGAACCACAAACTCTCACAATTATTCATGAACAATTTCAGAATAATGCTGGAGATGCTGAAAGAGCAACAGTAGTTGAAGATACTGCTCATACTGAAGATACTTCAGAAACTGAAGCTACAGTTACAATGAAGAGCACTATAAATATTGCGTCAAATGTTCTTCAAACATCTCCTAGTTCAAACACAGATGCATTTAATGTATCTACAAATGTCGAGGAAGATACTTCAGGAGACTCGGATGCAATTTTCAAGCAGAGTAACGTCAATGTAGTTCATGAAGATACTTACCGAGGGGAAGCTCACCCAAAATTAAGTCCAGTTGTTCAGAAGAGGAAAATGGGCTCAACTCGAAGACCTCTCAAGGGGAACAAGGGACAAAGAAAAGATGACCATGGAAATGAAATCTTAATTCTGGAAAATAAGGCCAATCCAGATGAACCTATAAACACTGTAGTGAGTGCCAGTGGCATTTCAGAAGTTCAAACCCTTGTAAAATTTCACGAAGAGTCCCAGGACAATGCTGAAGTTGTTGAAAAAGTAACAGTAGGGAAAGGTACACAATCACAAACAGAAAATAAAACAGTTGACTCAACTGCATCTGAAGAAGAAGAAAGAGAAAAGATCATCTGTGAAGTGAGTGTGTTAGTCAGAGAAGCTGAGTTTCCTGGAGATAAAGTCGTGAGTAATAAAAGTGAGGAGTCATATTTGTTTCAACATGCCTCTGATGCAAAACTGACCAAATCTGACAATGAGCATGGGGCTCCAGTATTTCCAAACATAATTTCCAAACAAAGTGATTTCAGCATTCCTGGAGATTCTCACAAAGAAGAGGCAAACTCCAAAGTAAGTCCAGTTATCCAAAAGAGAAAAATGGGCTCAACTCGAAGACCTCTCAAAGGAAATAAAGGACAAGGGAAGCAGAGAGAAGATACCATGGTAAAGAATAGAGATGATGAGGCAGGGTCAGAAGAGGAAACCACACAAACACATTCTAAAGACCAATATCAAAATGTGTCACGAGACAATATGAATATAAAAGATAATGTCTATGAAGAAAAAAAGACCGCACAGCCATTGGATATGTCCGTGCAGGAACTATGTGAACAAGAGCAAATATCAGATGCATCACAAACACATACTGATCCATCACAGGATGAATCCGGCTTACATTTATTAGAGGTCACAGAGAAAACTGTAGATTTTGTTGGAGAGACTCTTGCCTCTATGAGTCAGCCTGATCTTGTTCTGTCTGATGGCCTGCTTATGACAGAAGCTCAAATGTATTTGACATCAGAAGATAATACCATGGGTGACAGTGCAGTACCTATAACAGAGGTACATGAAATGCATTCAGACTCCAACAGATCCAAGAGAAAAATGGGGTCAACTAGAAAAAGAGGAAAGAGGATGGTGACTGAAGAGGAAGAGGGAGCTGAAAATACAATTGATGCTCGGGCCACAAATTCCAAGGAGACATTAACTCCTGAAAAAGCCATTGCAGAATCTCCTGTACATCAACAACTGTTTAGTTCATATATTATTAACGAAGACCATGACATTAAATCAAATGTGCAGACTGAGCTCTCAGAGCAAGATTATCCAAATTCTACCATAAATACCGAACCAATGAGAGAAACCGAAAGTTCTTCAGATGTTGTTGCTGAGATGGTTTCTGACTTTGCTTTGGGACATGTTGACACTGATGTAATTCCTAAACAAATGGTCATCCCTGACGAGCCACATAAAGATCAAGCAAACCTGAATCCATTTGTTCAAAAACGAAAAATGGGGTCAACACGTAAAACTCTCAGAGGGAACAAAGGGCAGAGAAAAGAAGAAGAATCCAAAGAAATTATTGAAGGAATGACACTGGATCAGGGTACAGAACTACATTTAGCAACAGAATGTAAACTTGGTGAAGAGATTCAACAAAACCAATCTCTTGCTAATTTGGCAAACAATAAAGAAGCTAAGAAACCAGAGGATGAATTAAATGAAGTGTCTTTAGCATCAAGCATCTCTCAATCCACAGAAGCATCCTCGGAAACTCTCAGATCCACAGATCTTAAATCAGAAATGTTCGATTCAAAAGATGGGAATGATTATCATGATACTTGTGAACCTGAAAATGCCCATCAGATTTGTGCTGATGCTACCAAAAATCTACAGCCAGAGTCTGTTCCCATTGAGAGGAGAAGGAAGATGGGCTCGACCCGGAAAAATATTGGAAGAGAAGGAAGAATGCAGAGGAGGAGAGATGGATATGAGGACACAGAAATCATAGACACAAATCTGCAGATGTCTCACGACTCTGAAATGAGCTTATCAGGAAAAACTGCAGAAGAACAAGCAACTGAAGATTACTCTAATCAGTCAGAGGATTCACTTCTTGGTGAAATACAGCGAGTGTTAAAAACAACTTCTCAAAGTGCATCCAATTTTGAATTGATCATTAATGAGCCGAAATCAAATTTACCAGAAAGCTCAGAAATCACATCTCTTTCACCATCACAGAGCTTGACAGCTCTAAATGATCAAAACTCGCCAGAGAGACGACGACGAAAAATGGGTTCGACTCGCAAGAACCCCAAACGGCAGTTCAAAGCAGAAAGAGAAGATGAAGACAAAATTGATCAGAAGACAGAGACAAACAAAGAAGAAATGAAGGAGGGGTCGTTAGTGCATAATATCACCGAAGACCCTCCAAATAAAGAGTATCTTGATGTTCCCAGTGCACACACAAGCAGCCAGCAGGAAGAGAGCGATAGCCCTGTTGTCAAAGAAAGTGCGTCACCATCAACTAAAAGGAAGTTTGGGTCCAGACGTGCTAATAAGGGCAAACAAGGCCTCGGTAGACTTGAGGTATCTGATGGTATGAATGAATCAGAAGATGGAGATCATAAACCAGATGGCTCTGCTGTTGAGGACAGACAGCGCAGGGATGGTTCAATGGTATGTATGTCTTTGTTTATAAAATGCCGTTTGATTTTTTACTTTAACAGAAAATAGCTTTGCTTTACTAGGGTCACATACTGTATTTATTAGAGTGAAATACAAAACAGAGCCTTACAAAATGTAAGAGTTTGCAATAAATAAAAACAAAAAAACTATTTTAATGTAGTTACACCAAAGTAACCACAAAATCACCATGGTTTTGCTACACTAACCATAGTTTAGCCATTGCATTTGTAGTAAAACTGTGATTATACAAATGTAATCATTATAGCAAAAAAAATAAAATCATGGTTACATAGGGTGGCATGGTGGCTCAGTGGTTAGTACTGTCGCCTCACAGCAAGAAGGTTGCTGGAACTATTTTTTTCTGTGTAGAATTTTCATGTTTCCTCTGGGTGCTATGGTTTTCCCCACAGTCCAAAGACATGCGCTATAGGTGAATTGAATAATCTAAATTGGCTGTAGTGTATGAGGGTGTGTGTATGGGTGTTTCCCAGTACTGGGTTGTGGCTGGAAGGGCATCCGCTGCGTAAAACATATGCCAGAATAGTTGGTGGTTTATTCTACTGTGGCGACCTCTAAAATAGAGACTAAGCTGAAGGAAAATGAAGGAATGAAGGTTACTACATTTTGTTTTGGTTTGGTTAATTGTTGTAAGTAGCATACACCACACCAACATATTACATTTTCTATTTACTTACATATAAATAATACATATAATGTTTTGCATATGTATTTATTATATTTTCATTTTGTCAAACCTCCTTTGGACAGATGTTGAGAATTAGCAAGTCTGCTAAAACACTTAAACAAATGCATTTGGCTGTCCAGTGTAATTGTGATGTCCATGTCAAATAAATATATAAATAAAATAATAAAATGGTGGCTATTTTAAAAACTAAATGAGACAACAAGAATAAGGTCAAAAGTACAATGAATGTAATATAGTCCATAGCATATTTAGAAAATGTTTCTCTATAACTATATTTATTTCTTGCTTACTAACGAGTTTTAGATACTGAATGGCTCTCCTGAGATAAAAGTAATGAGTTATGTTTCATATTCTTTACAAGCTGTTTTATTGACTTCATTCCATGATCGAAACAATTGATCCTGTGACACATTTCAGTATTTTTGACAACATAATGTTTCTTTATGTTTTATTCAACATAATGGAGTTCATTTGTTAACTAAAGTTCAGGAGCAGGACCACGCCTCTTTTTGCCATCTCCTCCAATCACCTACTTATAGGAAGATCAGCCCTCTATCACTGTTCATCTCGTTCTCTCAAACCCACCCTCCTTCCCCATATTTCATTATGTTTCCTATATTAATAATCCTTTTAACTCTCTCTTCCATCCTAGTTTGAATTTCGGGGTCCTAATCACTCTAACAAAATATTACAGAGATGGTATCCTCACTCTGAGTCTCTCTGGGCCATCATCGTAGGACACCCAAACCGACCTACCAACTCTTCCATTATTCTCTTACTCCCGTTCCCCTTAATCCCATTGTTCCATTACCATCCCTTCTCCTTTGCCCCTTTTCATCCCCACATCCATACATTAAAGATTGCTAAGTGTGGCGTGGTCCTTGCTAGTGAACCTAATATTGTCATTTATGACTTAATTGATTTCACACAATCTCTAGACATCTTGGATCATGATGCTTGCAAGTTGACCAATATGGAAATGTTTTATGTTTTTGAAAAGGCTTGTGGTACGAGTGTCGGCTTACAACCAGAAAATCAGCCAATTTCCAGGTATGACAGAACTGTATAGGTTACTGTATAAGTCTCCAAAAGATTTCTTGAAATATGATGAATATAGACTAATAAATTATATACTTTTTGTTTCTGCTCCAGAAATGATGAAGTTGCTCCAAAAGGCACTGGTGAAGAGATTCAAGTCAGAAAACAGGACAGAATGCCTGGAAATAGGCAGACAATTAATGTAAAGAACAGGGGTAAGTGATTAATAATCGGCCTGATGCATTCTTACACATTAATATCTAATACACAGTACGTTTCAAATGGTTTCAGATTCTGAAGTGGTTCAGTTTAATGTGGTCATGGTGGGAAACAGCTGTGTTGGGAAGACTTCCTTCATAAGACGTTTTCATGAAGGCCAGTTCACTGAGGATTACCGCTCCACTATTGGTGAGTGTTGCAGAAGAACGAAGAATGTCTTCTTTACTGAAATAATGTGCAATCCATTGAAATATTTGGGATTAGCAACGTATTTTATTTATTTTATTTTATATATTTATTTATACAACAATTATGTCTAGTTCTTGATTAGCCTCTTAACCCTTCACCCTTGTGTATTATTCCGCTCACATACAGCAACAAGCAGAGGACACTCTACAGTTTGACAAATATTGCAGCTGTTGGACAACATAATGTACTTTTGAGGCTTTTTTAGTCAAGAACGTAGTTGTTTAAATAGCAATTATGCAGTTTATTTATAAGGATATAATAAGCCATATATGGCTTTTTTAAACAGCGCGTCGGGGGCCATTAGCCCTTCATTGAGCAGAGCAAAGGTTGATGTCGTTCATCCACAAGATGGCGACAGAGGCCGCATAATAATCTCTTAGAGGGTAAAACAGCGTAATTTTTGCTAAATGCAACATAATTTTACAGAAACGAAAGTTAAGCAAAAACAACGAAAAACAAAATCATGTCAGCAAAATTCACGAAAAACAATCAAAGGAAAAAGCGTTCTCTTCCGCTTTTCCTGGCATCCTTTTTATATGCCCGCGCCACGTAGCCCAATGATGATTGACTGGTCTCCTGACCAATCAGCTGTCACGAAGCCGGACCTAACAGAAATGACAGGCTGGGAGAAAGCGAGAGAGAGAGAGAGAGAGAGAAAGAGAGAGAAAAATACTACAGATATACGGCAACCGTAACAACACATTAAAGTGAATTTTATATAAAATCATGGTGAACACAACAGTCTTTGGTTTTGCTGCATCACAGACACATTTTATCACATTTTAACATTTTATCACATCGATTTGTAAACGTTTATTATTACCATTTGTTGAGTCTCCCCATACAGTTTGATAGAGCGCTTGGACAACTTAACAAAACTTAGCATGCGGATATACAGGGTGGGCCATTTATATGGATACACCTTAATAAATTACATAGACAATCAGCCTTCAGATGACCCCAAAGATAAAAGTCTAAGGGGGTCAGATCGGGAGACCTTGGGGGCCATTCAACTGGCCCACGAAGACCAATCCCCTTTTCAGGAAACTGTGTTCAGGAAACCATTCCCATTTTATTAAGGTGTATCCATATAAATGGCCCACCCTGTACAGTTAAAGTCAAAATATTAGCCCTCCCATATTTCTTTTTTTATTTTTCAAGTATTTCCCAAGTGATGTTTAACAGAGTAAGGAATTATTCATTCATTCATTCATTTTCTTGTCGGCTTTGTCCCTTGCGGGGTCGCCACAGCGGAATGAACCACCAACTTATCCAGCACGATTTTACACAGCGGATGCCCTTCCAGCCGCAACCCATCTCTGGGAACTTCCACACACACATTCACACTCATACACTATGGACAATTTTAGCTTACCCAATTCACCTGTACTGCATGTCTTTGGACTGTGGGGGAAACCGGAGCACCCGGAGGAAACCCACGCGAACCCAGGGAGAACATGCAAACTCCACACAGAAACGCTAACTGACCCAGCCCAGCCGAGGTTCGAACCTGCGACCCAGCGACGTTCTTGCTGTGAGGCAACAGCACTACCCACTGTGCCACTGGGTTGCCCAGGAATTATTCAGTGTTTCCTATAATATTTTTTTATTCTAGAGACAGTCTTATTTGTTTCATTTTGGCTAGAATAAAAGCAGTAAAAAAAAAAAAACCCATTTAAGGTCAAAATTATTAGTATATTTTAATTGTCTACAGAACAAACTATTAGGATTAGAACTTTGTTGAAAAACTTCTTTCTTCAGAAATTGGGGGGGAAAATAAACAGGGGGGCTAATAATTCAGGAGGACTAATAATTCTGACTTCAACTGTATATTAAAATACAATTTCTGTGATGCAAACTAACATTAATTCAGTCTTAAGTGTCACATGATCCTTCATAAATCCTTCTAATATGCAGATTTGGAGCTCAAGATACATTTATTTTATTTTACTAATATTTCTGTGTAATCCATGACAAAAAGGGCACATATATATTATAATACAAGCCAATATTCCATAAAATATGTAAGAATGGTCTGTTTTGATTTTATGGTGACTTTATAAGCGTAAAAATGTATATATTCTTACAAGAGATTTTTTTTTAAAGCTGTTTATCAGTTAATTCTGTGTTGTACCCAGGTGTTGACACTTTCGTACAGACTGTTGAGCTGCCCGACAGAACTGTTAAACTGCAGATATGGGACACAGCAGGTCAAGAGAGGTGAGACATCTGAACTAAATACTAGTAGATGTAAAAGAGGTTTGTTGATGTGTGAATTAACCCATATCAAAATCTTCACAAGGTTTCACAGCATCACCACGCAAGTTTTCCACAAGGCTGAGGGGCTTCTGCTCATGTATGAGATCACATGTTCAAAGAGTTTCATTTCTATACGAGATTGGATTTCTCAAGCCCGGGTAGCTATCATATCTTCATATAGCCAAAATAAAACTATTCCACTAACAAAACTTGATAGAATAAAAATGATTTTGCTATCTGTTTCCTTCCCTAAATTGTACAATTACAATGTCACACAGGAAAGGGCTCAAGATGATGTCGTCATGATGTTGCTCGGAAACAAGAATGATTCGGTTAATCGTGAAGTCCAGATTCAGGAAGGAGCGGATCTGGCCAGAGTAAGAGTTTATTATGTTTTGATGAAGTCTATTTGTACTGAAAGTGAAATGATTAATAATGGACTGTTGTGTTTTCCACTCATTAGGAGTATAACATACATTTCATGGAGTGCAGTGCTGCAAACGGGGCTAATGTGTCAGAATCTATGAAGACTCTTGCCGAGTAAGACTATAATAGATCATACTAGTTATTGCTTGCTTAATATGTGTCGTCTTTGCTTGTGTAATTTCTGATTTGTCTTTGCTACTAGGTTGTTAGTGCAGCGCAAGAGAAAGAGGGATGAACACACAACGCTGAGAAGAGAACCACAACAGAAGAAATCTGGATGCTGTTAAAAAAAAACTCCCAACACATATAAACACAACACTGTTCAAATGTTTGGGTTGGTAAGAATGCGTTAAAATTGATCACATTATTCTATATACACTCACCGGCCACTTATTAGGTACACCTTACTAGTACCGGGTTGAACCCACTTTTTGCCTTCAGCACTGCCTTAATCCTTCATAGCATAGATTCAACAAGGTACTGGAAATATTCCTCAGAGATTTTGGTCCATATTAACATGATAGCATCACACAGTTGCTGCAGATTTGTCGAATGATGCGAATGTCCTGTTCCATCACATCTTAAATGTGCTCTATTGGATTGAGCTTTGGTGACTGTGGAGGCCATTTGAGTACAGTGAACTCATTTTCATGTTCAAGAAACAAGTCTGAGATGATTCACGCTTTATGACATGCATTTGTGCCCAAAGAACTGCCGCTCACTGGATATTTTCTCTTTTTCGGACCATTCTCTGTAAACCAGGGGTGTCAAAGTCAATACCTGGAGGGCCGGAGCCCTGCAGAGTTTAGTTCCAGCCCTGCTTCAACAAACCTATCTGTAGGTTTCAAACAAGCCTAAAGCACTCAATTAGTTTAATCAGATGTGTTTAATTAAGGTTGGAACTAAACTGTGCAGAGCTCCAGCCCTCCTGGAACTGGCTTTGACACCTGTGCTGTAAACCCTAGAGATGGTTGTGTGTGATAATCCCAGTAGATCAGCAGTTTCTGAAATAGTCAAACCAGCCCGTCTGGCACCAACAACCATGCAAAGTCACTTAAATCACCTTTGTTCCCCATTCTGATGCTCGGTTTGAACTGCAGCAGATCGTCTTGACCATGCCTACATGTCTCAATTGCTTCCATGTGATTGGCTGATTAGAAATATATATATATATATCTGAATTATTAGCCCCCCTGTTTATTTTTTTCCCCAATTTCTGTTTAACTGAGAGATTTTTTTTCAACACATTTCTAATCATAATAGTTTTAATAACTCATTTCTAATAACTGATTTATTTTATCTTTGTCTTGATGACAGTAAATAATATTTGACTAGATATTTTTCAAGACACTTCTATACAGCTTAAAGTGACATTTAAAGGCTTAACTAGGTTAATTAGGTTAACTAGGCAGGTTAGGGTAATTAGGCAAGTTATTGTATAACGATGGTTTGTTCTGTAGACTATCGAAAACAAATATAGCCTAAAGGGGTTAACAATTTTGACCTTAAAATGTTTTTTAAAAAATTAAAAACTGCTTTTATTCTAGCCAAAATAAAACAAATAAGACTTTCTCCAGAAGAAGAAATATTATCAGACATACTGTGAAAATTTCTTTGCTCTGTTAAACATCATTTGGGAAATATTTTAAAAAAATAAATAAATTCAAAAGGGGGCTAATAATTCTGACTTCAACTGTATATATATATATATTATTTATTTATTTATTTTTTTTCTGTACATCAAATTTACTGAAAAAATAGGCATCAGTTTTCCCTTAAAACAATTAGCAGAGCAACCATTTTCAACATTGCTAATAGAAAAATAGAAATCTTCAAATAATTCTGAATAATGGAGTAATGGCTGCTGAAAATCCAAATCAATAAATAAAACAATGGAATATTTTATTTGACAAATTTGTAAAAATCTTACTGACCCCAAACTTTTGAAGGTAATGTACAAACACTTTGCAAAAAGCGAAGGCAAAACTGGATACATGAGCTGCTTTTACAATATTGCTTAATTCTATAAATATGTACAAAGCACAGTACATTTTCTTCATTTTCATAATAATGTAACTATAGCTTTATTTAATGTCTGTTAAGTGCTTTTTGTCCCTTTAAAAAAACTAAACTCCCATAATTCAGTTTATGAATAAAGAAAAATCTCTGTAACCCAATTTCATGTATTATTATTTGGCACAGACTAAATGATTGTGGTATAAACTAGTCAGCCATCAAAACAAGACACTACTTTGAATAAGTTATGAAGAAATATCAACTACAAATGTACAGAATGAAAAAAGAATTCAGTGTTTGTGTAAACAATAGTTCCTTGTCCATTTTCATGTCTATTATCTGATAAATATTAATGTACATACAAATATTCATGACACAATTTACTTAGTTGGATCACGAACAGCTAGGATGACTATAATAAGTAAAGTGAGGAAGAGGGCAAACGCGATGAAGAAAATCTCAGCGGCCCATTGACTGTGTGGCACTCCTGTGACGACACTAGAGCTTTCAGAAGGAATCATATTGGTCAGGTTCAGCATGTAGCCCAGCGTCCAACCAATATCTGTATCTGCAACCTGTAACCGGCAAACAATCATAAATGAGTGCAAATCTCCACGTCACATTGATAGGAAAAAGGGCTTTGTGTCAGGAGAGATTCCCAGAAGCAAAGGTCATGTGATTTATTGGTTTATGTGCATCAGAATCACATTATGATGTCAGTTTATGAGCTGTTGATGTTGTGCTCTTGCATAATGCTGGGTATATTATGGGCTATAACAAGCTTTTTCAGTCATTTTCGATGGTATGGTGTGCTTTTAATAAAACACCAGCCATGTGACTTGATCCTGAGCGTTTCACAACAGTCCAATCATAGAGGAAGAGGTGCGGAGCAAATATCACACCAAATAACTCTCAGAACATTCTGTTCTGACGACTGTTAAGGTGCAAATACTTCAACAAGCACATCATGTAGAAGTTATTATTGCTCAACTTTGTGACATTTTTAATTAGAAGCAAATTATCTGCAAAATCTATTATTAGTAACAGCACTGCTGATATACCAACACAATCTCATGGCAATTCCTAACTTTTGGATTTTAGTGGCTGTCATATGAATTCGTACACTCCATTCGAATATTTTAGTTTGATTTACTCATGCCCCAATGATGGTTGGGGTTTAGGGGTATACATTTTCATGTGTAATATGATAATTCTCTGACAACATGTTAAATAGTTAAGTTTCCTCATGGTATTAGGCTAATTAATCTGTATCGCAGCAACTAATAGAGTGCAACAGTGAGGGTTCCTTCTCAAATTTTCCATACCCCAATGATTATAATCATACAAATGGTAAATCATAGACCTGTTTTGAGCTCCAAGGTTGATAAATGATGATATTCATTTTTTATTTTGGCTTAGTCCCTTTAATAATCTGGGGTCGCCACAGCGGAATGAACCGCCAACTTATCCAGCATATGTTTTACGCAGCAGATGCCCTTCCAACTGCAACCCATCACTGGGAAACATCCATACATGCTCATTCACACACATACACCACGGTCAATTTAGCTAACCCAATTCACCTATAGCGCATGTCTTTGGACTTGTGGGGGAACCCGGAGCACCCGGAGGAAACCCACACGAACACTGGGAGAACATGCAAACTCCACACAGAAATGGCAACTGACCCAGCCGAGGCTCGAACCAGCGACCTTCTTGCTGTGAGGTGATGGAGCTACCCACTGCGCCACCATGACACTAAATGATGAAATACTCCTGCTAAATCCATCTACTACACACCAATTCAATGATTTTCTGGGTTTAGTAAACTACTTTGTTTACTTGTGTTTAGTAGAGAAACTGCACATATGATGCTATATAGACAAATCTACCAATCAGATGAGTTGCAGTGATCCAAGCATGTGAAAAAGAGACCTTTAGCTCCACCCACTTACATGAAAAGATAGTGAATAACTCTCATTTATATATATATATGCAAATTTTGCATTAACCTTGACTTTTTTCTTTGTCGTTTTTAATTTGATTATGATATTCACAATTTGTTATGGTATTGTAATTCTTCAGTTCACTCAAAATGTACATTTCCTCACCTTTTTTACACTCAAGTGGTTCTAAATTTTTATGAATTTCGTTATTTTGTTAAACAAAAACAAGATATTCTGAAGAATGTTGGGAAAAGTAGCCATTGGCATCCATAGTAGAAATAAAAAATACTATGGAAGTCAATGGGTGGCATGGTGGTGTAGTGGGTAGCGCTGTCACCTCACAGCAAGATTGGGGGTTAAGCATTGGGCGAAACACCAATATGGTGCAGCTAAGTATCAACTTCGATATAAATGGCCGTAGGAGTAAGTAAGTAAGCAAGTATGGAAGTCAGTGGGCGGTTGTTTACAAGTGGAGGACAAATAAATGAAGAGATTTTTCATTATTGGCTGAACTGTCTTTTTAAATCCGTTGAGTACACAGTCATCATAGTCAGTGGATCTTTGCATGTTATTACAATTGTTCATTTCATTTCAAGTTTGGATTGTTATGATTCTTTGGTTGGTTTGATTCATGGCATATAATGCATTAACCTTATGAAAATCCTTATGGGACAAATTCATGGAAGACATCCTTCCTGAATCAATGATATAAACAGAATGAAAATGGGAAGATGAATATTCAAAACTGAGAATATGTCTTCTTACCTGTTTGACAAAAGAAATTTGATCCCAGGTGTTATTGAACTTGTATCCTTTCAGGAGAATAGTCGTAATATAGTGACCAGAAGCACAATAATCCTTCAGATATTTTGCCTTAATGGATGGATTCTCAGCAGTTAGCTGCAGAAGGAAATTACTGTCATTATCATGAGTTTACAGAATCATCATTACAAAAATACTTATGTTATGACTCAAGTCTAATCTCAAAAGGCTGTTTACTTTAATATACAAGATGATCATGTATTGTAATCGTCTCTGTGTACTCACAGTTGTCCAGTTTTTGCTGCAAAGAGTGTCAATAGTGGAAAAAACTTTTGTTAGTGGAGCTTTTGGAGTAAGACCGAGGAAGTCAAATGTGTAGAAGTATGCAGAAAAAGCCTGAGAAGGAAATTAAATCTAGTGATCAAACTTATTTTAAAGCATGCGAAACACAAATTAAAGTAAAAATAATAGCAGAGGATAATTTGTGGAAACCTTTGAACAAGATTCTGCTTATATACGCCATTTATTCAGGCATCACATTGCTCTGATTGGGCTGCGTGTTTTTGATTACCCAAAAAAAGCAATATATTGGTGTAAAAATAAACAGATTATTGAGAATTAAAAAAGGGTAATATATCTTTACATTTTCCCTTACATTAAAATGTGTTCTGTTTAATAAAAAATTCTTTTTTTTTTACCAAATAATAATGACTACTGTGTATATTTTTACTATAGTTTATACAAATTCTAACAATTGTTAGATACAAAAAAATTCAAGCATTTAAAAAAAAAAATCATTTGATGACATTTAAAGCCCCAAAATATAAATTAATTGTCATTTTAAATGTTTATAATTTGTCACTATCCTTTAACATTTACTGCACTGTTAACAATTTCCTGTAGAATTTACAGTAACTTACTGGCAGCAGTTCGCCAGTAACTTATTGTAAATCAATAACAAATACTGTATCTTAGTAACTCAAATTACTGATAAAATACAGTATTTACATTTACAGCACCATATACAGTAATTTTCACAATGTAGCTTTAAAATACAGTAACATACTGCATAACATAAAATACAGTTCATATTACAGTTAGATACTGTGTAATTTACAAAAATCATTAACAGTGTGCCGTGTTAGAAAGATCTTTTAAAATACAACAAACATAATTATTATTATTATTATCAATTATTCTTTTATATATTTTAAAATGTGCAGGCCAGAATCTTTTGTTTACATTAATGCACGTACACTATAGTTGTTCTTAAATAGTTAAACGTATAATATAATATTGCGATCACTTTCTCCTTGTTCCAAACCAGTGTTTTGCTGCTGATAAATACAAAGAAGAAGATATTTAGAAAAATGTTGGAAACTGGTAACTATTGACTTCCATAATATTTGTATTTCCTACTATAGATGTCAATGGTTACTGGTTTCCAGCATTCTTCAAAAATCTTGTGTTCAATAGAGCATAAAACTCCAACTTTTTTGTAAGTAGTAGTAAAGAGTTAGTTAATGATGACAGAAATTTCAGAAAAATCAGAAAAAGCACACCTCGTCTTTCAAGCATAAATCAGATATTTCTCTAATTGAAATATTCGAATATTAATGTTTCTAAATGTCAATATAAACTACATTATATTCAAAAATGTAAGATATTATCTGTAATATAAATGACAGTCTGAAAATATTTAGGTTTTCATTTCCTTCCTTACATTAAAACTCTAAACATAAACGTAATGTAAGACTCACAAAGAATTCGCCGTTGACTGGAGGTTGATAGATGCCATTGAAGCCACAGTCAGGAGATAACGCACAACCAGTGAGGTTAACAATGTTCTCTATTAGAGAAAGGCAAAGGAATGAATTTCCTGTTCCCCTAAAAAGGATTGTATCCTTGGGGTTGAAACTGCTTGGTGGGACCACACAAGGGGAGTTGTAAAGTTCAGCCAAAGTAAGATTGAGATTATATCCTTTGTGGTAGCATGGGTGACTGATAGATGATGATGATCCCGCATTCTAGACAGAGCACAGACACCATATCTGATATTCAACTGTGACTTTTATCTTTTGTTTATAGGCGCTTTATTTTTAAACTGGTAAACAGATAATCTTTAATTAATCTAACTCTTTAAAAACCAACCTTGTGAAGGTAGGCCTGGAGTTTCTTCAAAGCCTGGTCTTTGCCGTAACACAAGTAGCTGTAAGTGTACAACTCATATTTATACCCATAGAGTTGGAGATTAAATGCTGAATTTGGGTCTCTCACTGGGTCTTTTGGGGTAAAGGAGATCTGTGTTGATGCACCACCGAGATCTAGAGCACCAATGATCTTTCCTGCTTTAGGGTGGATCCAGGAGCCCTCAAATGTGTGCTGCAAGAAAAAACCATTAAAGGTGTGGTGAACATTTTGTGAGAAATCACTGTTGATATTTGAAAACTGACAGCCAAACAAACACACTCCCTCCCTTTATTGATCCACCCCAAGTTCATGAACACACTGTGCAACAACTAACCGCTGACGTATCAGTTAGCTTACGCAAGTAAATATTAATCAGCCTATAAGGTGTGGAAATGAATGTGTCTTTTTGATATCAACAGGTAAAATATCAACGCAAACGAACGAAAAAGTGGATATGACACATGAGAATGTGAAAAAAAAGAGGTCAAGGTGAGTCACACATTTTCAAACCATTTAATTTCCATCACCATGTTAATGCACATTTTGAAGTATCGCATGAGATACGAGTGATGGAAAAAACTAATTAAAACCAACTAAAAGTGGTGGTGGTTTGGGATTGCCAATCATAATAATGGAAATTGGAAACACATTTGCTGAATAAACTGATGTAGCAAACATTACACACACTAGCCCCTCTCACAAAGTGATACCGGTAAATATCCGGAAAATTTCTGGAAAGACTTCACCATTCAAAAAGGCGCTTTTCACACAGGCGAGGACATTCCGGAATTTTTCCGGAAAAGAGCATTCACACATCCATTCCAAAATACTCACCGGAGCACTCCTTCATGTGCACACGCATCAAGCAACTGAAGCGGAGCTTGAAGGTTTCCACAGTTGGCATTAAGAAGGAACATAGAAAGGTTATCTGACTAACATCTAGCAGATAAATGTGTCTGGAAAAATATTCAAATGCTTTTATTTTCATAAACAGCGCAAATGTGAATGCGTCTGAATGTTCTGATGTTCTAAACGTGAACGCGCTCTTTTTCTGGTATTTTTTCTTCTGCGTTCACACAGAGCAGCATTCCGGCAAATTACCGATAATGTTACAACTCCGTTTTCCAGAAAATTGGCAGAACAAATTTAACAGTATTTTTAAAAAAGGGCCTGTTCACACATGATCGCTTTCCTGAAAAATTGCTGGTAATTTTCCAGAAAGGTCTGTATGCGTGAAAGGGGATACTGACTCCATTATGCTTGCCTTGTTTACTGTTGGTTACTAAGTTACCAATACTACAGTTGGCCTCTTAAAGAACTTGATGTAAGCGCATCTAATTCACATTTGGGCTATTTTTTTCAAACTTTAAACTTCTCGCTTCACATTAGGATGGAAATGCAGCTAATGACACTCAAAGCACATATCTTGGTGATTGGCTAGTAAGATGTTGTGGTGCTCAGTCTGATGGCTTAAATTTTCCACAATTTACAAAGCCGGTAAATAATATATAAACAATATTTCTTCCCTGCACACAGAACAGACTGCCAGCAATTATTAGCACAATCAGTTATAAACAGTGTTTCTTAGAAATCACTTACTGCACCATTTAGAGTATTGAAATACAGGGTTCTTACAAAAGCAGCAATTAATAGTGATTAAGAATCATTTCTACTTTTGAATGAGTGGCTTACCTGACTCAGTGTTGGCAAAACAACATGAAAAGCAGGACTATTATAGTATTACAGAATCTATTGTACATGTCTTCACTGGCTTTCACAGAGTGACAAATAAATAAAGTTATCTGGGGTGAGGACATATAATGAATGATGTTGCATTAGGGGTTTTATTCCACATTTTTAAATGGACTGAATTACCAAACAAAGTGTACAGACAAAAAGCCATTACTTTAAAAACACAATAATCAATAGTATCTGAACGCAGACTTGGATTTGCAGGCTGATTTCAGATATGCAATGTCAGACACGACGCACTCAATGGATCTAGTGACATCACTGTGAGGGGTAGGGGTGGGCAGGTATGGCGAGTATTCATGATACATTTATTTTAAATACAAAATAGTATTTAGTCATTTGTATTTGATAGGGTTGATGAAAATGGCTTGCTATTTTGTATCAAAATACTTTAGTTTCTTGTATTTTTGTAGTTTCAAAATACTGTAAAATACTTCAAATAATAATAATAATATAGTAAATAATATTTGACTAGATATTTTGCAAGACATTTCTAGACAGCTTAAAGTGACATTTAAAGGCTTAACTAGGTTAATTAGGATAACTAGGCAGGTTAGGGTAATTAGGCAAGTTATTGTATAACGATGGTTTGTTCTGTAGACTATCGAAAAACAAAATTAGCTTAAAGGGGCTAATAATTTTGTCTCTAAAATGTTTTTAAAAAAATTAAAAACTGCTTTTATTCTAGCCAAAATAAAACAAATAAGACTTTCTCCAGAAGAAAAAATATTATCAGACATACTGTGAAAATTTCCTTGCTCTGTTAAACATCATTTGGGAAATAGTTAAAAAAGAAAAAAAAAATCAAAGGGGGGCTAATAATTCTGACTTCAACTGTATATATATATATTTACTAATCAATGCAACATCTTCACACACATATTTATGAAAATACATACAGTAAAAAGTGTGAAACAAGCAATTCCTCCGAAGATGGATATGTACTGTATATACAGTACCTAGCAAAATAGCCTTATAATAGCCTATTATTATATTATCCTATCAGTATTGGAAAGTGCACCTTACCTTAATAAAGCTCTCCAAGAGGTAGTTGGTGGTGATCCAGCCATAAGCTCCCTCCTCCATCCCTGTGAGTATTCTGGCTCCTCGGAAATCAAATGGGTAACTTTGAATTGTTTTGGCGACCTCTGCGAGGATGCTGTCTGATTGTGTTTGGTTCAGTAAGCTGTGAAACCAATGATACAGTTTATCTTTTATTTAAACTAACATCAAAATAAGTGAGTGTACAGCCAAATATTTCTCCATAATAATCAGCAAGATATTCAAGGGTATATTCACTTCAGAAGCCGCATGCCAGCAGTGGCACCGAGGTACACAGGTGTGGACTTCTGCTGTTCTGTTGGTATTGCTGCCTTAGCAATGTCCAAGCATTTCTTTAGACTTTCTCCAGCTCCTGCAGGGTTCTGGACGTAGCTTGATATGCCATCACCTATTGAAAATAAAAATATACAATTATTTCAACCTTGTGTAAGAAATTACTCTGCCTCGACACAAATTTCATTCTAAATGGTATGTTGATGCTCATTTCCCAAAAGGGCTCAATTATGATAGTGAAGACAAGTCAACAATTTGTTGTCTTAGCTTTATTTGAGATGATCACATCTTGAGAAATGGTAGAAGGGGGAAGGGTGTGGGGTACAAAGGACCATCTCACAAAATGCATTAACATAAAGAGAATAGATGCGTCAACAGCCAAGGAGCAACTTTATTAACATTAATCACAGTAAATTAAAACTGTATAAAAGGTTGGAGAATGAGTTCATTCTGACTTGACTGAAACCAGGGTATTGCAGTGTACTGCTATGCTGGATAAACATCTTCATTGAGATCTTCTATACGTCCTCCTCATTTTTTCTGCATAAAAGAGTCGATTTTGTATTAACTACTCACTATTGGGCAAATGGGAGGGAGGCCCATCCTTAAAACCTTGGTCCTGGGCTCCATATGTTTTTATTATGAAAATGCATAGCGACATCACATCAACCACACAAAACACCCTAGCAACATCATAGCAGCGCTCATGCTAGAGCATTTTTGGTGGTTGCTAAACACATAGCAAAAATGTCCGCAGATTCTTTCTGGCCCTGCTAAACCACCAGCAACACACAAGAAACAACACAGAATACTTTAACAACCACATATGAAGCACCTACTAAAACTTTAGTAACAAAGCTCCTTCTCAAAATCATATCAGTGCTGTACTCTACACAGAACGCCAAATGAACTATATATCTTTTAAAAAACTTTTGCTTCCAGCATCAAGCCTAATCCTGCTTCACACTAAAGATTATTTCCAATTTAAAACTTAAAACTTCTTAAGTCAACGTTACTGTTTGTCCTTCAAACATTTTAATGTAGTTGATTTAATTTTTAGAATCTGATTAATAACTTAAAAATGCTATAAATATTTTTAATAATACGTAAAATATTGATAATAAAAACTCAATTTATTCCTGTTACTTTATTAAATAATAATATACAATTTTATGGTAAATTTAATGTACATTTTTTAGTTGTTCTGATAACGTTGCAGTTGACTCACCATCCACATCGCAGCTTTGTTTCTGGGACACTATTCCAGTGTTGTTTTCTTTGTTTCCCTGCCACTGGTACAGGAAAAGGGCAGTGTGGCTGGAGCCGGCATCAAAAACAATCCCGAACTGAGGAAGTCAGACAAAGAGCCTCATAAATGTGGAAAATTTATTGAGTATGATTACTTTCTTGAGAGAAATAGCACACACACATTGTGAGAGAGAACATTTGACACTAACTCTCACATTCTCACATTACCACGTTGGTAAATTCATCAAGTTTTCAAATAACTTTAAGCATAACAGTTTGTGTTATTTTAGTACAATTAAAATATTATTGTAGTTTCTATTAATTTAAGTTTTTATTTAATATTTTCTATTTAAAAAGTTTGTATTTTTGTGTTTGGCATTTTATGGATTTGTGAATTCTATGCTTTTTTCAATTAAAATTTTCAACAGGAGATTCAGCGGGGGGTGGGGGGGGGGGGTCCAACTGTTGCATTTCAGTGAATGTATAGTTGATGTTTTATAGAAAAATTTAGTAATTTGGTCTTCAATCAATTAAAACTGCTGCTAGTTCTCTTTGTTCTTAGAGTTCAAGTATACACTAGTGTGTTGAACTTTAGCTTCTTCCCTCCTTGTTCCCTGTACCTAAAGGGTAAATACAGCATTTGCGGGTTGTAAATTAAAGTAAAGTATTGTTCCCTCCTTGTTCCCTGAACTTAAAGGGTAAACACAGCATTTGTTCCCCCTCTTGTTCACTGTAGTTTACAGGGTAAAATCTTGAAGGTAGTGAAACAAATATACAAACACACAATATATTTCTTTACTTTCTAACCTTTATTTAATAAATAGACATTTTAAAACACTTCATCTTAATCAAACATTGTCTCGTCTATCATTGCCTATACTCATTCATTCATTCATTTTCTTTTCAGCTTAGTCCCTTTATTAATCTGGGGTCGCCACAGCGGAATGAACGGTATCTGTAAATGTTTAGTGTGTGGAATTGTTGGACAACCAACACACACACATATTAAACAGCAAAAAAAACACGTATAGCTTAGCTTACTAAAAGCCTTTATGTCTGTATATTTTTTTTTATATAAAATGCAGAGCAGCAAGACCGATGGGATTGCATCAGCTACTCACCATCAGAGTCCTCAGTGGAAGCTGAGAAGAAGAAGAGAAGAAAAAAGAAGCCAAACAAAAGATGCCAGAAAAAGGGGGAAGGAAATAACGTGTTATTTTGTTGTTTGAGTATAGGCAGGGCAGCACGATGAAACAGTAGGTAGCACAATCGCCTCACAGCAAGAAGGTCTCTGGTTCAAGCCTCGGCTGGGTCAGTTGGTATTTCTGTGTTTTTGGAGTTTCCATGTTCTAACCCCATGTTAGCGTGGGTTTCCTCCAGGTGCTCCAGTTTGCCCCAAAAGTCCAAAACATGTAGTGACATTGGGTAAGCTAAAATTGTCTGTAGTGTATGTGTGTGTTTTCCAGTGATGGGTTGCAGCTGGAAGGGCATCCGCTACGTAAAACATGTGCTGGATAAGTTGGCGGTTCATTCCGCTGTGGCGACCCCAGATTAATAAAGGGACTAAGCCGAAAAGAAAATTAATGAATAAATGTATGTGTGTGAATGAGTGTGTATGGATGTTTCCCAGTGATGGGTTGCAGCTGGAAGGGCATCCGCTGCGTAAAACATATGCTGGATAAGTTGGCGGTTCATTCCGCTGTGGCGACCCCAGATTAATAAAGGGACTAAGCCAAAAAGAAAATGAATGAATGAGTATAGGCAATGATAGACGAGACAATGTTTGATTAAGATGAAGTGTTTTAAAATGTCTATTTATTTATTATATACTACAGGGAACAAGAGGGGAACAAATGCTGT
Source organism: Danio kyathit (assembly GCA_903798195.1). Lineage (NCBI taxonomy): Eukaryota > Metazoa > Chordata > Actinopteri > Cypriniformes > Danionidae > Danio > Danio kyathit. Next base: position 49,904,233 of record LR812524.1, on the reverse strand, counting down.
ATTTACCCTTTAACTACAGGGAACAAGGAGGGAAGAAGCTAAAGTTCAACGCACTAGTGTATACTTGAACACTAAGAACAGAGAGAACTACAGCAGCAGTTTTAATTGATTGAAGACCAAATTACTACATTTTTTTATAAAACATCAGCTATACATTCACTGAAATGCAACAATTGGATTAAGTCCACATCATGCAAAGTTATTTGTTGCTAGTGATGTTGAGACATTGCTGGCTGGTGAGATCGACGAGTAAACATTCATAAGGTAAGTTGTGTATGGAAATATGTTTTTATATTGAATTGCAGATTTAAAATACATACAGTAGCCTATACAATAAGGTTTCATAATTTCACAGGTTGTAAACCTTTTATTCATTTAACACCCCATATAAAACCCTGAATAAGGGTACTATTACTAATGTACTTATGCAGGTGCATGTACATTTGCAGGTTGCATTAGGTTGTCACCACCCTTGCATCATTCTTTACATGTATACAATACTTAAAGAAAAGTACATCGTAAAGTCACTTACGCGGTTCTTTGCGTGTTGAATATCCTATTGTTACCCCCTTACCCAAACATTATGGTTTGTTCCTTTGCAGTTTATAGAAAAGTACACCGTAAATTCAATATACTTACGCTGTACTTGTAGTGTTGAATATCTGGTTGTTACCCCCTTATTACCAAAGCATTACAGTTTGTTCCCCTTTACCGACACATACATTCATTAAACCTATACGTACAGAAAAGTACATCGTTATTTCACTGTACTTGCACGGTTATTTGAGCCTGATCTCACGAGGAAACGTAAGTATTTTACGTTTTGTCAGTTTAGTGGCTAATTCGTACGAATTCGTACGAGTTCAGTTGTACGAAAATGTACGATTTTAAAAAGGAGGCGTGGCATCTAACCCCACCCCTAACCCCAACCGTCATTGGGTGATGGGCAAATCGTACTAATTTGTACGAATTAGATCGTACGTATTCATACGAATTAGCCACTAATGAAAAAGTTACGAATTGCCGTGAGATAGCGTTGGTTATTTGCGTGTTGAATATCTGGTTGTTACCCCCTTATTATCCAAGCATTACAGTTTGTTCCCTTATACCTACACATACGTACATTATACTTATACTATACGTACAGAAAAGTACACCGTTATTTCACTGTACTTACGCGGTACTTTGCGGGTTGTAAAAGAAAGCGTTACCAATATAATTCAGCGTTTCATTTTCATAAGGTTTTCTCTTTTATTGGACAAACTTTTATGATAATGTTATTACAAATTTGTGTTCAGATACACAGCCAACTATAGGAAAAGACATGTAGGGAAAGATAGTCAGAATGACAGGCAACATGGGGAGAACAGGAACTTAAATACACAGACTAATCAAACTGAAACAGGCACAGAGGATCAAACACGGGCGAGACAGGATGGGAAACAAAGGAGTACAAGAGAAGTCACACCTGAACCAAATCAACACTGGGGAGAAACTGGGTCACAAAATACAAGGGTTGAAAAACAAAAAAAAGACATGAGGCACACAGGAAAACAGAGTCCTGATAATGCGCCCCCCTCTGGGGGGGGTCTGGAGGAAAGCCATAGTGGCAATCACAGAGGGAAAAAGTGACACACTGACAGAGTGTATCCTTGCTGCAACCTGCAGCTTGATGACTTAATGGATCAGGTCTAATACATAAAGGATGTGAGTGCAATCTGTTTTTTCTAGAAACAAGAATTATTTATATTAATTATTAAATTGTGTGTTATTAACGTCTACAACTACCCCAACCCTAAACGCAACCCTTAAAGTATTAACACGTCTACACCAGGGGTGCCCAATCCTGTTCCTGGAGATCTACTTTCCTACAGAATTCAGCTCCAACACTGATCAAACACAACTAAACCAACTAAGTTGGAACTTGGATCTGAAGGAGCACTTGTTTGATCGAGGTTGCAGCTGAACTCTGCAGGAAGGTACATCTCCAGGAACAGGAACACCCCGGGTCTACACCTACCCCAACCTTAAACCCAGTTGTCACAGTAGCATGAACGTCATCATAGTGGGCATACACAATGTCCACTGCGTATTGGACCTGATCAAGTATGTCAATGTGCTACAGACTGCACAGGGGAGACCAGGGTGGACCAGATGGAGAGAGAAGCCAGGTAGACGACTGGAGGAATTTGGAGCAGGTGGAGCAGGAGGTACCCAGGCCACAGTCATGGAGACAACAGTGGGAGAAGCCATGGAGGAGACAGAGCTGACGACTCCAAGGGGACTGATGCTGGCGAAGCAAATGATGGAGGCTGACCGGTAGAACTGGGGCATGGTCAACTGAACTGGTAGGAGATTCAACAGGATTGGAGACCAGTGGGAAACCTGAAGGGATGAATACCGGTGGTTAATCGGCATAATCCTTTGGGGCTGCAGGATCTGGATCGGGGCCTGACCCAACAATGGCTGCAGACACTGGATTGTGGGTTTCACAGACCACTTTCATCTTTAACTGCCTCAGTTCTCCGGTCAACTTACTCTCTGCTGTGTTGCAGTGGGCAGAGCTTTCCTTTGTGGCTTCAGATTTCCATACAGTGCAGCAGGGAAATGATGGGCTGAGCGCTGGGTCTGGAGCGGCACTGGTGAAGCATGGATCTCTGTTCACAATCTGGGACCTCGCCAATGTCCACTCCACAAAGACAGCGAAATCATCTTGAGGACCATATTCAGACAATGGCACTCTGCACATGGTGTTCAGGTTAATGTTTTAAAACGCACTGAGTGTGTCATCTGGGTAGCTGTTGGAGTTACTAAACGACAGGACCTGTCTTGTATGATCCTTTAAACACGATTCCTTGATCAACAGGAGGAAGATAAAATGAGATAAGGGAAGGGGTCAAATAAGAACATAAACAATAACATTGGGAAAGCACATGGAAATGAAGCGTGGTAAAGCAAATGTTACAAATTGTCAAGGTCCGTTCTTCTACCACGGATCTATTGGAAACAGGAATGAGGAGCAGACGAAGGAGAAGCTATTGACATATTTAATAGATAAGCACAGAGGACATACACATCCAACTAGACACAGTGGGACATCATGCCTAGACAATCAGACCAGACGGATACAAGAATCCGGCTAAAACCTAATCAAGCTGAGATGGGCGCCGAGGATCAAACACAGGTAAGAGATGAAAAAAAACTAATATAGGCAGGAGGAAAACAAAGGAGTAAAAGACAAGATACACTTGTACCAAATGAACATAATTAACACTGGGGAGAAACTGGGGCACAGAACACAAGGGGAGAAAAACACATGAGGCACAGAAGGAAACACTGAATCCTGACTGCTGTTTAATGGAGAGAAGACTTTTTAAACATAATTGTTTTAATAATCAGTTTCTAATAACTAATTTCTATGTAACTCATAATAAATTTTATGACATGATGACAGTACATAATATTTTACTTGTTGTTTTGGAAGATACTAGTTTTCAGCTTAAAGTACAATTTACAGGCTTAACAAGGTTAGTTAGGTTTTCTAGGCAAGCTAGGTTAAATAGGCAAGCCATTGGATAAGTGGTTTGCTCTGTAGCCATTAAAAATATATATTAAACGTACTTTTATTACTTTTGTTTTCAGTTTTCATTTTTCTTTTGCCCTTATCATTATTATTAATTTTTGTATATTTTTTTTTCTTCTCATTTGTATATAAAAAAGCAACAAAGATAATGATATATAACTATTTGTACTGAAATAGTGTTTGTTTTTTCGCAATAAAAAATTTGAACATAAAAATATATATTAAACGTATATTTATAAGGGGACTAATAATATTGACCTTAGAAATATTTTTAAAATAATAATAAAATGCTTTCTTTCCAGCCAAACCTAAAGAAATAAAACTTTCTCTAGAATAAAAAAATAATATTAGGAAAAACAGTGAAAAATGCTCTGTTAAACACCACTTTATTTGAAATAATATTAAATATTGAATTTGAAAGAATTCAAATTTATATATAATAAAATAAATGCAAAATAATTTTGCCTTCAATATTTATTATGCAACACTATATAAATTCTGCAACATCATGCCTTGTTTTGTTTTGGTTATTTTTACAGTGTATTTTAGTTATGCTTATACTGTTATCAGCTGCCATGCACATTTTTTTAACTATGTTGACAAGTTTGGGATGATCTACATTTAATAACAGCAAGCAGTGCTAGTAACAAAAATTAACTTTGCATACAATTTTCTTGTACATAAATGCCTACTTTTAAAACAATACTAATTTACTTGACACACAACTGCTGTTAAAAATCTTCATAAAACCACACTGTTAGTGACAGTTAAACGTCTTCGCACCTGTGTTGAGTACGGCTGATCCAAAGTCTGCCGGTTTGCAAGAGCCAGAATCAAAGCGATGATTGTTGTCAAAGCCACGGCTGCCATTGCAGCACCCAGCAAAATAACCTTCATATGAACCATTTCTGCAGTCTGTCCAAAAACAAAACAACAAATCTGCACTGCATGTACTTAAAGATCGATCCACAGTTCATTTCATGACATGCCCAAGTGATTTTTTTAGTTTATTCAAACATATCTGCAACAAACTTAAGCAAAACACACAAAAACAATACATTAAGTTAATTTAAAGTTTAAAGACTAAACAATAGGACTTAAAAAAACAATATAAAACCATTGAAAATATAATAATAATAATCAGTTTTTATGTAATTCAGAAAGGGTTTCCAAATTTTATTAAATTATTCACCCTGATAGGTAGGCAGTGTCTTCTTTTCTAAAGGTATATAGATGTAAACCTCTGACAAATCCAATTATTCTGTTACTTAGTTAATTTTAAGCAGTTAATCAGGTTTCAACTGTTTGTTTTGGGGTTTAACAAAACAAAATTATGCTTAAAATAATGATGAAAAGGGTTTATTTGATTGGCAATACATTTAGCTATTATCGACATAATTTCAGTAATTCAAATAACTTGACTGTGTATAAGCTTAGAGTTGGTAAAATGACCCAATACGAAATCCATCAGAAATTCCATGTATCTTTCACATAATATCATATTGTCATGTCCAAAACAAAACAAAGTGAAACAGCACTCGAATCCACGTTCAGACACGTTCATTCGTCATTGCTTTGTTTATGAATCCAAGTTTACAAGTTCAACAGAATCAATGTTTAACCAACATCTACCCTTGATGTTTGTTGTTTAAACCAGATTTCACACCTAGAAACAAAAGTGTCTTACCTTTTTTTCTTTCTTTATGAACAAAGTGTATCTCGTATATTGAAGCCAGGTATATGCGATGTTGATTCCTCCACACCTTTACTCCAGCCGGGCCTCTGGAAACTGAAGTTAAACTCCCACTTCCCCAGTATATCTTCAGCTCATTACACACACACACACATAACAGCACACTCAATAACTTTTTCCTCCACACACATACACACCCCTGCTTTACAGGCTCGAGTTCTGTTATATTAATCAAACTGTCACAGGCTGAATCATTTCCAGCAGGTTTTACTTGAAGAATTTGACAGGATGTCCTGATAAGTGGGAACTGATAAACAGCCCTTATCTCAGTCAAACTGAAACCATGCACTAACCTTCTCCACCAATAACAACTGTTACTTAATAACTAATCTCTCTGAGAATCTATTGTGTTAAAGTCCTATTTGTAGCAAAAAGTTGTGATAATGTTTCGGTAACACTTGATTTTGATGGTCCATTTGAGTATTCGTAAACTAACACTCTCAGAATGTTATGAACGCTGTATTAAAAGTATTTCGTTTTGGAAAAAAATGTGTAGGATGATATTTCATTAAAATAGAGTTAAGTGAATAGACTAGAGTTACGTGAATCAAAGCAAAAGAAAAGTCGTGTTTATTTGGTGTCATTTTTTACATTTTAATAATAATAATTAATAATAATAATTCCTTACATTTATACAGCGCTTTTCACATGGGGGGGGGGGGGGGGGGTCTCCTCATCCACCACCAGTGTGCAGCATCTACCTGGATGACGCGACGGCAGCCATTTTGCACCAGACCGCACACCACACACCAGCTGATTGGTGGAGAGGAGACAGAGTGATTAAGCCAATTATGATATGGGGAGGGTTCGGAGGCCATGATGGACAGAGGCCAGTGGGCAGATTTGGCCAGGATGCCGGGGTTAAACCCCTACTCTTTTTCGAAGGACATCCTGGGATTTTTAATGACCACAGAGAGTCAGGACCTCGGTTTAACGTCTCATCCGAAAGACAGCGCTCACTGAGCAGTATAGAGTCCCCATCACTATACTGGGGCAATAGGACCTACACAGACCGCAGGTTGGGCGCCCCCTGCTGGCCTCACTAACACCACTTCCGGCATGCATGCGTTATTAATGCATTTATTTTCAATTAATTCATTAAATTGTTTTGCCTTCACCTCAACACTGTAAAAACTTTATGTTTACTAAATAAAATTGCGCAAACCTGTCTCTTTAAAGGCAAAGTTCACCCAAAAATGAAAATTAACGCTGATTTTTCTCACCATGTTCAAAAAAAGTTTTTTGTTGAACACAAAAAAAGATATTTTGAAGAATGTTGGAATGCAGCAGCCATTGACTTCCATTTTGTTCTTTTTGATGGTAATGGATTACAGTTTCCAGAACTCTTCAGAATATCTTGTTTTGCGTTCAACATATAAAGGACATTTAAAAAAGTTTTTAGAAAAACGTGAATTAATCATAAGGAAATTTACATTTTAGGGTGAACTATCCCTTTAATTCAATGAAGGACTAAACCCTATTGCAAGTGTCATTTAAGACTTATTTAGACATTTAAATGATTACTTGTGTTGAGTCACATTTAAATTTTTATTTATTTAACCTTTGTTTAACCTAAACAAGACTCTAAGATTAATAATCTCTTTTTATATCAGTGTCTAGGCCAAAATGAGCAGCAAGACAGACTTTACAGGACAACCTACACATTAAGAGCACATTTACTTAAACCATTTAAGTTTTATTGACTTTACTGAATCTGTGATCTCAGCTCCACACTCACCGGCCACTTTATTAGGTACACCTTACTAGTACCGGGATCCTGTCTGGACCCCCTTTTGCCTTCAGAACTGCCTTAATCCTCCGTGGCATAGATACAACAAGGTACTGGAAATATTCCTCCGAGATTTATTGACATGATTGCATCACGCAGATTTGTCGGCTTCACATCCATGATGCGAATCTCTCATTTTACCACATCCCAAAGGTTCTCTATTTGATTGAGATCTGGTGGCTGTGGAGGCCATTTGAATACAGTGAGTCATTGAACTGGTTTAAGAAAGCAGTCTGAGATGATTCGTGCTTCATGACATGGCGCGTTATCCTTCTGAAAGTAGCCATCAAAAGATGGATACACTGTGGTCATAAAGGGATGGACATGGTCAGCAACAGTACTCAGGTAGGCTGTGGCATTGACATGCTGTTCAGTTGGTACTGTACTAATGGGTCCAAAGTGTGGCAAGAAAATATCCCCCTCACCATTACACCACCACCACCAGCCTGAACTGTTGATACAAGGCAGGATGGATCCATGCTTTCATGTTGTTGAAGCCAAATTCTGACCCTACCATCCGAATGTTGCAGCAGAAATCGAGACTCATCAGACCAGGCAACGTTTTTCCAATCTTCTATTGTCCAGTTTTAGTGAGCCTGTGGGAATTGTAGCCTCAGTTTCCTGTTCTTAGCTGACAAGAGTGGCACCCGTTGTGGTCTTCTGCTGCTGTAGCCCATCTGCCTCAAGGTTCAACATGTTGTGCGCTCAGAGATGCTCTTCTACATACCTTGGTTGTAACGAGTGGTTACTTGAGTTACTGTTGCCTTTCTATCAGCTCGAACCAGTCTGGCCATTCTCCTCTGACCTCTGGCATCAAAAGGCATTTGCGCTAACAGAACTGCCACTCACTAGAGATGGTTGTGCGTGAAAATCCCAGTAGATCAGCAGTTTCTGAAATACTCAGAACAGCCCTTCTGGCACCAACAACCATGCCACGTTCAAAGTCACTTAAATCACCTTTCTTCCCCATTCTAATGCTCTGTTTAAACTGCAGCAGATCGTCTTGACCATGTCTACATGCTTAAATGAATTGAGTTGCTGCCATGTGATTGGCTGATTAGAAATTTGCGTTAACGAGCAGTTGAACAGGTGTACCTAATAAACCTAATATGGCCAGTGGCCGGTGAGTGGCCAGTTCCTGGAGCCACACTACTTGTCGCAATGTTAATTACAATGTAGTTGTAATACTGAATAAACTTATTAGCAAAAAGGAAAAGTCACTTTTAATAACTTATTTATGAATAAGTATTAGTAAGCCATAGTAGCTTATGTATCCTATATATCCTATATTTGGATACAAACTTTTTCTAAAAGTTAAATCATTAAATGTTATCATTCCCTTCACTGATTCCAGTAAGAAAAATGTTATCTGGCATTTTTAATGCTAAAGTTACCTTTTTATTTAACATGTTTAATATTTATGTACAGAAAAACTGTAATTCCTTAATAAGCATAACTTATTTCCAGCATAAACTCTATGGAAACGGCCGAGGTGTGACAAATCCTCTCATTCGTCCTTTTAGCTCAATCGCCTCAGCATCTCGATTGAGGGATTTTCAGCTTACCATGTACTTCCACACAAAGAAACCTAATTGCTCACAGTCACGCTCAATTTTAAATTAGCGAGCAAAATAGACACGCTTTGGTCAGGACGTATCATAAATCACCACTTAAATCTGCTATGAATACGTTGTGCTTGTTCTGAATCACGCAATCACACCTTATGCTCACTCCCTTATGTGTTCAGATGTGTATGTTCTGAACATTCCAGCCAGAAAACAATAGAGATAAGCAATAGCAGTAAATGGCAGGTGCATAAATGTCTGTCAAATAATCCTGTAGGGACCGTGACATGTTTTTATTTTTTTAAACAGGTTTAGGATTCGTTGCTTGAGGCACTTGATGTTCAGTTCACTGTGAGAAGCAAAACAATGTTATTTTTAATGAATTCATCATTCAACATTTGAAGGTATTGCATTTCTGGTTGTACTACTAAAAATGAATCACAGTGGAGATTATCTTTAACTGTTTGTAACCTTTTAATTTTATTTAATTTGTCAGATTTGTTTAAAAATGTATGTCGTCAGATTCCTTACATTCAATCTTAATCTGTTGAAATCAAATACTATTAGATTTAGTCATTTAAAAAATATGTATATGGTATAAATATATGTAGCTGTAGAAAAAGACAGATCCAATTAGTTCAATATGAGATTGGTTTACTCAATACTCTGAGGCAAAATTGACAGCTTCTTGGTTTACTCCTTGGAAACACATTGGATGGATGGATATAATTACATAAATACATTGGATAATATTACATAAATCTTGTTCTTATGTGTTTCATATTTGTTTAACTTACAAGTATCAATCACAAAGTTTATTAGCTCAATTATCGTAAAAGTATGTAATTCAAATGAATAGACATTTTTCTATTCATTTGGATTATTTGCAATCACAATACATCAATCTTATTTGTTAGGCCTTAATATTTTTGAGTGTAGAGGAGCTAATAAAACAGTGTTTAAACACAAAACTCTAATCAGAATCAGAGAACATGTATTATTGTAGCAGGAAGAAAGATTACAACCAAATAAATGCAGATTACAGCAGTCAGATGTGAGTTTAAAGTGTAAATGGCCTTGCTTTGAATGTCTTAAGCATATCTCCAGGCAGCTACAGGATTTGATAAATCTCTCAGTCTCTCAAAGACAACATTAGGCTCTCACAAGACTTCACTAGTCTCTCAAAGGACAACAGTAGGCTCTCACAGGACTTCACTAGTCTCTCAAAGGACAACATTAGGCTCTCACAGGACTTCACTAGTCTCTCAAAGGACAACATTAGGCTCTCACAGGACTTCACTAGTCTCTCAAAGGACAACATTAGGCTCTCACAGGACTTCACTAGGACTTCACTTTTAATAATTTCTCACAGGACATCACCATTCTCTCACAGGACTTCAGGCTCTCACAGGACATCATTAATCTCTCACAGGATTTAACTAGTCTCTTACAGGACTTTAGGCTCACAGGACATCATTAATCTCTCACAGGACTTTACTAGTCTCTTACAGGACTTCAGGCTCTCACAGGACATCATTAATCTCTCACAGGATTTTACTAGTCTCTTACAGGACTTTAGTCTTGCACAGGACATGATTAATCTCTCACAGGACTTTACTAGTGTCTCATAGGACATCACCACACATCAATCAGGTTTAGGTCAGGACTCTGGGCTGCCATTTTATTATTTCAGTGTTTTCAACTTTAAATAACTGCTTTACCTGTTTTGCTTTATGAGTGGGCTCCTTGTCAGGTATGAAATTTGCAGTTTGAATGTGAACAATGTTTTCCACTGGACCAAAGTGAACTTTGGACCAGTTTTCTATCCACACAACATGCTCCACGGAAAAGGCCACTCATGGGTTTGACTCTTTCTGCTGATAAGAGGTTTGGACTGTAGTGACATATTGTAAGAATGCAATACTCTTGAAGTCACAAATCTGGAATGACCAGCGACCATCTTGCAGTCAGAGAAAACTGTAAAGTCTACATATGGTCAGATAATTAAAAAAAATAAATAAATAAATAAATAAATAAATAAATAAATATATATATATATATATATATATATATATATATATATATATATATATATATATATATATATATATATATATATCATCAGATTCAGATTATCACCAATAACTGAGAGAAATCTCAAACTGTTCTCTAATTTTGATCAGTGTCCTTTTCCAAATATCTATTGTAAGAAATATATACAGTGCTCCGCATGTATGAGTACATCACAAATCTATCTTTTAAATTCATATTTTTATAGGAAACTACAATAATACAATATTATATTTGTGCATATACATTAAATTAGTCAGTACTGAAGCCAAATCTGGAGCTTATCTAACAAAATAACTTACGATAACGGTCCAAAAACCAGTACTCCCAAATTTATATGTTATAGAAATATAATAAATACAAATTTTAAAAAGAGGAAAAATTAAGAGAAGCAAAAAAATTTAAAACTTTTGTTGAATTTTTGTAGGTTGTAATTTTTTTTGCAATATTTTGCTTGAATTCAATTGTATTATCTTTCAATTTCTAAATATGTTTGGTGACTAAAACATTATTTTAATAAATATATCTGTTTAATAAATCTGTTTTGTTATAAATGAACCAAAATACATTGCCTATACTCACTGAGAAATGGATAAAAATATTCATTTCCAAAATGGGCTGTACTCAATTATGCCGAGCACTATATACACTGGATATCAGAATATATGTAACTTATGAAATATTGCTCTTTTACTCCTGTTAAACTACATTCAAGACTAAGCAGTGACCTCGATATTTAGAAAATGTTTAGTTGTCTGATTTGCACTCTATATTACTTTTTCTCACTTGCTATTTAACTAATATTTGAATTGGTCATATTTAGTAATGTTACTGCCTGGTAAAATACTCCTCCACCCAATATGACATATAACATACAGTGATTTTAAGCAAATAAAGAGCGTTTTCAAAGTAAAGGTCATCATACTCCGTCACGTCATTGTTTTGGTTAGTGACAGCTCAGTTATGTAACCTATATTCACTGGCTTTTATATGACAAAAAAGTGGAGAGAAAGCAATGACATACTTTTTTGGAGCTTTATGAACTCATGTCAATGCACAGTGAACCGTGAGAAGTTTAAAACAGTTCCTTATGATGGGATATGCTCATCTGTTCTGTGTTTGAAGAGAAATTAATGAAAGGTCAGACAATATGGTTGTATGTTTACAAAGTATTAGATCATACCTTCTATTTATTTTCAGTCCTGTAAATTCAGTGAAGCTTTATTTGTATAGCACTTTCTGTTAGGATTAGATACGATAAGGAAGAAGCTTTGCCCTGTAACAGGAACAACATTTAAATATATATCCATTTTCCACTCCAGCAAAATAAAAGTTCAAAACTTTATTTCAATTCATTTGTTTGAACACTTTTGTCAAATCATTTTCATCAGTTCATTAAAACCAGGTTAAAAAGCACACAAAATAGCAAACCAAATTTATATATGAAGAAAAAAAAAGTATAATTATTTTTTTACAATGACTTAATGCATGACATTACGACATTTATATTTGAAAATAATTAATGATTTGAAATGACCATTTCTAAATGTTTATTATTATATTTGAGGATTTTTCTCTGCATGAATACACTTTTTAAAATGTATTCATATTTTAAGACAGAATAATAATTTAAGTGTTCTATTCATCCTGTAAGGTTGGTTTGGTATAAAATGAGCACAAATCAAGAGCAAAGATGCAATAATAGCAATTTTGCATAGTAAGCCAACGTGTACATGTAATAAACCATGCTCTTTTATCGGGGACAGGTCATAAACTGTTGAGACACACCAAGATTCTCCTTTGTTACCCCATTACTCACCTTTATCAGCTATCTTTCAGATTCAACATGCACGACTTGCACTCACACTAAACCATTAAACCAATAAAAATATATTTTTAATGAGCTGGTATTTGATGGACCCGTAGATATAAGTGTTTTATTGTTGGACTAATTGTGACTGATGGTAAATTAACTATATCCAAATAATTATAAAATAGGTCAAAGGTTCATTTAGTAAAAATGATACTCTTTGCGGCATCATACAAATGCACAATCAGGGCTAATGAATGCACAGTATATTGTTATATTGTTTACCTGTTTGAACACTTTTATCATATAACTGGCATTTGGTTACAATTCTGTGCATTAAAAAAGGGCATGATGTGGATATTGTGTAAACTGTAATATTTACCCTTTCGATTGTGTGTATTTTTTGTAATATGAACCACACCTGCTCAGTCAATAGGCGATGACATTGGACAGACAAATCTTTCATAATATCTTTATATACTTAACAAAAGAAAACAGCTGACTTCACTCTTACATTCATCGGCTGATTTGTGTTTACGAATCTCAACCATTCACATTGAAAACATGCATATAACACTTGACTAAAGTGTTCAAAACAACAAACAATACAAACCTCTCCAACAATATTTCCAACTAGATATATAAGACAGGTGTTTAAAGCATTATTTAGGAGAAACACAAAAAATGTGTGCTAAATCGTGTCGTTTTAGTTTCTTTACGTTTACTTTCAAACCAAAATAAAATAAAACTAGATTTTAGTTTACAGTTGTAATTTAATTGGGATGGATTTTATAGTATTATTCAAGTTCAAGAGGATTTAACTGTTTGAAACCAGCATACTAATAAAATACACTGAAATAATAATATTTAAAGATGCTCCAATCAATCGGCCAGAGATTGGTATCGGCCGATAATCACATTTAATGACTTGATCGGTACTCACTGATCTGGCCGATCTCATGAACCGATTGCAAGTGTTTGATTATGAGTTTACTAGCAGAGGAAGATGCACATAAATCAAACATCCTGGGTTATACATACAGCAGCTACAACACATGAGGAGATGAATGATGCGTGGAGGCATGAGCGATCAATGTGCTCGCATAACAGCAGCTAAAATACATACAGATGCGGTGCATTTTCAGTTTATTGGTGTGACACAAGTGATGGATCTCTTTGTTGCAACCATTGTATATCCAGTGTTTTGAACTGCGGTGACGCTAGCAGAGCAGTTGCCCTTATCTAGTGTCTCATCTAACTGTATGACCTCTGTCAGAAGCTCCAAGAGTCTCCCACATATTCATACTGGCTCTGTGAGGGCTGCGAATTAGTGAAAATACCTGACGAGAGTGATTGAAAATGTGTTTTATGTATTATAAAGCTTGAAGCATCAGAATCGGTACTCGATATCGGCCGATCACCATGACAAGGAATCAGTACTCAGTATCGGCTGCAAAAATCCTGATCGGAGCATCACTAGTAATATTACAACTATTTTAAATAAACCACCTAATATGCCTAAAACGTACTGTTTGTGTTGTTTTTCCACCAAAAACAAAAGTTAAAAGAAGAATATGGGGAAAATATCAATTGTTAAGCACACAAAATTCTAACGTCCATTTTGTTGCAAGTTAAAATGTCGATTTCATCCAACAAATATTGCAGTATTGCTTTTAGATTCACAAAAACAGAACTAACCATAACAGTAACTTGTAATTGTAGTTAGGTGTAAAACTTTATGTTTCGTAATAGAGCAATTCCATGCAAATGTCAACCTTGCCATGAAAAAAAAATTATGTTTTCGCCAAAATAGCGAAATTGTTTCTGCGTTTTTTTTTTTTTTTACAGTGCTTTAAAAATACTCAAAAATGTCTCTGTCAATGTTTTCAAACAATTATATTTGATTTACAAAAGTCAAACAAGTTGCAGTTTTACATCCGTCACATCCATAATGGAGAAATGTCACATTCATAACAAAGCTTTTTCCTTATAAATGCAAAAATGTCAAATAAAATAAAATCAATTATTTTTGTTCTAGACAGCCGACTCTTCTCCTGTTGATTAGCAATGTTTCTTTTGTGTTGTGCAGTTTAATTCACAGAATTTCTACAATGTTGTAGACTGTAAACTTGCTAACTTTTTTCATCACATCCATAACGCATGTTTATTTTCCTCATTTAAAATATAAAAAATGTTTACAGATTGATATTTTTCTGCTCCCATAACTCTGTGGTTAGTTGTTTTGAAAACATAAACATGTTTCAATATAATTTTAATGTATACGTTCTCTGTGAATTGCAAATGTCACATCCATAACGCTGTAATTGCTCACTTATTTTAATATTCAAAACACATGGTAAAATTTGCCAAAACAAAGCACTTATTAAATATATACATAAGTTACTGGTGATGACCTTACTGCTCAACTTCAGGTTACACACATTTTTTGCACCTTTTTATGAAACTACGCAACTGCAACACAAATACGCTGATATTGGAATTTTAATGTGGCGTATAAATTAAAAATATACATAATTTAACGTCGTGGTTACAAATTGCTAGAAAACAACTTGCATATATGGTATTTCCTCCGTTTGCTCTGCACTACTGTATTTTAAGACATTTATAACAGCGAGACGATAGTGTAATGCATAGTGGGAACTAAATTAAAAGTTTGCGAGTGAATATATTTGTACAAGGTCGACAGCTTCATACCTTGGCACGTTGAGGTGCTGCAGTTCCTGGTCCAGTAGAGGACGCTGAAGCGACTGTGATGCTGTAACATCGGTAGAAGAAGAAAATCACCCCGGAATTTCAACACAACATGTGAAATCGCTGCTTCCCTGTCTGAAGTCATCTCGGTCACTTTTTATTTGTATTTCACTTATGCTTGTCCCATTCGCTTCTGATGAAGATGGCCACGCAGGCCGTACGTCTTTTTCGCAAAATGGACGGTCTGTTTGCGGTGTACAAACCGCAGGGAGTTCACTGGAAACTTGTTCGTGACACCATAGAAAGCAATTTACTTAAAGGTAGTGTTTGCGTCATGTGTACTGTAAATTATTATAGATAACGACTGTTTGTAGCTGTGGTAAATTATGGAGGAATGTGATTATGATTAATGATTAATCTGTGTTTGAAGCGCTGAACTCCAGTCCTCCAGCAGCTCCTCGGCGTGAAGTGCAGTTTCAGCTTCTGTCCAGTGGAGAAAACAGCAGCTCCAAAGAGCTCATTTTATCACCATCTATGGTTCCTTCTCTGGCAGATCATCCTTTAGGTTAGTGGAGAACAGTTACAAGAACATGTCCGGGTCATCCTTCACCTCAAAATTAATCAGTCCAGCAAACAAACAAATAAAAAAGCATAACATTTTACATTTGTTTTTATATATAATATTAGTATTTAGAAAATAGAGTTTTGTAATTGATTGAATGCTACAAAATTGATTAGTAGGAGATATAGAGTCCCTATAGGTTGAATCGATATAAGAAGTCCTTTGTACTTATTTCAGTGGGTTTATTTAACAAGAGTTTATCTTAATTAGCATTATAATTATTGTAACTACTGTATTTTGTATTGTTTTTATTGTTTGTTTTGATAGAATGTTTGCAGCAACATATTGATGCCTATAACAAATTTCCTATCAAGGACAATAAAGTTTACTACTACTACTACTACTACTACTACTACTATACAGGCGGTGCAGAATTATTAGGCAAATGAGTATTTTGACCACATCATCCTCTTTATGCATGTTGTCTTACTCCAAGCTGTATAGGCTCGAAAGCCTACTACCAATTAAGCATATTAGGTGATGTGCATCTCTGTAATGAGAAGGGGTGTGGTCTAATGACATCAACATCCTATATCAGGTGTGCAAAATTATTAGGCAACTTCCTTTCCTTTGGCAAAATGGGTCAAAAGAAGGACTTCACAGCCTCCGAAAAGTCAAAAATAGTGAGATATCTTGCAGAGGGATGCAGCACTCTTAAAATTGCCAAGCTTCTGAAGCGTGATCATCGAACAATCAAGCGTTTCATTCAAAATAGTCAACAGGGTGTGGAAAAACCAAGGAGCAAAATAACTGCCCATGAACTGAGAAAAGTCAAGCGTGGAGCTGCCAAGATGCCACTTGCCACCAGTTTTGCCATATTTCAGAGCAGCAACATCACTGGAGTGCCCAAAAGCACAAGGTGTGCAATACTCAGAGACATGGCCAAGGTAAGAAAGGCTGAAAAACGACCACCACTGAACAAGACACACAAGCTGAAACGTCAAGACTGGGCCAAGAAATATCTCAAGACTGAATTTTCTAAGGTTTTATGGACTGATGAAATGAGAGTGAGTCTTGATGGGCCCGTGGCTGGATCGGTAAAGGGCAGAGAGCTCCAGTCCGACTCAGACGCCAGCAAGGTGGAGGTGGAGTACTGGTTTGGGCTAGTATCATCAAAGATGAGCTTGTGGGGCCTTTTCGGGTTGAGGATGGAGTCAAGCTCAACTCCCAGTCCTACTGCCAGTTTACTGGAAGACACCTTCAAGCAGTGGTACAGGAAGAAGTCTGCATCAAGAAAAACATGATTTTCATGCAGGACAATGCTCCATCACACGCGTCCAAGTACTCCACAGCGTGGCTGGCAAGAAAGGGTCTAAAAGAAGAAAAACTAATGACATGGCCTCCTTGTTCACCTGATT
The DNA here is from genome assembly GCA_903798195.1 of Danio kyathit. Lineage (NCBI taxonomy): Eukaryota > Metazoa > Chordata > Actinopteri > Cypriniformes > Danionidae > Danio > Danio kyathit. The sequence continues at coordinate 49,886,971 of LR812524.1, read as the reverse complement.
TGAACCTCATATAGAACCAGTGGTCCATCATCAAATGTGAGATTTACAAGGAGGGAAAACAGTACACCTCTCTGAACAGTTTCTGGGAGGCTGTGGTTGCTGCTGCACGCAATGTTGATGGTGAACAGATCAAAGCACTGACAGAATCCATGGATGGCAGGCTTTTGAGTGTCCTTGCAAAGAAAGGTGGCTATATTGGTCACTGATTTGTTTTTGTTTTGTTTTTGAATGTCAGAAATGTATATTTGTGAATGTTGAGATGTTATATTGGTTTCACTGGTGAAAATAAATAATTGAAATGGGTGTATATTTGTTTTTTGTTAAGTTGCCTAATAATTATGCACAGTAATAGTCACCTGCACACACAGATATCCTCCTAAAATAGCTAAAACTAAAAACAAACTAAAAACTACTTCCAAAAATATTCAGCTTTGATATTAATGAGTTTTTGGGTTCATTGAGAACATGGTTGTTGTTCAATAATAAAATTAATCCTCAAAAATACAACTTGCCTAATAATTCTGCACTCCCTGTATAAACACAATGAACATTTTCTTTATATATATATATATATATATATAACTGTATATATATATATATATATATATATATAACTGTTTGTAGAGATTTTTTTTTTTTTCATTAGTGAAATATTTTCTAGATTTTGATTTTTGATCTAATGAACCCTTCTGAATTATGCATATCTGTGAATTAGCCATGCACTGCTAACTTTAAAATAAAAACCCTGTTTATTGTCTTTTGCAGTGACTGGTCCTCAGTTTCACAAGGTTCATGTTGGAGTTGGTCATCGATTGGATGCCTTTTCTTCTGGAGTGTTAGGTGACCGAACAATTGAAACCCTAAATTATGAAGTGTTGTAATGTGTAGTGTTCTCGATGCTCAATTCTCAAATTTTTTTGTATTAGTTTTAGGTGTTGGAAAAGGAAATGGTGTCCTGGAGCATCTGTGCAAATCACATGTAACCAGGGTAAAGGTTTTATTTTATGTCATTTATTTGAATGCTAGTCTGTTTGGATGCTTTAATTGCTTATTTTTTATATTTGTCTTAAATTGATACACAGTAGTCAACATTTGAATTGGTTTCATCAAGACCTCCTAAAAATATTGAACAACACCCATTCTTGTTTTAAAAAAAAATTAGATCCACTTCAAATGTTGACTACTGTACACACACACACACACACACACACACACACACACATATATATATATATATATATATATATATATTACAGTGCTTCCCATACATAGACTTTACTTGGGCGGGCCACCCAAGTATATTTGACAACACTTTTGAGAGCGAGCGAGCTAATTGAATTTTAATTTATACTGTGTGATGCTTTAACCCCGTAGATGTTTACTATTCATGCATTTATAGTAATGATTTTATAATAACTGTTGTGTTTATTTTATATATGAAGGACTATACAATTGAGGGCGAGTTTGGAAAAGCCACTGATAATTTCAGTCACAGTGGTCGAGTGATTGAGAAAACCACATATGGTAATATGTTTATTACAGTGTCTAAATTATTATATCCTTAATATCAAGAGACTGCAGTGCTTCCCACACATAGACTTTACTTGGGCGGGCTGCCCAGGTATATCTAGTGACATTTTTTTACTATTATTATCATCCTTTTACACTTGTTTTTGTATCTGCCCAATATAAACAAACATCCGCGAGCGATTAAGTAAGGGAAAATCTTTTCTCTTTTACCTGTTTCATACTGCTCGTTCTGTATGCACGAGAACTGTCAACACTCCCACAGACAGTCTTACATGATCTGCAGACTCACAGAGACCCGCACCTTTTTGCATCCGGCCAGGGGTTTCTAAATCGTCTAAAATGTCCAGGATTTAGTTTTGCTTTCATTTTCTAAGCTGTCTTTAATTTTATGCGCACAGCCACAGGAGAGACATTAAATATTTAATTAGCTAATCTATATGACTAAACTAAAACTAAATACTCGGAGAGTACGAAATTACATCTAAATTGTCTGCAGAATATTTGTACACCAGTAACAATGGGTAAACAACTAATTTGTCTTATTTAAATAATCTACATGTTTTATTCTTGTAATTATTATAATTTTTAGAGATATTGTCTGCTTTTTAATCATTTTTTCTGTCATTTCGCATTTGCTGTATATTTTATTCATTTGATAATGTCAATATATTACATATTTTCTACATTTTTAATGCTTTGGCAATACTGTACAAAATGTCATGCCAATAAAGCAACCTGAACTTGAATGAGAGATAGAGAGAAGCAGATTTTACTCTTCAGTGGGTGCACATGGCTTCTGAATAGCATAAAAGAGAAATAGTGGATTTTTATTTATTTCAAGTCTTTTTTTTTACTTTAACCCATTAAAAAGAAAAGGTTTTAAATGGATAATAATAAAAATAGTGTTAAAAATCTAATTATGTTTTGTTTGTCGCATACAGTTAACCATATATGTGCTGTGGGTAAAAGGTGTGTTTCAATCCGGCCACCACCGCAACTATATTTCAAACCTGTGGGAAGCACTGAACCTCTTTACAAATTGCATTATGTATAAAATACTTATTACCAATCTTGAGTCAATTTGTGTCTACATTGCTTTGTTTTAGACCATGTTACCCAGGATAAGCTAGAAAGAGTCCTTGCCATGATACAGGGATCCAATCAGAAAGCCTTAATCACGTGAGCCACTTTAAAAACATTAGCCTACATTTTCACATTGCTTAATTCATACTATACTTCTGAGAATCATATTATGTCTATATTCAGATATTCTCAAGTGGACCTGCAAACTCAGGAGGCTTATGAGCTTGCAGCGAGAGGTTTATTGTATCCTGATGGTAAAAGCCCACCTATTTTGACTGCCCTGCGATGCATAAAATATAATCCACCTCATTTCACTTTGGGTTAGTACACTGAATGATGCATGTACATAAAAGTGACTAAATTCCTGCTTTATTTGTAGAGCCAGTAACCAATGTTCCTTAAAATATGCAAATTTACAGAGGTCCAGTGTGTGAATGAGACTCAGAAGTATCTGCGTAAATTGATTCATGAGGTTGGACTGGAGCTGCGGGCCTCTGCAGTCTGTACTAAAATGCGAAGAACACGAGATGGACCCTTCAAAGTAGAGAACGCACTCACTCGACAGCACTGGACTGCAGATAGTGTCTTACAAGCTATTGGTCACTTTCGCAAGACTGTCCGCAAAATCAGGAAATCTGGGATGTACAGGCAGAGTGCTGGCCGGCTGACCTCAGACACAGATATCAGAGAGCAAATTCACTCTGGACAGTCTGAGCATATGAGTGGAGAGCAGAATGAACTCTCTGACATGATTGTGGAGAGAGAGAGACCAGGGAGACCAGATGAGGGGAGAAGAAAAACTTAAATCAACGTCTTCCTCAATTAGGAATGATTTGAGTTCTGAGACATATTTACTTGTGCACTGTAATTTATGTATTTGTTATTTTCATTATTGTATGTCATTAAATGTGTATTTTAGCAATGTTGTTGTTGTCATTGTTCTGAAGTTTAATCTGTATTTTAATCATAGAGAGTTTTCCCATGTTTACATACAGGGTATCTGCAGGGTCTTAAAATGACTTAAATTTCAAAATCAAAATTTTAGGCCTTAAAATTCACCAAAATATTGTGTTGTAGGTGGTGAATCATTTTAAACAGGTCTTCATTTTCTTATGTCCCGGTAAAGCTACCCAATCGGACCAACACCCATCTAATTACTAACAAAATTTTATTTATTAACTCTTAATTATTAACTCTTATTTATTAACTCTGTTTACATTTCTATTTATAAACATCGTTAAATTATCTTCCTTACTATAACATTTGTTTTTAATGTTTCTTTTTTTATGTTTTAGTTGGGCCATTAGAAAAATTCTTAGCGTTTAGCCTTGTGTAAATGAAATTTTATTCATAATCATCTTAAAAAGGTCTTAAAAAGTCCTAAATTTGACGATGAAACGTGTAGAAACGTACATATCCCCATATAGCCAAAATGGTAATAATTTTACAAATTTAAGCGTTTACATACCCTTGACTCTTAATACTATATATATATATATATATATATATATATATATATATATATACACATACATACACACACACACACACACACACACACATCAACTGTTCATCAGAAAAGTAATTCAGCTCCTGCAGAATTTTTGCTTTTTTAACATCTGCACATTTAAACCCTTTCCATCATGACAGTATTTTTGAGCTTCATTTTTCAGACTGATAAGGACAGTTGAAGGACTATTACAAAACGGACCATTCATTGATTCTCAAGAGAAAGAAACAAGATGCATTTAAACCCTGTAGGTGTAAACAATTATATCGGATGATGATGATGTTATTGTTCTTAGTGAAAAGATCAGTGTCATGAAAAAACATACAGAAAATGGTCAAATATAAGTGTTAGAAAACCAAAGGATGGATAGGACCTGGAATTTTTTCTAAAGAACAATAGACAGGTTTAATAGAACAAACAAGGGACTAACAAACAACTAGAAGAAACACAGTTGTGGATATTGAAGAGTGTGTAGACTTTTAGAAGCTCTTTTTTTATTTAGATATTTAATTTTATTTTGTTTTACTTTGTGGACTAAGTAAAATAGCTTATTTAGGACATTGTTAAATAATAAAATAGCAATTAAAATGTTTTAATTAAAATATGTTACAAGTATTAGCGCTTTGCCCATTCTATATAAGGTATCTAAAGTAATAAACTATAGACAAATACATTGATTGTTAGATTTAGATTGTTTTTAATCATAGTTATAGGAACCGGGAGATAAACCTTTCAATATTTATTTAACACCATAAAGTAATAGATCGTTCAAGCTATATTAAATGTGGAACCTTTGATAGCATGATCAAATCCTGTACGGACATATGTAATGTTGAACTGGTTCACTCTTCAGTTCAGTCAGATAAGTAGAGAGGCTGTTACAGCATGTAACGAGTTGTCAAAATGGACGAGACTTCTGTGGCCCAGAAGTAGCTCTGAGCGGTAGAGAGTGAAGCATAGTAACGTGGTATGTGTTACTTTTCGCCGCGCTGATAAGAACGGCCCAATCACAGTCAAGATGATGCACTGGCTATCGTTGGATTGATGGTGTGAACTTGGATCCTATATTGGAATCAAACCCTTTCCGTATTTCAAAATGTTTATTTTATTGGTTCAACAATCCCTAATTCCACAAAAAAAAACATCTTGAGATTTTAAAGAAGCCCAATGTTGAATTTCGTAATATTTTGAGCCACCAAGCGCCTCCTAGAGACAAGCGATTGTTTTTATTCAAGTTAACAGTCTGTTTACCTTCGGTCTCCCTGGTGTTTGTTTTTAACTCTCCGCTTGGCCTCTGCAGGTCATATATGCCATTTCTCCTATGAAAGTGTGATATTTTGCTGTGTTTGGTGATGCGGGTGCCGGTGCGGTGGGTGCTGTGGGATGTAAAGGACACCCTGCTGAAGGTGCGGCGCTCGGTTGGAGAGCAGTACTGCAGAGAAGCTCAGAAAGCAGGACTCCAGCTGTCCCCTGCTCAGGTGGAAACTGCCTTCAGACAGGCCTACAAGCAAAAATCAGGGCTATTGCCAAACTATGGTCGAGCTCAAGGCATGAACAGCCAGGTCTGGTGGACTGGACTAGTGAGGGACACCTTTGGCCAGTGTGGGGGTCCATGATCCTACTCTACTGGACAGACTATCCAGCAACCTCTACCACAACTTTTGTGGACCAGAAAACTGGGAGGTAAGGGGTTTTCGGCTATTTTTCATTTTCTAACTTGCATTGATTATTTTCAATTTGTTTTAAATGGGTTGTTCGCCCAAATATTTAAATTTACCCTTGAGTGGTTACATTCATTTATGAGTTTCTTTTTTCTGTTGAACACAAAACAAGGTATTTTGAAGAAAGATAAAAACCTGTAACCACTGACTTCAATAGTAAAAAAGAAAAAAAAGGGGTTAAAGGTTTTCAGCTTCTTTCATTATTTTGTGTTCAACAGAAAAAAGAAACTCAAACTGGTTTGGAACAAGTGAAGGGAGAGTAAATGGTGACATTTTTCATTTTTAGGTGAACTATCACTTTAAATCATTGAATAAAATCCAAAAAATAAACCATTACTGATATGTTACTCACCCTCAAACTATCCAAGATGTTTTGTTGTCTTCAGAAGAACACAAAAATGATTTTAGCTGTTATTTATTTATTTTTTTTTTTAAGTAAAACACAAGTCAGTGGCTGCTGGCCCTTTGGGAGTGAAAAAAAAACATGGCTCCTGGTGACATATTAAACTCTTATGAAGTGAAATGAACATTCTGCAATGAACTGAACATTATTTTCTACATTACCTTTAATCCACAGCATTCACAAATGATCCCGACTCCTGAGCCCCTTTATGAGAGTCTGGACAGTAGACACAAGCTGAAGCTGTTTGTTTACAACTTTTAAAAACAAACAAATATGATGTACCATCCTGGATTATGCACAAGTACCATTTAAAACAAAATTACAATATATGCAAATACAAAAACACAACAAAAAATAAAACCTTCCTCTCCATTATAAACAATCAGCATCAGCTCTTGTGCGAGTTTGTGCCCACATATACAGTATAAAACTTTTCTTAAACATTCACATTCATCTGAAGCAAAGAGTCTTCAGGGTGAGTAAATTAATATCAAATACTGATGTTTTGGGTGAGGTATTGCTTTGATAACTTCAGTAAGTCCCAAATAGGGGGCACTTGTTTACTACAAATCTCCATTGCCAGTCATTTCTTACCCTCCGGATCGAGTAACTGAAATAATTGTAATGTTTGTAAATTTTCCTAATCTCAAGAATTTTACAATTACTTTAAAATAAATAAGCAGGACTGATATTCTCTGTCTGTCAGGTGTTTTCAGATTCTAACAGCACCCTGAAGTCCTGCACCGCTTTGGGACTCAAGCAAGGGGTTGTTTCCAACTTCGACAGACGTTTGGAAGGGATCTTGAGGGGATGCGGTCTTCTCACTCACTTCTCATTTCTTGTGACCTCAGAAGAAGCTGGAGTTGCTAAACCAGACCCTGGCATATTTAGCCAGGCACTGAAGCGGTGTGGAGTTCCTGCCTCCAGTGTAGTGCATGTTGGGGACCATTATGTGAAAGACTATCTGACCTCTCGCTCATTGGGTATTCGAGGTTACCTTCTTGACAGACAAGACCATCAAACGCACCTTGATATTCCTCCACAGCATATACTGCAGAGCTTAGATGAACTACCAGCTCGACTGCAGCAGGACACAGACTGAGAGCGTATAATATATAAAGTAGTTTAGATTTATTTCAATTCTGTAATCTACTGCCATTTTATTTAATTGTTATTCTGCTCTTAAATTATTTTAATAACTGACAGTTGTTTAATTGTTATCCACTGCTTTGTATAAATGTAGATTGTGATATAATGCAGCTCTCAAATTCATAAGGTATGGCAGACTAACAGCTATAGTGCCACATATTAACTCACTAGACACTTTATTAGGTATACCTTGTTCGTACCTGGTTGGACCCCATCCAGAACTGACTTAATTCTTCACAGTGTTTAGAAAGTACTGGAAGACATTTTAAGCACATGTTGGCATCACTCAGTTGCTAAAGATTTCTTGGCTGCACATCCATGGTGTGAATTTCCCATCCACTACATATTAAAGGTGCTCTGTTGCAGTGAGATCTGGTGAATTTGGAGCCATACGAGTATGTGATACTGATGCCCTTCTAATCTCCTCTAACCTCAAGGATTTAAAAAAGTGTGCAGCTCACTGGATATACTCTCTCTCTCTTACCATGATCTGAAAATCTCAAAAGAGCAACCATTTCTGAAATGCTTGTTCAGTGTCACTTAAAGGGATAGTTCACACAAAAACAAAAATTCTCCCATTTACGGCAGCTAGCTGAAGCTGAAGCTAAGCAGGGCTGCGCCCGGTCAGTACCTGGATGAGAGACCACATGGGAAAGCTAGATTGCTGCCATAAGTGGTGTTAGTGAGACCAGCAGAGGGTGCTCAACCTGCGCTCTGTGCATCCTAACGCTCCAGTATAGACCATTTTGATGGATGTGAACAAAATCAATGGTCCCAACGTATTTCCTGTTTTACATTTTTAATTTCTAAAGCTTCAGAGAATGCAAAGAGAGCCACATATTGATAAATAATGCTATGATAGCTGTTTTAATATTAAGTTATGATTAAATTGCTTTTTGTTACAGTTATGAAATAGTTTGATAAAAAGCAGGAAATGTTCATGGGCCAATGACATGACCACATTGAAATGGTCTTATATTGATGGAGACTTTATTCTGCGCAGTGAGCGTTGTCTTTCGGATGAGACATTAAACCGTTATCCTGACTCTCTGTAGTCGTTAAAAATCTCAGGATGCCCTTAAAAAAAAAAAAAAAAAGAGTTGGGGTTTAAACCCTAGCATCATGGCGCAATATGGTGTATATTAAGAGATCTCTCCCCCCCCCCCCCCCCCCCCCAAAAAAAAAATGTGTAAAAGCACTGAGTGTCCAGAAAACTGCTATATAAATGTAAGGAATTATTATAATTTATTATTTAAGAACGCTTGACTTGCTCTAAACCAGTTTTAGATTGGTTTACATTGTTGTTCACTTGAATGCAAAAGAAGATATTTTGAAGAATGTTGAAAACCAGTAACCATTGACTTCCATAGAATTAGCTTTTCCTATTATGGATGTCAATATTTAGTGTTAAATAAAACTCAAGACTTGAAACAAGACAAGGATGAGTAAATGATGACAGAACTTTAATGTTTGGGTAAACTATCCCTTTAAATCCCTATTCTGATGCTTAATTTCAGCATATCTTGACCAAGTCAACACACCTAAATGCAATGAGTGATTGACATGTGATTCAATATTTGCGTTAACAAGCAGGATTATCTAATAAAGTTCAGTGTAGTTTCACCTTTCAGGCATTACTAATGGGCTATATGCACAGCTAGTGTTTTTCAGCCAATGATGAACTTCCGGTGAAAGCTTAATGTGACTATTTTTAATTTCATAAGGTTTCTTTTACTGCATTGATGTTGTAATGTAATACAAATATAATCAGTTAAATAGACTTAAGCGTCCATTTGGTTGTTAAAGCGTAAAAAGAGACGAAAAACTGTTTAAATGCAGGCGCCGTTATTAGCTGCAGGCTAGTGCAGAAACCCCATTGTGGTAAAATTAATCTCCAAATTTTAAAGACATGGCCGGGAAAAAAATAATTAAATGCAGTGCTTCTTGGTTGGTCTGATATCCACTTTATATCATATTTCAGCCAGGCAGTGAAGATCGCAGCTTAAACGCAGCGATTTTGTATAGGATGACAATTCACCGGAAGCCCTAGGGCTGGCTGACTGAAATAAAAGTCCGTGTGAAAATACCCAATTTGCGCAGTGGCCAGCAGATGGCGCTTCTGTAGATGTAATGACGTGGACAGACTGGGGGATGTTAATAGTGCAAGATGGTGTGACAGATGAACCATCTGGATTTGCATTGTAGGACAACATCAGCTGAAAAACAAGCACAAGCGTTTATATAATGAAACGATCTCTTTTTTTACACCATTGGCAGCGTGAGCCAGATTACAAATTGTCCAGCGATATCTAGTTCAGATAATGCCATTAAAACAATAGAAGTAGTCTCTGTAGAGTGCTGATATCATTGTTTCAGTGCAGAAGCTGCCTGGGCTCACAGCGGCGAGGGAGATCGCTTAACCCTAATACCCAAATACTCTTATTCCTCTCCATCTGCTCGAGCACAGATATCAGCTCTTGGACAATCGCTAAACTGGGCCAAAACTGACATGGTAACAAAAATAAGAATACATATAATATATATCATACTCTAGTGTGGAGTTTGTATTATGCTCAGAAGATTATAAAACAAGGACAAACACCAGCAGGACTCTTGTGGAATCTCCTCAGGTATTGTTCACATACACTGGAATGTATCCTACTTTTGTGTGTGTTTCTATATCTATGCTCCGTAAGCGTGTTGTGGATCTTACGGAGTTCCCTCAGCAGAGCGCTTAAAACAAAGCTGGCTTTAGAGGCTCAGCCAGTCGGCTATGAGGGGCTGTGCTGCAATCCAATTGAAAACCTTAATGGGATTGGCAGATGCATCATCTGAGGATCGTGAAGGAGAAGAAAGGGAGAGGAGATCCAGGTTGAGAACAGTTAAAATGAAATATGGGAAATGATGTTGGGAAGAAAGGGATTATACTGATAATGGGCTACAAATTTTTTTTATTTTATTGCCAAAACACAATGTTTTTGATGGTAAAAATCAAAAAGATGTGAAGCTAATAAAAGCATTGATTAGCCTACACTGATCACAGAATTTCCTGAAAATGACAAGAATGACTTTAGTGGTAAATAAAAACCAGTGAATTTTATAGGAAATTCTGTGTGAAAGGAGCTTATGTTATGACATGTGAAGTGAATGCTTGTAGAATGTTCAGGATAATGCTAAAAGAGTCATTCTGCTTTATAATGTCAATAACTCCCTTCACACAATTCACTAATTTTTTTTCCGGCTTAGTCCCTTTGTTCATCCGGGGTCGCCATAGCAGAATAAACCGCCAACTTATCCAGCACATGTTTTATGCAGTGGATGCCCTTCCAGCTGCAACCCATCTCTGGGAAACATCCATACACACTCATACACTACGGACAATTTAGCCTACCCAATTCACCTGTACCGCATGTCTTTGGACTGTGGTGGAAACCGGAGCACCTGGAGGAAACCCACGCGAACGTAGGGAGAACATGCAAACTCCACACAGAAACGCCAACTGACCCAGCCGAGGCTCGAATCATTGACCTTCTTGCTGTGAGGCGACAGCAATACCTACTGCGCCACCGCGTCATCCTCCCTTCACACAATATTACCTGTAAATTGCTGTAAAATTACCAGAAAGAATTTACCAGTAAATTAAAAAAAGCGCTCTTCACACTGCAGAATTCTGTCAATTATTATGTTACAACTGGCTGGAAGGGCATCCGCTGCGTAAAAACCCATGCTGGGTAAATTGGCGGTTCATTCCGCTGTGGCGACCCCTGATTAATAAAGGGACTAAGCCGAAAAGAAAATGAATTGTTACAACTTTCCATTCTGAAAATCTTAGAGTATTTTTAAAACAGGGTCTGTTTACATCTATTCTCTGTAATTTACCAGTAATTTTACAGAAAATCTGTTTGAGTGAAAGGAACTAATACATTATGTAAAGAAAGGGATACATTTAGACTTTTAGTACATATCAAGAGTACGGTCTCAAACTATCAAATCATTGTAATTTTAATTATAATAATCTTGTCGGTCAACATTAGGCTAGTAAAAGGCTTTAGTTTTGAGCATCATTCCCTTGTAGCAAACTAACGGTAAGGGGGCACGGTTAAGAATGCTGTAGCCAAACTGACGTCAACAGAGAAGGATCGCCAAACTAAGCGTGGAAGCAAATGGTCAGACTTTAAAGATTACACAAACAAAATTTATTTTATTTTTTTTTTCAGTGGATTAACTTTTACGGAATAATTATTCACCTAAACAATAGCAAAATAAACACTGTAAATTCTCATTTCACATGGACTTAACTGTTTATTTCACTGCTCGCATTTTCATTTTATATTGTTATTGAGAGGAAATTGTGCAGCACATTTATTTAATATAAATGTTGCTCTCAGCAGCATTGATGATGTCTGGATGTTCTTTTTACAAGTTTTTTTACCATGGTAAAACGGTAATTAATTTAATTAATGCATGAAAAAATCCATGCAAAACAATGCAATGATACATACACTACCGGTCAAAAATTGGTGGTCATTTTTTTTTCATGTTTTTTTAATTATTCTGTTCATCAAGGCGGCATTTACTAAATGTAAAAAAATTGTTAAATATTTATTAAAATTTTAAATAACTGCTTTCTTATTGTATGTAGTTTCAAATAAAATTATTACTCCAGTCATTATTGCTTTTATTACTATTACCATTAATGATAATAATTTTAATAATAATTATGTGATTTCTGTGAGTGATTCCTGAAGGATCACGAGACTCTGAAGACTGGTGTAATGAAGCTGAATAATTCATCTTTAAAATCACTGGAATAAATTATTAAACAACATTATAAACTACTTTTGAACAGTTATTTTATAGTGCAATAACATTTTACAATTTTACAAATTGTACTTCATTTTTGATTAAATAAATGTAGCCTTGGCGCAGTGGGTAGCAAGAAGGTCAAGAAGGTCACTGGTTCGAGCCTTGGCTGGGTCAGTTGCCATTCCTGTGTGGACTTTGCATGTTCGCCCTGTGTTCGTGTGGGTTTTCTCCGGGTGCTCCGGTTTCCCCCACAGTTCAAAGACATGCCCTATAGGTGAATTGAATAAACTAAATTGGCCATAGTGTATGTGTGTGAATGCAAGAGTGTATGGGTGTTTCCCAGTGTTGGGTTGCGGCTGGAAGGGCATCCGCTGCTTAAAACATATGCTGGATACGCTGGCGGTTCATTCCGCTGTGGCGACCCCTGATTAATAAAGGGACTAAGCCGAATAAAAAAATGAATGAATGAATAAATGCAGTCTTGGTAAGTAGGATAAGCTTATTTTAAAACATTTTAAAATCCTACTGACTCCAAACTTTTGACCAGTAGTGTCAAGCAGAATGTATTAGACTAGTCAATATAAATAATGATTTAATTCTTTCATGATGTTCCAGCACAAATCGATTAAGTTAACATAACAAATTCAAGTTGATTGAACAAACCAATTAGGTTCCCCCAAAAAAATCATCCAAAATGTAGTTGTTTTAGCTCACTTTAAATAAGTAGCTGGAACAATCAGGAAAAATCATTTACAATACAAAGTGTGTGACAATTTCACCTGAAACATAAAGACAACTTTTGAAAAACAAGCCAATAGAGTATTTATATAACATCATCTGCCAGTCATGAGTTGTGGAGTTAAAGTGCATCAGTTTTAAGATAGCCACAGTCTATAATAGCAATGCAGAGTCTGTCTGGTTCTCCACAGCGAAACATTCGGTATAATTCAAATATATTTAATAGCTTTCACCAATTTGCATATGTCCCCCTACATGGGCCAAACAATTCAGATATTAGAGAGCATTTTATTGGTCTCAGGATCTGATGAGAAATTGAAGTCCACTGTGATGGCATATATAAATGAAAACAAATGGCCAGAAATGAGAACCTAAAGTTTTGAATGCTTCTTACACTCTCAGAAACAAAGATAAGAGAGCTTTCACTGCAGTGGTACCTTTTCATAAGGTACGCATTTGTACTTAATATTGACACCTACAAATGTGAAGAGGTACACTTTGGTACCTTTTGAAGTATCAATATCAACCCTTTATGTACAAATCTGTATCTGTTGAATAGGTACCACCCAAGTGACAGCCCTTGTACTTTTATTTCTGAGTGTATAAATGCAATTTTTGTCTTTGTTTTGCAGCATCACATCCTGTAAGGTGGTCACACACACAAGTCTAGCTGCAGAAGCTCAAAATTCAGCAGACAGATCAAATTGGATCAGGCGTTTTGGATGATCAGAGCTCAACACAGCTTCAGTGCTATTCTCCATGGGAAAATAATGACCTCTTGTAGCCTATTGTTTGATCTAGACAGTCAGAAGTGTCTGAAATTGCATACTTCCTTGCTAAACAATGTGTGAAAAACAATATGTAGGTGTAACAATACATAACAATAGAGTAATCGAGAAGTTCCTAGATGACCTACTATGTCTGCTTAGATTCTAAAGCGTGCATCCAATGAACACTTTACTAGTTCATGAAGCCTCAGAAGAGGATTTATGAACGGAAGTGGTGCAAATAATGTCAGACGACTAATATTTAAACTATAACATACTTTTCTAACTGTTAGGAAGTTTTTAATTCAGACATAATCAGGAAGTCAGTGATTGGAGTTTATACTTTGAAAATTTGTAATATTAATGTTCCACAAATTCCACTTCCTAAGACATGCGTTACGATAATCAGAGTCTCATCTCCCTTTCCCTTTAAGAATCAGTTGCGTTGCGCCATGGCGCATTTGCTATTTACCAATTTGTAAGTGGAAAAACTGAATGCTTCACTAGCAGGAAAATAGTTAAACAGACCATCTGCAGTGCGAGGATAAAGAACGAGCATCCTCCATTTGGCCTTTTTATTTTACTTTTACTCTTTACTCCTTTACTTTTGTGGATAGGGAAACGGTGTTGTACGCACTCCACTGAAGACATACATTAGCCTACATACTTAATTTTAAGCGCAAAGATTTATTTCAAAACGTTTTCTAAATTCAATTCTAAATTCCAGCAAATTAATAAATGAACAATAGTAACAAAGTGTGGTCAAACAACTGGACTTTTCTCCCCATAGATTTCCATTCATACGCACGCAAAATCGTCAGACCAGAAACGCAAGGTCATGCGTCAGGTTTCGCAGGTCGCTGCGGTGCAAAGTTCAAGCTTGGTGAACTCTGACCTGCGAAATCCCATCACTTGACTGCGTGAGACCAATTGAGGATCAAAACATGACCTTTCTGGACAGAAATTTAAAACATGGACTAATCGCTCGCTTTTTTTAATGTTTAATCATCTGGTTTAATCTCGCCCCTTTTCGCAGCGCCGTACGACAGAATTTCGCACGCACAAACTCTAGTGTGACTTCAGCTTTACCTGTAGGTTTCAAACAAGCCTGAAGGACTCAATTAGTTTGATCAGGTGTGTTAAACTAAGGTTGGAACTAAACTGTGCAGAGCTGTGGTCCCTTCAGTGCACACCTGTGCACTAGAAGAACCATTTTGGGTTCCCCAAGGAACCTTTCAGTGATGAGTACTTAAAAGATGCATTTAATAATCTATCAAAGGGTTTCTGCAGTGAAAAGTTTTCATGTATATTAAAGCTTCTTTATAGGCATAGTGATGGAGGGAAAACAATTTTCTGCATAAGAAATATTATAAATAGAATAAAATGGAGAGGACAGAATCAGAAAGGGAATAAGAGCACAAAAGGTAAATGAGAAGGAAATAAAAGAAGTCATGCAACATCCATTAGGCACGCACTTTCCCCTCATGCGCTCACTCATGCACAAGCTCGACTCCTCTCGGCCACGATCTCTAGGGCCTTTCTTCTCTTCTCACAAAAGGTTTAGCCAAACAAACAAATAAATAAATAGGCAAGCAGGTAAATAAAAGAGCTGAACTTTTCCCTCAGCAAAAAGAGCACTCTGGCTTTTTGTTAAGCTGTGCCCGAGGTTTGCAACTCCATTTGACCCTTTTAAAATATTCAGATGTTTGAGGATATAAATGGACAGAGTGCCAAGGAGGAAAGAATGTGCTTCATAAAACATCTGATGAAACGAGAAATTATCACAATCGAAAGAATGAGGTCGAGTCCAAAGATTGCAGCACTTTGTGTTATTTGGAAAAATATGCAAACTTAGACAAAGAGGTCAAAAACACTCAAGAAAACGTCATACAGCCAAGCATGTGACAGTCACACTCAAATCATCTACCGCTTACCTTCATGCTGTCAAGAAAACACCTCATACTCCATATACAGTACAAGCCAAATAATATTCCCAAACGCTATTTACAAAGTCCCCCCCCCTCCCCCAACATGAAAACAAGAAGACTGTGTGAAAAACACATGGTGTGTACAGTATATCATATACATAAATATCAGTCAATAAGCAGCTAACCAGATTTAGATGCGATTCAGTTGGAACAAAGCAAAAGATGCAACACTGAGCATCAATTCTGGTGCAAAGGCCAATTAACAACATCCGTTATAACATCATCATCGTCGTCACCACGGATGAGTGCAATTTTACATCTGGAGAAAAAGCGTTTAGTCCAAAATACCCAATGTTTGATTTACCATTTTAACAAAAAAATAATAATTGTATTAATCTGAAGTCAAACATAAGTATGCATAATTTCTTTTCTTTTTTACATAAAGAATACTCAATCCATGTATAATCAATCACATTTTGTAATTATATAATAAATCAAAAATTCATAATTAAAGGAAAAATTTACTCAGAAATCACATTTTGCAGTTTATTTAATCACCCTCAGGCCATTCATTCTCCTCAGTAGGATATTAAACATTTTAAGTGTCCAAATAAACATACAGGCAAAGCAAAATAAATACCTATGCCATTGAAGTCTTATGAAGCGGAAACAACAAAACATTTCCAACTTTTTTTTTATCCTAAATTCACAGCCACTTAATCACATGCGTACAGTCATGAACTGATAGTTAATATTACTATCACAAGCTGCATCATCCAGCACTATCACAATCACTATTTCGACGACCAATCCAACACACAAATCATTTTGAGTTTGTTCTACAGATGAGACATAAGCCACAGAAATTCATTTGTTTTTTCTGTTATATCATAGATCCCAAAATCAATTCCTGGAGGACTGCAGCTCTGCACAGTTTTGCTCCAACCCTATCAAACACAGCTGATCCAACTAATCGAGGTGTTCAAAAGAGTCATAAACACAGCTGATCTAACTAATGAAGGTGTTCATGACTCTTTTGAACACCTCGATTAGATGGATCAGCTGTGTTTGATTGGGGTTGGAGCAAAACTGTGCAGAGCTGCGGCTTTCCAGGAATTGAGTTTGAGACCTATGCTTTATCTGTTTTGTAGACTCTCAAAGCACTAGTAGCCATTCACTATGAATAACCAAAGTCTGTGAAACATTTTTAACATCCTACATACATTTTTTTGATTAGTCAAAGAGTGAATAAATGAACTGCAAATGAGCATTTTTGAGTGAATGTTCGCTTTAAGTCACATATCAGGGTCAGCCAACTAGATCATAAACAATTTGAACCAGTTTTTTCAGGCTGATCAAAATCATTTAAAGACTCAATAACTCAAAAAAGCTGCCCAGATGAATCCTCTTCAACTTACTAGGGCATTAGATCACATTTTATAATGAATCTTCACATAATATTATCATACTTCGACATTTTCTTCATGATCTGATACCAGAACACAGTCAGATCATTAATCTGATCAAATTATTAGTATTATTTTCATCATGATTTATAATTTTGTAGTGCTAGATCAGCCACTTGTCAGCTTGAGAAGGGTTTTAAATGAATGAAACCCACAGTGGTTACTTTATATATGTACCAGCACCTCATTTTAACATATCAATATAAATATCTCCGACCCTAAAAGGGCAAATACCTTACAAAGGGGTCAGTCAAACTTTTTTTATAACATGAGATCATTGGCAAAAGCTTAGAGACAGATAAGATTAGAAAAGAAACCAACATGAACACACGGTTTAAAACATTCCAGTGTAAAAGCTTCTATATATCTTGCATAATATAACGTGCATCAAACTGAATATCATCAATTATGATTGCTTGTCTCATGGATCTGCGCCTCTGTATGCATACAATTGTGAGTGAGTGACGCCTATAATGGAAAAGGATCTAAAGTGCAGATTTGAAGGTGGTTGTATTAACAGTGTGGTGGAAATCTACACCGCAAAAGTGCATTGTGTGTAATTATGTGCTCAAACACGCATGCATTCAATGTGAACATGCAGATATCATGTGACGCTACAAAATTAGTGCACATACAGAGGATCCATTTCCAAAGCATTTACCTCAGAGATGTTGAGAAATCTTAGAAAGCACATTACGTGAAGAAAATCTTGTGTGGGATTCGTGAATCTATGCATAACTTGTCAAGTTACATGTCATGATTGTGACTCGTTCACCAATATTTAGATTTTAAAACGCACATAAAAATGAAACTCCATTCAGATAAAAAGTGTTAAAGAATAACGTGTCAGAAGTGTCCCTCAAAGCTCTGGTCTCTCATGTTAGCTGTTACACTTTGTTTTTCTTCTTAAATCAGCATTATAAAGAGATTAAGTTAAAATAAATTGGCAAAAGATTCTGTAATACTACTGACTGCTTAACTGACTTAAATGGTAACAAAAGAAATCTCCCATTCTTTATCCGTAACGTGATAGAGAAAAGAATGTGATATTATATCCTTGATAAAAACAATTATTAAGTGAGTTTCACATCCCATTAATGGCAGATTATAAGTGTGTTTTGATATATTATCAGTATTTTAAAAAAGACTGGGAGAATGTTGTCTAATACATACACTATATAGCTTTAAGATAAGCTCTGTTAGTAAGAATGATTTCGTTAAAACCTCTCTCAATGTTTTTCACTCTCATTTACGTTCTTTAAAGCCACTGATCCATATCTTTTTTCCAAAATGGCAGAGTATCTCCTGTAGTCGAGTTCCATTTTGTTCTGATTTTTCCTTTCCGAGCTTTTGAGTTCCATCATTAGTCGTTACTGTTCCAACAATCTTCTTTTTGGAACTACTCGGTCTCTCTGATTATAAAAGTCCAATGTTTGCTTGAGTTCTCCCATTGCCCATATTGAACACGTGCTGCGCTTACCAGCTCTGCAAGTCTGTAGCTTAGGAAACGCAGTCATTGTAAAGTCCCGGAGCAAGGTGGAAGATTTTGGTGTCTTTTTTTTTTTTTTTAAGAGGGCACCTGAGTGAGCTCCAGAAAACCTGCGTCAAACCACTGCATAGAAAAACACAGAAATGAAAAAGAAAGAAAGTCATTGTAAACCATGCGAAAAAAAAAAATTCCCACATGAGAGGAAGGGAAATGGAAGGGTTTGCTCTAATGCTGGGTTCAGACTACAGATTATCAGTCCAAATCTGGCACAAGATACTTTTTTCATACGGCACGATTTGTAAATGACAATGGCACACACTGAGAATCGACTACACTGTAAAAATTATCTGTAAACTAGGAGGTTTGCGTATTTTGTAATTCATGTTTTTTTTTTTTTTTTTACCAGTTTATTTTATGATCAACTTTTAATCTGAAAAAGTTGTAAAAATTACTTTTATTAACATTTGTAATGGTTTAAAGTGATATATTGTCTGGGTTGGTGTCGTATATTACGATACAAAAACCTTGTAATAAGCTGCCAGTACATTTTTTGCTATTTCACAGATTTATTTCTCTATATATTATTTCAAACTACTAAAATGTCAATAAAAGTCACTTTGTTAAACTGTTGAGTTGAGTTTTCAACATCAAAAGTCGACAGAGCAGAAATCAAGCTCCTATAATGCAATTCACAACCATAAATAAATGGAAAACACAAAATATGGAAACTGCTAATTGACAGATTTTTTTTTTACAGTGTAGAATATACAAGACGTGCCACTCATAGTTTTGAATGGGGAAAAGTGTAATGGTCAATATGGCAAATGAAGCCCCACCTACTATTACAGGAGCCAATTGGCGATCGCTATAGACTTACGATTCTCCAGGGGAGGGGCTCGGAGGTGACATGAGTTTTTGTGATTCGAACATTTAGAAATAAAACTAAAGAGACAGTTGTCAGTGTTGGGGATAACGCATTACAAGCAAAGAGAGTTACATAATAATATTACTTTTCTAAGTATCAAGCACTACAGTAAGTAAGACACTACTTTTAAAAATTAAGTAATAATATTTGAGGTACTTAAAAAAAATGTAATGCGGGTTACTTTTTAGTTTAGTTAATTCCCTTTTAATAAAATAAATAGCTGAATTAAAATGAACGTAGTCACGCTGAATCCTGCATGCAACGAGAGAATGCAGGAACAGACAGAAACCAAAATGCCTGAGCCTTACATTTCTGCAATGGAAATATCCTCAATATTTTGAACACATGGAAGAAAAGAAAAAGAGGATTATCTGAATGGACAGGGACTTTACTTCACTAATAGGACAAAAAAACGTAGCAAACGCATTGCTTTAGACTTTCATTAATCTGTATACCGCATGTATAGCTCTGGGGTCAGGAAGTTCTCAGAAGATAACATCCTACATTCATTTTTTATGTGTTGTCTTTTAAATGTTAATGAAGGTTATTAACTGTGTTGTTAATTGCAGAGCTCCTTTATTATATAAAAAGGGTTCAAGTTTCAGCCAGGTCAGAAAAAGTAATGCAAAAGTAACTTAAAAGTAACATAACACATTACTTACCATAAAAAGTAACTAAGTACCGCAACTAGTTACTTTTTTGGGTAGTAACTCAATTTTGCATTACTTTCAAAAGTATCTTTCCCCAACACTGGTTGTTGTTTTATTTTATTTGTGATTCTTAATATGAAATTTAATCATAAGCAAGAATTTGATGTTTCCCCATTCAAACAGAATGCCAGAGAGGCGTTTCAAAGATGGCCACCGAGTGAAAAGACTTGCCTTAAAGGCACTTTGGAATCGATGACAGAAAGATTAAAATGTTTTTAAAAATTCACCTTACAGCTTTTATGCTGACCAGTAGACCATTTTGAGGGATGTAAACAATAATAACGGTCCTGACCTATTTCCTGTTTTACATTTTAAATTTCCATAGCTTCTGAGGGTCCAAAAAGTTACACATATTGATAAATAATGTTACGATAGCTGTTATATCGTTAAGTTATGTGGCCTCTTGTTACAGATATGAAATAGCTTGACAACAAGCAGGAACTGCTCACGGGCCAATGACATCACCACATTAAAATAGTCAATATCAGCACAGAAGCTTCTCCATATAAAACTTGGGGAAGCAAAAAAGGTGTAATTATGAATTTCCTGCTTCTAATATAAAACCTGTCACTTTGAAAGTCACTATTATTTATGTTCTTGTTTAGAGAAGTGCCAATTGACAAATCAGATATCAGAACCAAAGGGCAGCAGTTGGCTTTTATTTTAAATAACTGCAGATTGTTCAGTCTGCCATAAAGCACATAAACACCTTGTTCATGTAATCTTTTCTTGTTTGTTTTCTAGTTTTAAAAGACAAAAATTGGCATAGGGAAAAAATAAATAAATCAATCAAAATTTTAATTGGCCATTAAACATCAATGACAGTTGCTAGTTCTGCTTGTTCAATGACATCACGCATGTCATTAAAGATGGCAAGTGATGATTGGTCGAATATCAATGTGTAGTCTGATGTCTATTGTGCCAGATAAAGACAAAAATCTATCATGGGTTGTTTTATATATTAGTACCTTGTGCGTAAGGAACATTTTCTGGTGAGGTGAGAAGACAACAAGATGGAAGCGCAAGAGAGAATTGACAAAACACACGCATTTAAGACAAGCATGGCACAGTGTTTTACTTCAACCTGATACATGCAAATGTTATGGTACTTTACTGTGGAAACACAGTCACCATTCTATCGAACAATTAGAAATGCCTGACGATACTGACGAAGTATTTGACAACATCCTGTCGACAAATCTAATTAGAGCGTTGTGGTTCTCTGTCAACAAGCTGCACTGTGAGCAGACTGCCACTGAAAACTGAGGGTGTTTGTATGGACAGAATTCCACCTCTAATTGCATCATTTAGACTGGGGAAATTCAGTTCCTCGATGGGATTACACATGGAGACATGGAACGTATATGCTTACAGGGTATCAGTCAAAGATTTAGACACACCTGATAAAACAGCCTTTAAAATTCTTTCTTTAAACAAATCTTTAATCCAAACGCTTAAGTCTTGAGATTTGTTTCTTCATGTATTTTTTATTTTTAAAAGTTGTTTTCATTTATTGATTAATTTAATCATTTATTTACAGCTAAAAAGTTTAAGGTTAGTACAAATTTAATATTATTTTTGAGTTGTTTTTCATATATAAAAATTATTAATAAATTTAGGTTTTAATATAATTTTAGTTTTTTTTTTACAAGGATGCAGTAAAGTGATCAAAGAGTAAATCATTTTAACACGGTTACACAAGATTTCTTTTAAAAATAAACTGTTCTTTTAATTTACAAATCACAGTATCATGAAGAAAATATAAAGGTTTTCACAAAGATATTAAGCAGCACAACTGCTTTCAATATTGATATTGTTAATAATAATAAAAATAATAATAAATAATTTTGAGCACTAAATCAGCATTTCAAAATGATTTCTTCGTTCACATAACTGTATATTATTATTATTATAACTGTATATTATTCCATAATTATTCTGTATGTATAAAACCAGCAGATTACACTACATATTTAACATGTCATGTGCTTAATGTTATTCAAATTAGGGTTGGACAATGTCGACTAATTTGGCATCGTACGATGTCTAATGTGAAACATTGCGATGGACGATGGCATCGTCGTCGTAAGCAGCACTAAATTAATTATTTATGAATAATTTTTTAATTTGGGCGACGCAGTGGCGCAGTAAGTAGTGCTGTCGACTCACAGCAAGAAGGTTGCTGGTTCGAGCCTCGGCTGAGTCAGTTGGTGTTTCTGTGTGGAGTTTGCATGTTCTCCCTACGTTACCCTGGGTTTCCTCCGGGTGCTCCGGTTTCCCCCACAGTCCAAAAACATGCGGTACAGGTGAATTGGGTAGGCTAAATTGTCCGTAGTGTATGAGTGTGAATGAGTCTGTGTGGATGTTTCCAAGAGATGGGTTGCGGCTGGAAGGGCATCCGCCGCGTAAAAAGGTGCTGGATAAGTTGGCGGTTCATTGCGCTGTGGCGACCCCAGATTAATAAAGGGACTAAGCCGACAAGAAAATGAATGAATGAATTTATTATTTCATAACGGAATAATTATTTGTAGCCTAGCGTTTCAACTACCTGACCCGCATGGTCTTTATTTTACCCATAACCAAATCATAAATATTAGGGTTGCTCGATTATGGGAAAAATCATAATCACGATTATTTTGGTCATAATTGTAATCACGATTATTCAAAACGATTATCAGCTGAAGTCAACATTATTCGCCCTCCTGTGAATTTTTTTTTTTTTTTAAATATTTCCCAAATGATGTTTCACAGAGCAAGGAATTTTTCACAGTATTTACTATAATATTTTTTCTTCTGGAGAAAGGCTTATTTGTTTTATTTTGGCTAGAATAAAAGCAGGTTTAAATATTTTAAAATCTATTTTAAGGTCAATATTATTAGCCCCCTTAAGCAATATATATTTTTGATTGTCTGCAGAAGAAACTACTGTTATACAATGATTTGCCTAATTAAGCCTTTGAATCGCACTTTAATCTGAATACTAGTATCTTGAAAAATATCTAGTAAAATATTATTTACTGTCATCATAGCAAAGATAAAAGAAATCAGTTATTAGAAATGAGCTATTAAATCTATTATGTTTAGAAATGTGTTGAAAAAAATCTTTCCATTAAACAGAAATTGGGGGCAAACGGAGGGCTCATAATTCAAGAGTGCTAATAATTCTGACTTCAACTGTATACAGTTATTTTCCTCCCTGTAAATAAGAAAAGGGAAATAAATACAATAGAATAAAAATATGAAACAAACTGTGCTTTAAGCATCTTCACTGCAAGAAAAAAAAACTTTATAGCTACAAAAGTCCTTCAGTCAAGAGCAGTGAGTGATTTTGTTCTTTTGTTGTTTGATTAATGATAAAAACAGTGGGCAGCAGGAATATTGCGCGCTGTCACTTTAAGAGCAGTATGGTTCTGATTAATGGTTTCACTTCCACATGTCTTTTGATTCTCAACTCATTTGTTTATTATTTATATTATATTATATTATATTTGTATGTTGTTTATTATTACACAAATGAGGGTTAATATGAATAATCACTAAACACCGTGTTTTGACACAAATTTGCATGTATTCGACCATTAAAACGCTCACATTAAGATGACTAGACGTGTGTGCTCTGCTCGTCTCTGAGGCTGAGCGCACACACACAACAGCATGCGATCTTTCGCATTTAAAAAACATGAATGATTCGAGTGTACATTAATGAATGATGCGCATCCCGTGCTGCAAAAGTTACATACAGTACATGCTCCAGACATTTTCACGTGGAACGGAGCTTTGCAGAGCAACAAATGTGTACAACTGGAAAGGAGGCGATATATGATGCAACAATTTTCAATTAATTTCGAATTTGATTAATTGCACAGCCTTAATAAATACATAAAGATAAGTTACACACAAATTACCACCAGTCAATCACTTTTTACAAATAGGCTGAGTGTTGTTATAATGGCATCGACAAACTTAGTTGGTAAAAAAGGTGCCCAACCAACAGGAACCAACCAACAGCATCTGAGGTTTTTACTAAAATTACTAAGTACAAGCGTGGAAGCGAAAGATTGAAGCAGTGTACTGACGCTGTGACACGTTACCTGATAGATTCAAAAGACTGAAGAGTCGTTAGATAGAAACAAGATTAATTAAACATCACGTTTAACAACTATAGTACATCCTTGATAAACTGTCCGACATGCACTGCTCTCTGGGGTTTTGTGCTCAAAGCACCCGCTGACTGCTGGAGCTCAGATGGGCGCATACACTGAAGCGCATGACAGAGTGTGGTCACATGATGTGTGTTTTCAGCGGTGTAGTGTGGACGGAGGGCTTTTCAGAAATACTAGATGAAACGCCAGTGTGGAAGTGGATCATTTTCGTTCTAAAATGCCGTTTTAAATCTAAGTATTAGTGTAAAAGGGGCCTGAGTGTGTATATTTCGCGAGCAGGTTGCTGCTGCGACGGGGGCGGGGCGGGGAATCGCGATGCCAGCTCAGCATCGTGATGTCTATCAGTCATCGGCAATGGACGATGCCATCTGAAGGATAATGTGAAACTGAAGTTATAAATGCCGAAAATTCAGCTTTGCCATTACATTAATTAATAATATATTTATTACAAAATCATTTTTAATTTACAAGCTGCTATTTACTACATCTAAATGTAACTTGTTGTTTCTAAATTGTAATATATTCAATATATAATTTTTTACAAATATTTGAGCTTGGCGAGAAACAACCAAATATTCTGGACAGTAGTGTACATATTTTAATTTTCCACATAAATAAAAGTAAAGAATGCTTAGTGCCCTAATAATTTTTGACTGATCAAAATATACAGTATGAGCACATTTTTAAATACATATATATATATATATATATATATATATATATATATATATAATTTTTTTATCCTAATTAGGAGTTAAATTAGATATATGTTTACAAGCTCTAATACATTTAAAATCAAAGTTGATTACCCTGTTTCCCCATGACCAACTTACACGAAAACTTCCTATACCCCCATTAGTCTCCTGTTCATTGACAGTCTTAGTAGAATGTGACAACAGATGGCTAAACTAACAGCTTAAACCCAAATCATAGATCATTAAAAGTTAAAGGCGTCAGGCATATGCTGGTCTCAGCAATGCAAACACCCCCTCCTGATGATCATAATTACACACGGCAGGACATTTAACACACGACCATACAGCTCAGCATAAAAATGGTGTAAAAATGGAAATGTAGCACCAGAATACCTGTTTCTGAATTACAGCAGGATGTCCCACTCGTCAAAATACTCCTAGGCTTCTCCGTCCAACAGGAGAGGGTGTTACCTCGCCCACAACCACCCCGTCTCCACCAACAACTGCACAGACAAATGTGTGAAGGCTACAAATGACCTCTTTCACCTTAAAAACTTTCACAGAATGATTGTAATGTACTTTTAATTCAGCAAAAACTGATAAACAAAATAAACCTGAAAAAGATTATTTGATTCATGTACGGTGTTCAGCATAAATGAGTACACCCCATTTTGAAAATGATTATTTTTATCCATTTCTCAGTGAATATGGGAGGGAGAAAATTGAGTTTATTGCCATTTCAGCTTCTTTGGCTATGTCATGGCAAAAAAAAAAAAACATTTTATAAATGCCACTTTTCCATAGTTATAAAAATAATCTAACAATTAAAAGTCACCAACAGCAATAAATAATACACAAGGTAAAATGCATAAATAATAATAATGATAATATATAAGATACAAATCTAAAATAGTTTTTAAAGTTTACTTTTGATAAAAATTGAACAATTTTATAAGGATTCACATTTAAAAATATTCCATTTAAAGTCTTTCCAGATAAAAAAATCGTTGTCTGATAACATAATTGGTGTGTTTGAACAAAACAGATTTATTAAAAAGATATATTTATTAAAATAATTTAGTCACAGAACATCTTTAGAAATGGAAAAATAATGCATTTAAATTCATGCAAAATATTGCAAAAAATTACAACCTACAATATTTCAACAAAATTGTATATATTTTTGTTTCTCTTGATTTTTGAAAAATGCGTTTAATATTTTTCTATAACAAATTTGAGCTACTAATTTTTGAACCATTATTGTGATTGTAAATGTTATTTTGTTAGATTAGCTCCAGATTTGGCTGCAGTACTGACTAAACTAATGTATATGCACAAATATAATATTGTAAAGCATCCTATAGAAAATAATAATTTACATGAGAGATTTGTGAGGGGTGTACTCATATATGCTGAGCACTGTATAAGGTGTGAGGGTGATATATGAAGGGTTGTGTGACATTGAAGACTGAAGTAATGTCTGTTCAAAAATTACACTGCATGAAAATGACAATACTAAATAAAACAATGTAAAACAAAAAACAGCATCAAAACAAAGTGTAAGACAACCTCATAATAAAATGTGTTTTATTACAGGTTTCTCTCGAGGTTTTTTAAAATCTTAGCTTTGGTGAAGTTTTTTCCTCGTCGCTGTCGCCACTGGCTTGCATAGTTCGGGATCTGTAGAGCTGCGCATCGATGGATTGCTATTCAGTGTTTGGACTCTCGGTAGTGATTATTAACCCACACTGAACTGAGCTAAACTGAACTGAACTTAATCTCTGAAAACTGAACTGACACTGTTTCAATTCACTATAATCTTCCATGTGAAGCTGCTTTGACACAATCTACATTGTATAAGCGCTATACAAATAAAGATGAATTGAATTGAATACAATGTGTTGAAACATTTTAAAAATAATAATGACATGTATTTCAGGTATTCTTGCTATATTGATTTATAGAATACACTCATTAATATGTAGTTTAGTGTAATATTTATGCCAAAAAATAATAAATAAATAACTTAAATACCATATATAAAAAAAAAAAATAAGAATCCAGTTAGGCATGAATAGAAAAATAATCATTTGATTACATGGTAAAAGACTCAGTTAAAATCCAACATATTATATTTATGCTATCTAAAATACTATAAATACTAAATAATTACCTAAATGCTAATAATTTATTGTTTATCATTATACTTTGCCACTGTGCTTCAAACCACTACTGTAGGCTGTACGACATATTCACACAGGGCTTCAGCGTCAATGCTTCTCGTTCACTTTGAATGGGTGCTGTCAAGCATTGTCGAACTGAATTGTGGATCCATCGGCGCCGCTTCAGCAGTGTTGCTAGCTGCAGAAGTTGGGAATTTCTTAACTTTTCAAGTGCCAACGGAAGCGTCAGCCAATCAGATCACTTTATGCAAATACCCCAGCTCGGACAGTAGCCGATTGTGGACTAATTTCATTGGCTAACGCTGCTATGACTATCGCGTCAGCCCTAACTTCAGACACGCCCTCAATCAAGCGTTGACGCTGAAGCCATGTGTGAATCGGGCTTTCCTAACAAAACAAAAACTAATCATATAAAATCTAATAAAACTTTGTATGACATTTAATTGTTTTTTTCTGTCAAGTTGTTAATGAGAATTTTTTGGACGCAAAATTGTTTACATTTTTGTGGATCAAAAAGTATATTTTACATTACATACAGTTGAAATCAGAATTATTAAACCCCCTGAATTATTAGCCCCTTGTTTATTTTTTCCCCCAATTTCTGTTTAACGGAGAGAAGATTTTTTTCAACACACTTTCTCCAGAAGAAAAAACATTATCAGACATACTGTGAAAATTTCCTTTGCTCTGTTAAACATCATTTGGGAAATATTTCAAAGGGAGGCTAATAATTCTGACTTCAACTGTACTTTAGATTAACTTCATACTTCAGATTAATTAATAGATTATTTTAATGGGATTCTTTATCAATTATTGAATTATTAAACTAAGCTTAAACTTTAGAGAGTATAAATGATTTAGCATTTTACATGACCTTTACACATTTGACATGATTTTAATGAAATACCTCACCCATTTCTGAATAATTTACCATTTTGCGCATACTTAAATTAGCATAAATATTTTTATCTATTTCCTAGAATGCAACACTTGCTGTAGTCGCTATTTAAAAAGTACAGTACATTTGAAATGTGTTCTAAATGAATAATACTCACTTCAGTAAAGTGCAGATCAGCATGAGCATGACACTGCCCACCACACACAACACCAGCATGGTGGCCACGGTCTGCTGCCGGTGATTTGATGCCACCACTGCCAGGAGATCTGCATGTTCACACCGCATGCCCACAAAGCCAGGATGGCATCTACACAAACATACATCAGAATGCGTTTCATTACTACTGAAAAGGGAGATGGATAATACTGATTTGCTTTTCAGTGTTTGGACTTTCAGCAGTGAAATTTAAACCACACTGAACTGAACTAAACTTTTTTCAATTTACTAGAACTTCTATGCTAAGCTGCTTTGACACAATCTACATTGTAAAAGCGCTATAGAAATAAACATGAGTTGAATTGAATTTAACCCCAGTATGCAACAAAAGAATGCATTTAGTAAAGTATTTAGTCATAAAATGAAAAATCTTGTTCATAAAACCTTGTGAATCCTCTTTATGAAAGCAATCACACATAAACTGGTTATAATTCATTTGACCTTTTATTATGAACTGCTACATATGAATGTGGAAGAAGAGAACTCGTACAAATTCAGACACTGCCTTGAATCCTGCTATTGTGCTAAATGTGTACATGGAAAAGCAATTTAGCAAAGGACAAAACATGCTTGTCTACACAAGGACGGCTCAAGGAACATGCTGTCGGCAACAATTTATCCAAGTGAGTCAGCAATCAAAATGCATGTCAGTCCGTTTAGCCTTCTTTATACCGGCAGCTTGAATCCAAATTTTTTTTTTCTTGCGTTTCCGATTCTAATCCTGTTATTACATAAAAATATGTTGTACGTGCAATAAAGGCACAAACAATTGAATCCAAATCAGGTTTTGTGGTAAACCTAACCTAAAGTTCAATCATGGGATTAGGATATTTGAAATCTCTTTTTTCCCCAGTGATTAAGATGCACAACATTTGATTCCATATACAGAGGTGAAGCACTAAATAAAACAGCACATACTACCCTGCTTTATCACAGTTGTGACTCTTCATCTATGGAGCATAATAGTCAAGTTGCAGAAGTAAAATCTCCATTCATTTTGTCAATATTTCTCTACGGGAAAAAAATGTAAACAATAAAATAGGGCTGCACAATGTATTAGTTATTTATATTGTCACTCGCAAAAGTCACATCGCAAGATATGCAACAGGGGTGCACAATATATCGTTTCAGCATCGATATCGCAATATATGCACATGCAAGAGTCACATCGCAGGATCTGCAATGTCAAACCAGTACCACATTTGAAAACACTCATGATTTGTGGAGTTAACCATAAAGTTACCAAAACATTTATCATTTATGTGTTTTTATTATTTAAGTCCGTTTAAATAATTCAGGCATAAGAAATAATGTTTCTTACTTTAAAGAAAGATTAATTGTATTTTTGGTATACACCGTTGAAATCAGAATTATTAGCCCCCATTTGATTTTTTTTTTTTTATATATATATATACATTTTCCAAATGAGGTTTAACAAAGCAGGAAATTTTCACAGTATGTCTGATAATATTTTTTCTTCTGTAAAAAGTCTTATTTGTTTTATTTCGGCTAGAATAAAAGCAGTTTTAAATTTTTTAAAAACCATTTTAAGGTCAAATTTATTAGCCCCTTTAAGCTATATTTATTTTCGATAGTCTACAGAGCAAACCATCGTTATACAATAATTTGCCTAATTACCCTAACCTGCCTAGTTAACCTAATTAACCTAGTTAAACCTTTAAATGTCACTTTAAGCTGTATAGAAGTGTCTTGAAAAATATCTAGTCAAATACTGTCATATAAATTTTATGACATCATTTTATGACAAAATCACCCCAATATACAGAAAATTATGAATTCCTTCCAAATACAGCTATTCATTTAAGCTGGTGAAATTACATATTCAGTATCACAATATATATCGTATAAAAATTAAATATCGCCCGTTTTTTCCAATATCGTGCAGCCCTGATATGCAATGTTGACTCTGGATTATAATTTATCATTTGCATGCGTTTTGTTTTTGGTTTGTGACTTTGAGGTTTTTTAAAGCATTCAGGGATAAGAAATTGTGCAGTCGTAGAACAACAAAATAGCACAATGTTAGATTTTTGCAATATTGTGCAGCTGTATAATGAAAAAACAATTTTAAAGACAGATTTGTTGTGAGCTCTGAGGTTGTTAATTTGTTATTTATGCTTTTTAATAATCACCAATTCAACTAACACTACATTATCCATAATGCTGTACAGAAAACGCCCCAAAAGAAAACTACAAGTAACATACTAGAATCTCCTATACACTTACAATATGTGTATTTAATTCAAAAATATTTTCACACATATGCATATTATGTAATAAACTTGAAATATATTGTTTCTATTGGTACAGCTTTAAATTAATTGCTTTATTTTTTTCCCCCAGTTGTTTTTCATTTGACTGTGCTATTTGAAATACCTTATGTACTGTAGTTCTGAAACTCATTAAAGATGTGTAGTAGTTGGTTGGTTTGGATCATGACTTATAAGTTATAAAGCTTAAATGGGGGATTTTTTAAAACTCTGCCCTGCGGGGAAAAGAGTTCAAATAAAAACTCTCCTGAAAAACTGCTGGTAAATAGTAAAATGTTCACCGGATGTGCTCTTGCCAGAAGTAATAAGTAATCTGGGTACTTTTGCCAAGAATTTTAACAATACGATGAATTTAGACATGCATATCTCCACATAAACATTATTTCTACATTTGGAAGCAAGCATGGTGGACTCACATAACATCATCAAATTTGAAAGTAAAATTGCAGTTTTAACATTAGTACTGTTGACGTTCAAGAGATGTCAAGTAACACACAATCAGTGCAATGCATTTAAAACAACTAATTCTTTCGATTCAGCATGAAAAAGAGAACTTCTGAACTTACACACATGCAGGTGTTTCCTCCAGGATGAGAAAACGACATGTGCCATGAAAACAGAAGTGGCTGTGGGAGTCGGGACAGTCATCGAAGTGAGAGTGGACTGCAGCTGCTATAAATTCTTCAAGAACAAAAACAAAAAAAGCTGGGTTATTGCTAAAGATCCATGCAGGAGTTCTTTGATTTCATGTGGCCTTTAAGGATTGAGCAGAACCACTTGATCAGATTCAAGACCGGTGAAGAGATGATGCCAACCATCCGAGGACTTTGTTGACAATACATGTACAGTAAACTTCATTGAACATGTACACATAGACATCACCTTTTTTGAAAGGACACTATATACACCAGGGGTCACCAATCTCGTTCATGGAGGTCCGGTGCCCTGCAGGGTTTAGCTCCAACTTGCCTCAACACACCTGCCTGGGTGTTTCAAGTATACCTAGAAAGACCTTGATTAGCTTGTTCTGGTGTGTTTGATTAGGGTTGGAGCTAAAATCTGCAGGACACCGGACCTCCAAAAACAAGTTTGGTGATCCCTGATATACACTATATAACTGCAGGTTAACTATGTTTATATATAATGTCTGCCCTATACACAACTCCTTAACTGTTCTGATTTTGATTGCAATGCAATAATGTGCATTGAATTAATTGAATTTGAATTAAAATTGAAAGGCCTAATGCCCATTAATGCTATTGCCTTTAGTTCATTACAGATTTATGAATGACTTCTGTGGTAAAATAATAAAAAAGACATGCAAGTTAGACAAGAAATCCCAAGTTCTCAGTTAGGTTACCAATCAGAATTAAAGGATTTGATATTATCTGGAAGTTCACAGCCCTTTAGATTCTATTATTTCAAGACCATCCGGTTTCTCAGACTTTATCCACCCTAAGGCCACACACTTGATCTAAAGAGAGTAAAGACATTGTATAAGACAAGAAAGAGTAAGATTCATCCAAGGCTACTATTATGATCTGAGGGGCTTGTTTTTAAACTGGCAGAATCCCTTTTTCTAATCATCATGAGCTTTGTCTACAAAGGGTATTTACAGTGAATGAAAACTGTCTGCTGTACAATAAATGAACTAGTCCACCATTACCATGTGTTATTCCATTGTGAGAAATAGTCTGCCAAAGCAAGGTGTCATTATAGTACTTAGAGTCATGATGAAACAGAAGTAGCCACTGATTTCTTTTTCAGTATTGTTAAGTGCAGTAGCCAACATCAGAGTATAATAAATTATTCATAAAAATTATTAAATAACCAAAAGGTGAAGGCTTGGTTATTTTTATTGACTTGAAATTTTAAAGACGTCCATTTCCCGCTAACATTTAAGCGGTGTTGAGCACAATCTTATGCCTCATTTACAATAGCAGCGTCTTTGTAGCTGCCTGACGCTCTGCAAATGCAGGTCTTTGTGGGTCTACAGCACGAATAACACAACCGGCCTCTAAACGAGCTGAAAGAGAATCACGTAAGCTCTACTGGTGCTCCTATTGGCTGTCGCTAAAAAAAAGTCGCTCTTAATTTGCATAAAGGTGAAGGATTCTAAACTCGCTGTCGCTCGAGTAGATGGAGGTTGCCAGAAGTCGCTCGCTTTCCGTTGAAATGAATGGTCGCTAGTCGCTTTGCCGTTGCGAGTCGCTTGTAGTGTGAATTAAACACTGCTGATTTGCCATTGTGTTCACATACTCAACAGAAATGACTGTGATTGGCTGTAAAGGTAATCGGTTCACCGCTGTTTATGGAGTGCAAACACAGATATAGACACTGGAGCTGTTTAAAGCCACAAAGATCAGCTGATCTCTTTATGAATCGGCTCATATTTGAGGATTTAAACCGCTCCAATGTCCCTGTATCTGTGTTTCACAGCCAATCACAGTCATTGAGCATGTGAATACAATGGCAAATCAGCGGTGTTTAAGTACCTGCTCAACATCGCTTAAATGTTAGCGGGAAATGGACGTTTTTTAAATTTCAGTACCATCAACGTGACAACGCTAGTTACGCAGCACCTAAATATTGGCTAACTTCTGTTAATATAACCAACATGTTCACCTGCTTGCACAAGGAATATGCCATGCCTTGCAAGTTGCAACATTGGAGACATTTGTGGGAGATGATTCAGAACATATTTACTTTGGTGCAGATCCTGAACTGTATTTACGTAAATACATGGAAATTAGCCGACTTTCAGGCACTGCATATGTGCCTGCTGCAGCCATGGTACAGCAGCAAAGATCCTTGATCTATATGCCAGAATTATAGTGTAGTTCCTAGCCATATCGACTTAAAAATAGCAACTTTTCATTTCAGTATAAGATGTAACTACAGAAGCGTCAAGTTTTAAATAGGAAAATTTTCAAAACACATTTTTAAATGAGATGCTAATCCAATTCAATATTTTATGCTAAGCTAAAATAGCTCTTGCCAGACCTGGAGATTGGTTGAATGGATTTGAAAATGGTAAAACTCAACTGTTTAACTCTAGAGGAGTTGTAAAAAGAGCATACATATACATACATATATAATAAAAAGTGGAGTGTTCCTTTAAAAAGTGTTTCCTATAAACACAGCTTACATTTCCAAATACAGTTTTAAGTTTAACTGGGATAAAAACAAAAAGTTCATTTAAATATTTAGCTTCTGAAATGCAGGAAATTAGCTCGCTTTCATAAGACGGCCATTTTGTGTTGCATAATACAATACAGGTTACATAAACACACATGGCATTTCATTCCTACGAAACCTAAATTAATCCAAGCATGAAGAAAAAAAGAGGCGTCACATACTTCTGACTCGTGTGGTAGTAGTGGTGGTCGTGGTGCTGGTGGTGGTAGTGGTGGTAGTTGTGGTAGTAGTTGTTGTGGTGGTTGCAATAGTCGTCGTTGAGGTAGAATTCTCTTGCACCTGCCCATACGTAAAAAGGGAGCCTACAAATCAAACACAACATGCATATATTCAACAGAAACTAGAAATGTTGACGATAACCAAGCAAGCAGATTACGACGAGGTCTTCAAAACGCTCAAATAACTCAACCACTTACCCAAGCGTGAAAACGAAGATCCAACAAAGTCAAAAAATGCCACATTCATAATGGTTACAGCAATGACAAAACCACGAAGCAACAGCATCACACACTAGAGAGAAAAAGGCTTGAGAGGCATTTAGCTCAAATGAGAAATAGCTACTCAAAGTCAACTAGCTTCAGACTCAGAGATTAATTAAAATGCCATGGAACAACAGTGGGAGTTTCTGACTTCTGACCTTCAGACTATTTTGAGAACTGCTACAGAGAAAGACTGGGTTAAGATAAATTAAAGTGGATTGTGATGCGGATCTCTCCGCATGCACAGGTAGGATACCGCCAGAGAAATCTTGTCATGGCCCTTTCAGTTCATGCTTACATCTACGCCAAATGGCAGAAATTCCCAAAATTTACGGTTTCTACTGTAAAGTTTCTTAGTGGGACGTTTTAACGCCATTATTGGTGCATTGAATAACACTGCAATGGGATCAATGAAAAGTAAATTACAGAGGCAAAGCAAATGCTGATTATAACAAACTTCTTTAATTCAACAATGAAAATACTAATTTACCATTATCATTAGCTTAACAACATGCTAATGCAAAACTGCTGTTGTTGTTGTTAAGTATATTTAAAGTTTCATGATGGTAAAGGAACAGTAGATGGGGGGATGTAACAAACATTGGTCACACTTTATTTTGATGGTCCGTTTGTTAAATTTAAGTTACATTGCATCTACATGCCAACTAATTCTCATTAGATTATAAGTAGACTGTTAGGTTGGGGTTAGTGTAAGTTGACATGTACTTGCAAAGTCTCTTATAGTCAGTTAAATGTCTGTTGAAGGACTGTTAAATGTCAGTATCAACAGATATTTAGCAGACAGTCTACTAATACTCAAATGGACCATCAAAATAAAGTGTTACCCAAACATTTTGTTTTAATTATATCTATAAATGAAGTAAAATGCAATTAATAAGGCCTCTTAATCAATTCTGTGACGTTATTCATTCTGTGTTCGATTAAAAAAGTCTTTATTTTATGACTGAGGTAAATATCTGTTATTTAAGCAAAGGACATGCCTGATTCACATGCAGGCCATCTCTGTCTGTTTTATACCATTTCCAAAGTGTTCCGATTAGTCTCTAATGTTTACTGTGGTGCCACTAAAATGGTTTGATAGGGGTCTGGGACCTCAAGGCACTTTTATATTCTATGTGCATGGGGCTTTTACGAAAATCCTTGTTAAATCAGAGACTATTATTTTTCATTGCACTGGAAACTTCTCGGAAAAAGCTTTCCTGGTTACAAGAACACTTTAAGATTTAAAACATAGGCACCAAGGTGAAAGGAGTGCACAGAACATATTGATACATTTACCAAATGAAAGACTTGTTGGAGCCATGTTACTTTGGACGCAGTTTCAGCAAGTAAACACAAAATGAAATAATGAATAAATGCACAGAGAGAAGAAATTCCTGATCAAATGAATTCTTAAAGGGATAAATCACCCAAAAATGAGACTTTAATCACCAGTTTCTCACCCTTGAGTGCTTCTTAAAAAACCTTTATGCGCTTCCTTTTTCTGTTGAGCAAATGTTAATAACTTGTAACCATTGACTTCCTTAGTAAAAAGCATACTATGGAAGTCAATGGTTTCGGTTTTCTAACATTTTTCAAAATGACTTCTTTTGTATTCAACAGAAAATAAAAAACTCAAAGAGGTTTGTGACAAGTGAAACATGATTAAACGATGACAATTTTAAGTTTCAGGAGAATTCTCCCTTTACAAATACGAGGATATTTTGAAGAAAGCTGATAGCACTGGGCAGAAAAAACGGAGATATTTCTCATGATGTTCCACAGAAGTCAGTCAGCCATGTTTTGGAACAAGTAAATAAATAATAATAAAGTGACTAATGGAACAAGTGAGCAAAAAGGTTTTGGGTGAACTAGCCCTTTAATGTAAGAAAACCCTATTATTGCAAGCTTACACCTTCTAATGGTTTTCTTTACCAGCTGCCATTCCTTAACCATTGTAACAAAATCGCATTCTGAGAAAATGGGACCTCGTCTATTGTTGCAGTAGAGCTCATGTTCCCATTGAATGTTATTTAGAAAGTCGAAAAGAAAGTACTTTATAGGGCTTCATGCAGGTTTAGAAACGCCTAGTCATGATGATCCGATATTTGAAATGACAGAAAGTAACAGCACACATGATGTCCTACTGATTCAAAAAATAAAAATACTTCATGAAACTTGACTCTCTCACATTAATACTGCTTGCTGGGTTAAGAACGTGCCTTCACTGTAGCGACAAAGGCATAAAGGAGAGAATGGCTCTATATTTAAACTAAGCTCAGTTAACCTCGTTAAAGAAGAGTGCAAGACTATTGAGCCAAAGAAGCTGCTGGACAAAAAAGGACAGCAAACCACTGCTTCGAGCATGCATTACACAGACTGACAAGACATCTGTCAAATTTAAGCAAAGTTATTATACATTATCCAAGTTCTTTACTACTGATAATGAGACTGAATGGTTTGTCAGGAAATAACTTAAAAGATTTTTAAAGAGATTATTAAAGATCAGTGTCAAATCATAGAGCAATATATATAAGCTATAAAATATAAATAAAATATACATTATATCATCACTGGAAAAATCCCATGCACATCATTAAAAGCTTCATTTACAGCTTGCATCTTTATATTGAGCGTCTGAACACTATTCTGAATTTAAGTAAGTTTAAATTCAATTGAGACATGTTTATTTAGGCAAATCATAAAAAAATATATTTTCTTAAAAATAAAAAACACTACAAAATTGTTTCGGTCTGTGCATCTCTCGTTAACTTAAGTATTACATTCTATTTTAATAAAAGTATCAAAAGAACACAACAATAAACACTTGTACTCACCGGTGAGAAGGAATATTGTATCCCAAAAAGCACGATACATCATTATAAGGCGTTTGGGTAAGTTGTTGATGAAGGATTCTCAGCGTCGACTTTTATATTAAAACATTTATCTTTGCCAATAAAGATGAAGGCACGCGCGTTTTCGTGAGATTGGCCAGTAGTAGTTATTATTGAGCGTCCGTTGCACTGGTCAGAAATCTGACTTCCATATTAAAACTCTGAGCGTCTTTCTTCATAGTTTCATGTCGCCTACTCGACACAAGACGCCATGCGTCGATCCAGGTATTTTGAACTTGACGTCAAACTTGAGCAACGTCGTCTTACTGTTGACGTCATATGAAACGCTAACTATTTATTTCTAATTCACTATAATGTTGAAGATGGTAAAACAGGGGTGAAATATAGTTA
Organism: Danio kyathit; assembly: GCA_903798195.1. NCBI lineage: Eukaryota > Metazoa > Chordata > Actinopteri > Cypriniformes > Danionidae > Danio > Danio kyathit. The sequence continues at coordinate 49,849,378 of LR812524.1, read as the reverse complement.
AGTAGAGAACTGCTTTATAGATTACTCAGAGCGCAGGACTTTCCACACCCTGAACATCCTTCTGCTGTGCGTGCGCGCGCGCGAGTTGAAAGAGGAGTGCACTGCTGGGCTGGAGGACAGTTAGGGTTTTAGCACATTTTATTTATTTATTTATTTATTCATTTTGAATAATATAATATAATATAATATAATATAATATAATATAATAAATACAACATATTGTAATATTTTGTAATATTGTTGTAAAATGTAATATTGTTATTGTTGTAATGCTGCACCAGGAACCACCCTTTAAGTTTATTGTTCAACATTTGGACAAATGTGTTTAAAATAACGAGTGATATCTGATGTCACATTTTTCAAACACAATAGATCTATCACAGATGTTCTTATGGTTCTTATTCCACAAATATCACTATAACATTGGAAAGCATTAACTGTTTACCAATACATTTTCTACTGGGTTTTATAGCGTATTCCATTAACATTTGTTGGTTTTAATATCTCACCAATAGAAAGCAAACAATTACCAGTACTCACAGGATGCATTGTGTTTCTGTTAAAACCAAGAAAATTCTGTGATGGTTCTTTGTTGGGTGGTTGTTGTTGGGTTTTTGTTTTTCACCAGAGTTTTCAGTTTCTTTAGAAATTGATTTGTCACATTGACCTGGCCAGCTCTTATGTTTTTCTGCTTTTGTTATCAAGTTTACCTTTACATGTGTGATGTGGCATGATTTTTCCACTCCACTCCCACGGGTATTTCTTTCATTTAAGACTGGATTACACTGAAGGCCAAAAATAGTTAAGACATACTGTAACTGTAATAGTATAAACAGGCTACTGGGACAGTCACAAAAGCAGGTCTATGTTACATTAACTTAGTAAAAAAAATCTTAATTCTAACTCATGCAATTTGATTTACGACTCTTTGTAACACAAACAGACAAGAACATTTTTATCCTTATGAAAATTATTAATATGATATATATATATATATCAAAACTGTATGACAGATTTTTTTGTTTGTTTGTTTGTTTGTTTGTTTGTTTTTTCAGATTGACTATCATTTGTTTTAGCACATTTCTACTATGAATTCCATTGTAGCAAAACCATGGTTATTTTGTGTTTACCATAGTTCAGGTTTTCTTCTTCTTCTTCTTCTTCTTCTTCTTCTTCTTCTTCTTCTTCTTCTTATCTTTGGCTTACTAATTTTCATAAAAGCAAGGTTTTTGTCCAGTATATGAGGCAGCTAATATAAACTCAAAGCTGATTTATAAGAATTTATATTATAAGTCAACCAAAATCGACTTTAGTCCTTCTAAAACGTTTCATTAGTGCAAACTTCATAAGTCCAGAATTATTTTAATGTTATGTTGCCCTCTAGTGGAATCAACAGATAAGCTCAATATCATCTCAAATTATTACTGCCATTTCATAATATTCCATAAATTAATTAATTAGTGCCTAGTGCTGACTGAATCTAAAACCAGCTTAAAACTATTTTTATTTAAAAGACAATAATATATGTTGCATAAATAATCTTTGTACTATTTTACAGTAGGCTACCTACTGTGTGCATTTTCCGATAGGCGGAGTTAAACTAGTTTATATATGATCTCATAACATGGACCTGGACAATAAAATGGACACAAGCAGGTGCGTTTAGTTCATCAGCTCTCAAGAAAATCTGAAAATCAATTACAACAATGTTTTATTTGATTTAGTCAAGAGGTTTGTTGGTTAAACTACACTGAAGTTGCTTATTATTGGCTGTAACACTTGGAGACGCGTGTCTGTCTCTCATTTTTACGCACCTTCTGCAGAACATCGATGTCTCATGTAATGGCGAGAACAGAATAAACTGAAAGCTTCTTTCTCTATTTTTTGGACTTCAACCTCTGGAATTATCATTAGTACATACAAAAGGACAACATGACTACAAAGGAGAAGAAGGTAAAATGTTTCAAACATCCTGTTGCTGAAGTTTTTCATTAGTCAGATTTTTGTTTTTTAAGAGACAGTTCACCTAAAAATGAAAGTTCTGTCATAATGTACTCACATTTGACTTGTTCCAAACCACTTTGTGTTTATTTGTTCAGTTGAACACAAGATAATACATTTTAAAGAACGTTGGAAGCCTGTAATAGTTGACTTCCATATATTTTAGTATTTCTTCACTGTAAAACCCAATAAGTTAAGTTAACTCAAACCATTTGAGGAAACCGATTGCAACAAACCATTTAAAAACTAATCCAAATGAGTACTGTGAACTTAATCCATTTGAGTAAAAGAAGCATTTTGAGCACAGTAAAACCCAATAAATGAAGCGAACTCAAACCAACTGAGTACTGTAAAACTCAATAAGTTAAGGCAACTCAAACCGTTTGAGGAAACCGATTTCAACAAACCATTGGAGTTAAAAAAAAACTAATCTATATGAGTACTGCAAACTTACTTTATTTAGGTTGAAGTAATGAGGTGTAATGAGGTATTTAATTAACTCATTACCTTCAACACTGAGCTCAAAACTCTTTTAAAATGAGTAGAATTAACTTTCAGGAAATTTTGAGTTAACTACACTCATTTCATTTGATAAAGTTGACTGTTTTTACAGTGAATGGGTGTCAGTGGTTACCGCTTTTTAATATTCTTCAAAATGTATTATTTTGCCTGTAAACGCAAACAGGTTTGGAACAAGTAAATGATGGCAGAATTACATTTTTTGGGGTGAACTATCCCGTTAAATAAATAAGTTGCAAGTTTCTCAGTAAAGTCAATGTAGCTCTCCCTTTATTGACATTTCAATGAACTATTAGTAGTTTGTATGAAATACATTTCATTTGTGCAGCATAATAAAGTATCAGCATAACATCTTATGGTGCAGTTGGAGATTAAATGCTGATTAGAAATACATGTAAACATTGTACTGTATTTGTCTCATTAGGGTCATTCATACACTTTGGTATTAATGGTGACGTCTGCAGCGATTGGAGGAACATTACAATATGGATACAACCTGGCCATAATGAATGCACCGACTATTGTAAGTGATATCATTATATATTGTAAATGTTTCATTGTGTGTGTTTATATATTTCGATTCATCACATCGTGGTCCCAAAAGTATGCAATATCAATAAACTTTGACCTTGTGTAGACTTTTTTTTGTTTGTTTAGTTTAGTAAGTTTCCATAAAGAAAGCATTACAAGTGTGTGTGTGTGTGTGTGTGTGTGTGTGTGTGTGTGTGTGTGTGTGTGTGTGTGTTAATTACCTGTTTTTTATTGTGTGTTCCATCCTGCAGTTTATTCAAAACTTTGTGAATGAGACATTTCAGGAGCGATGGGGAATACAATTGGGGGTTTATGAAGTCACGCTCATATGGACCTTTATAGTCTCCGTTTTTTCATTGGGTGGCCTTACTGGGGCCCTAATAGCAGGACCAATGTCTGTACGTTTAGGGAGGTACAGTCACTTTTGTCAGCTTATTGTTAATATACAGTATTCACAAAACTTCAATGCTTCATACTAATAATAATTCACCCTGTTATGTTCTTGTTTCAAAGGAAGAAGACTTTGCTGCTTAACAATGTCTTTCTATTATCAAGTTCACTGCTTGCACTGCTGAGCCGAACAGCAAAGTCATTTGAGATGATCATTATGTCCAGATTTTTAGTTGGAATAAATGCAGGTATTGGTGTTTATATATATTTTGCCCATAAAAGTATCATTTAATGAGATTGAGATATCAAGAATGTTTCTTCCTCTTTCTGTTCAGGGATCAGTATGAATGTACAGCCTATGTATTTTGGTGAAAGTGCACCAAAGCACTTACGAGGAGCCGTGTCTCTATCCTCTGCTGTATTCACTTCATTTGGACTGGTTTTGGGACAGGTGGTCAGTCTGAGGTATAGTTCTGTTAGCTCATATGATAATCTTCCTTTTGTTTTATTATTTAATAGTACTTTGTTAGGTGCATTCAGGGTGTTATTTATATTGCTACACTTTTAACAATTTCCTGTAGAATCTACAGTAACTTACTGGCAGCAGTTTGCCGGTAACTTACTGTATTGTACTGTATTTACATTTACAGCACCATTTATCCTGCTGTATATGTATTTACAGTATTGTGTATACTGTATTTATTGTAAAATATACAGTTATGTTTTCACAATACAACTTTAAAATACAGCAACATACTGTGTAACTGTCCTACTGTAAAATTTGGTTCATATTACAGTTAAATACTGTGTAAACATTGACTGTACTTTATAAACAGAATAATTAGTCGAAGTAGTATGTACATCTCTGAAAGAAAGTATACAAGTGTACAATATCTGGCAAATGCATGTGTTCAGTCTTTTGATATCTTTATATTAAGTATTTCAAAGTATTATTGGCTTGTATTTATTTTTACTATTTAATTGAGTAGCTTAACAAATGCTTTTTTGACAGTTTTACAAACTGTCTTTTAAACTTCTTTAAGAGTAACGAGTCAAATAAAATGGTGGAAATGAACCTGATCATCTCTGATAGTGTACATAAAAACTTACTTCAAATATACTTAAAGAAGAGTTACAGTAACAAAATTATCAGTATACCTTTAAGTTCATTTATACTTAGAAACGAGAATGCAAACTTTACTCATAGGCTACTACTTGAGTATCCACTTATAAACTTAAAAGTGAGACATTTTATTGCTTGGTGTTAAAGTAATACACTTACAAATATATTACTAGAACATTGATTTTAGAAATCCTGCTACATTAGTATACTTTACTATACTTAAGATATACTTTGGCTGTTTCCATAAACAGTCACATACTTTTACTACTGTATCGAATTTGAAAAACGGTATGTGACAAAAAAAATTATTATAAAGCCTAGGCCAAAAAATGATGAGGACATGATAATTAAGTACATACAGATTGCATTCAAATCTCATAAAATCATTACAATCATTTAGAAGGTATTTTTATTGGTTGTGAACTGATTATCTATTCAAGAAAGAATGTGATTTGGGATACACTAAACACTTAAATGTATTATAAGTATTAAAATAAACTTGAAATACATTCATGAAGTGCATACTTGATTTTGTTCATGATTTTAAAATGTGTGTACATTTCAGAGAGTTGTTGGGTAGTGAGCCATATTGGCAGTATTTATTGGCCAGTAATGCCATCCCAGGCTTCATCCAGCTCCTCACCTTGCCCTGGTTTCCAGAGAGTCCCCGTTACCTCCTTTTTGACTGTAAAGACAAGGAGGCCTGTCTATCAGGTATGAGAGCTTGAGTTTAAAGCATTGGTGCAAGTATACTGAACATTGGAATATGTTTTGCAATAAAGAGTAAGACAACTTCATTGAACCCTCAGAAATGCACAAAACTACAGCCACTGGAGCATCTTTATACTTTATTTACCCCTAAAAGTTTGTAGTGGTACTTTAAGCATACATATTGCAATTGTAAGATTTACAGATTTTAAATGGGACCTTACAATATGCAAAATACCCTACAAATAATGTTTTATAACTCTTTGAAACTGACCCTTTTAGGCTTTGATTCTTATTGTGCCATTTTGGTGACTGTCACTTTAAATTTAAATGAGATCGTGCTTTTTTTCAGAAGAGGGCGGAGCTACAAATGCCTAGTGTCAGCATAGGGGCAGATTGAGAAACAATACTAATGTCCTATGCTAGTGAGGGAGAGATCCTCACTAATGAGGGGGCTTTCCCCCTCTAATGACAGGTATAAAGAGCGAATGTCAATCCAAGTGTTTCTATAGGCTGTTTTTATAAAGTGTGATTATAAAAAATAAAATTAATACATTTTTACCATTAGAAGCTGCTTATATTCACAGGCTGTTGCCACACAACTGGGTTTAAACCCCTTAATAAAGTGACTTTGCATAATAGGTCCCCTTTTGGGGGTGATGAGGTCCAAAGTTGTCTTTTTAAGAGTGCTGCCTAATGACAAACTAGCTGCAAACCCATGCTAGAATTTTTTTGTGTTTAATAGACATCTAATAGACGTTTTGCTAAAATGAAACCAAATTTAGACGTTGCTAATAGACGTCTAACATTAGTCCAAAGATAGAATAGTCATCATAAAGGCTGGAATGAATGACTACATGTAAAGTCTGCCTGATCTGTTTGATGGCTAGTCAATTTTTGGACTATGGACCCTTTTCACAAGACTGTTATGATGCATTTAACGATTATCATAATCTTAAATCCTTGAAAGTTTTTAATTTATATGCATTTATGGATGTATTATATCATCTTTGCGTCAAATTCCAAAAAACGAATTACCGCTTATGCAAGGTGTTTCGAATGCAGCATCTATAAATTAGACATTATTCTCTCATCTGGCTGCCGTCACCCGTCATCAGTCTCACACAATATTTTTCCTTTTTCTGAAAGTCTTGATAACAGTTTTTCTTTTATTATTTCAGCAAATAGGATTGTAAAAAAATAATTTGTTGTACTCTCTGACTCATTGTGCTCTAAGTCTACCAAACTATGGCGCCTTCTGGTACTGAGAAACCTGGAAATGTAAAAAGCGTCTTTTGATTTTCACTGACAGTCCAAATTTAGCCTCGTTTTAGTCTAGATTAGATGTCTTTTAAACACAAAAGTGTTTGGTGGAAAGGTACACTTTTTATCAGACTATGCATAAAGCACAATATTATATGGGGGTCAAAAACGAGATGTCCCATTTTGGTGTACGCAGTAAATTACTATTATAAAAGTGATTTTAAATGCAATAAAAACAGCACAATAGTTCAGTGGTTAGCACTGTTGCCTCACAGCAAGAAGGTCGCTGGATCGAGTCTCGGCTGGGTCAGTTGGCATTTCTGTGTGGAGTTTGCATGTTCTTCCCGTGTTGGCGTGGGTTTCCTCCGGGTGCTCCGGGTTCCCCTACAGTCCAAAGACATGCGCTATAGGTGAATTGGATAAACAAAAATGGGCCGTAGTGTATGAGTGCGTGTGAATGAGTGTGTATGGGTGTTTTCCATTACTGGATTCCGGCTGGAAGGGCATCCGCTGTGTAAAACATATGCCAAATCGAGTCCCTCCTGACAATTGGTAAAGTCTAGAATGGATATGCGGCCGGCCGGAAGTGTGATATGCACATTCATATAACGGAATTTTTTTATGACACTCTATAACAATAATTAATATTTTACAGTACTGTGACGGTTGGGTTTAGGGTTGGGGTGGGGGTAGGCGTTAAAAATACAATTTATTGGGTAATTTAATAGATAACATAAATAATACTCGGTACAACTACTGTTTTTAGGTTACTGTGACTGTTGGGTTTAGGGTTGGGGTGGGGGTAGACGATAACAAAATACAATAAATGGAAAATTTAATAAATAACATAAATAATTCTCTTTAACTCCCGGTGTCATGAGAAATCGGGTCCCCCCTGCAATCGAGTCCGCTTAGGACCCCAATGGGTCGTCTGCGTTGAATGCCTGATTAAAAGTGCTTTTTATAGTTTATTCTCAGTCTTGACATTATCATAACAAGACTTATCATATTACTAACATTATTTTAACAAGATTTATCATATTAGTAACATTATTATCGGTAAGTTAAAGACATGCATAGTTAAAATAATTCAAATGGTCCTAAACATTTAATGATGCCTTTTTGATGTTTTTATGGATTTATATGTAACATTATATAAATAAAAGTAAAATAAAATAAAATAATAATAAAATAAAAGCACCAAAGACAAATTCTCCATGACACAACAACTTGTAAGAAATACATAATTTAAAACAGTTTTATGTCATTATAACGCTCTTTTAAATGACATACATGTAAATGAGATTTCGCTGCATATATATATATATATATATATATATATATATATATATATATATATATATATATATATATATATATATATATATATATATATATATTAATAAGGCGCTACTAACTATACCTAATACAACTCCAGTGAACCAATAGGATCACCCAGGGTCCTAGGCGGACCCGATTGTCAGGGGGGACCCGATTTCTCATGACACCGGCCGCAAACGTATCTGTTCTAGCAACAACCCTGACAATTGGGTCCACCTAGGACCCTGGGTAATCCTATTGGTTCACTGGAGTTGTAATAGATATACAGTAGTTTGTAGTGCCTGATTAAAGAAATATATACAGTGTATATATATATATATATATATATATATATATATATATATATATATATATATATATATATATATATATATATATACTGTATATAAATGCAGTGAAATCTCGTTTAAGTTTATGCAATTTAAAAGAGCGTTATAATGACAAAAAACTATTTTAAATTATTTATTACAACTAAAGGCATGTGTTGTGGCATGGAGAATTTCTCGTTCATGCTTTTATTTTAGATAGCCTACGACGTGCTACCACTTCTTATGTAAATATATAATGTTACAAATAAATACATAAAAACATCAAAAAGACATCATTAAATGTTTACAAAGGTTTCAATTATTTTAACTATGCATGTCTTTAACTTGTAGTTACCGATAATAATGTAACTAATAAGATTAGTCTTGTTAAAATCTCAAGACTGAGAATAGACTATAAATAAAAACAAATATGCATATAATTGCACTGTGAAGTAGAATAGATTTTGATCAGGCATTTAACGCAGACGATCCATTGGGGTCCTAAGCGAACTCGATTGTCAGGGGGGACTCGATTTCTCACCACACCTAAATAGTTGGCTTTTCATTCCTCTGTAGAAACCCCTGATGAATAAGGGACTAAGCCGAAAGAAAATGAATGAATGAAAGTAACTGTCTGGGTGAAATCATTTTAAAAATATATAATATTGTGATTAAAAATCTTGGTTTGGTTTGAAGGATAATAGCAACATATAAAGATTTTTAAAAATTGTTCACCCAAAAAAAGAAACTTCACTATTTACTCACACTCAAGTAGTTCTAAACTTGAATAAATTTCTTTCTTCAGTGAAAACGTTGAGGAAAAAACAGCCATTGAGACCGATAGTAGTAATAAAATACTATGAAAGTCAATGGTTATTCTTCAATTTATCTTCCTTTGTGTTCAACAGAAGAAAAAAAAACTCAAACTGATTTTGGAACAAGTGGAGAACTTTCATTTTCGGTTGAAAAATCCCTTTAAAACAGAAGTTAATAAGTATTTTGGGGCTGTACTGTGATCTTTAACCAATCTTTCATTTCAATATGCCATTCTATTGTTACGTTTAATGACATTTTAGTGTCTGCTCAAAATGATTAGATTTATGGTATAATGGTATAGTCATGAATGTTTTGATGCTCGAACATTCATTTTGTTGTTTGACTAATGTACTTTCCCATGTACTTCTAATGTAAGTTTGCCATCCAATAAAAGGGAGTTATGAGACATGACAATCTATGACAACATTTATAAATCTCAGTCTGTTATTTTTAAAATATCTTGATGATTGTACATGCATTGATCGTATTTGTTTCATAGCACTGAAGCGTCTGCGAGGCTGTGAGGTGCGGAGAGAAGAGCTGGATGAGCTTCTGCAGGAACAGAATGAAATCAAAAGCGATCGTGCCAAGCAGCCGTGGGATCTGTTGACTGACCGCAGCGTCCGCTGGCAGCTGATCTCGGTGGCCGTCTTGAGCAGTGCCATGCAGCTGTGCGGTAATGACTCGGTGAGACCCTGCATCTGTCCCGTCCTGTGCTCTTACTGCTTTATCAGTTGTAAAGTGAATCTCCAGTGCATTGCTTCATAAGCTGAATATTAACCAAAGAAAGCACACCCAGCAGTTCACGAGAATAAATGCTTATGTTGCAGGCTTTACGTTAATATTTGCTGGAATACAGTGCATCCGGAAAGTATTCATAGCTCTTCACTTTTTCCACATTTTTTTATGTTACAGCCTTATTCCAAAATGGATTAAATTCATTTATTTCCTCAAAATTCTACACACAATACCCCATAATGACAATGTGAAAAAAGATTTTTTGAAATTGTTGCAAATTTATTAAAAATAAAAAGCCTGAAAAATCACATGTACATAAGTATTCACAGCCTTTGCTCAATACTTTGTTGATGCACCTTTGGCAGCAATTACAGCCTCAAGTCTTTTTGAATATGATGCCACAAGCTTGGCACACCTGTCTTTGGGAAATTTTGCCCATTTATGTTTGCAGTACCTCTCAAGCTCTATCAGGTTGGATGGGAAGCGACGGTGTACAGCCATTTTCAGATCTCTCCAGAGATGTTCAATAGGATTTAGGTCTGGGCTCTGGCTGGGCCACTCAAAGACATTCACCGAGTAGTTGTGAAGCTTTAAATCCAAATGAGCTGCTTCTCCCAACCCATCGTTCCCACATGCGTGTCTGCTTCTCATCATGCATTACGTCAGATAAACAGCACAGTGATAGAGACAGACTCAGATGAAGCTGAAATACAGATCATTAGTCAAAAAACCAAGTACGTTTATTTGATGTGTTTGTGGTGGAGTTTATTCAAGCCTTTCTGAAATGATGAGTCTCACTCAAATGGCGTTTGCAGTACACACATATATATTAGCATTTATTGACACCATGTGGCCGTGGTGATTATAGCGGTTGAGAATTAGATAAAGATTTATTCTCTTTATTACAAACATGCTCTGTTTTAAAAACATTTTAAACTTATAAAACTTATAAAAATCACAGAGTTGTAACAATACTTTAAATTCCAGTTTAATTGCAAAAAAAATGTTCTGGCGTATGTCAATCTATTTATTGGACAGGGAAAACCACACTCCTATGTCACTTTGTGGTGGGTCCTATTTTAACGTCAGGAAATCCAATGTGACTGTGGACACACTATACATACACACACGTCTGTCCAAACAGCTTACAAAAGTTGATTTTCATCATAGGTGCCCTTTAAACATTTAACCACTGAAATACTAAATACGTCTGCCATTGTCCACAAATAACTGGTTAAAAGTTGACAAAACAGACAAAAACACCAGGTTTATAGAGAAATGTATCTCTGTCATCTATCTGTCATCCAGTCCACCAAAACATATCAGATGAAAACAGGATCTTTTTCCACTGAGAAACTAAAACAGCAAATGATTGACTTGCCTTGCATAAAGCTTAGGTAAATCTTTCTTGTACCCAAGACTTCTTACATAACTCGAAACGCCTCGGAAGGATTTCAGGCGTTAACCCTGATGTGTTTTGATTTGTTTGTTTTTTGCAAACTCATCATTTCAAAAAACTCTAAACCCTTTTTTTCTTTCATATTCCTCAGATCTACTTCTATGCATCATATGTCTTCCAAGAAGCGGGTATATCTGCAGGACAGATCCAATATGTGACCATCGGCACCGGGATGTGTGAATTCACTGCTTGCATTCTGTGTGTGAGTCTTGCGTTCATCTGTTATCAATTATGTAACCATCCCAGATTAACACAGCCAGTCTTTTAACCCACTTGTATAGTGTCAGTGAATTATTTCATCCAAAATATTAGCCTGATCAGTTAAATATTTTTCTGAGATCATTTATTTGGAGGACCCTGGTTAATGTAACTATAAAATAATGTTAACACTTTACAATAACAGTACATAAATACAAAGTAAGCATTTTTTGTTTTTAAAAGATGTCTAATAGATGTCTAAACATAGTCGTCTTGGCTAAAACAAGGCTGTCAGTGAAAATCTAATAGACGTCTAAAAATAGGCCAAAACTAGACTAGTCATCAAATAAACAGAAATGAATGACTACACATATAAAGTCTGTCTAATCTGTCCATTTGACGACTAGTCTAGTTTTAGGCTGTTCTTAGATGTCTATTAGATTTTCACTGACAGCCCAAGTTTAGCCTTGTTTTAGCCAAGCTGTCTATGTTTAGATGTCTATTAGACGTCGGTTAAACACAAAATTGTTTGCTGGGTAATGATGTACTAATATGCAAACTAAATGTAACCAAAGAAAACACACCCAGTGCATGTTTTTTAATGAATGTATCCATTAACACTTTAGTTTAAGCTAAATGTAACTCACTCTATGAGAAAGAATATTAATAAAAAATGCAACTTGATCAACACGAACTCATCACCTATTAATGTATTATTATGCAATGACTTTACTTGGAGGGGCGCATTGTCATTAACTCATTCCTAACTCATGAAGTTTTGTGTTTGAACTGTTCATTATAAACACTTTTCTATTGTTTTCCAATGTAAACACACACTTGACAGTCATACATGATCATTATGTTTAAACACAGGAGATCATTAGTTGTTAAGAATCAGTTAATAAAAATGTGCCCCTTCAAGTAAAGTCATATGCTACATTAACAGGGTCATGTGGGTCAGTGTAGGTGCACATTTAACTTACTCAAAACCAAGGTTTTAATTCATACATTAATTAACAAACATCTAAAAACAAGTAATTAAGATGTAGGCTCATCAAAACTTATCATTAATTCATTATTAAGTCACATATCATATTAGTACATTATTATTGTACTGTTTTTGTAAAGTGCTACCAAAATAATTACTGTTTGGGAGAACATGGCTACACTTGAACATTAAATGTGTGTGTGTGTGTGTGTGTGTGTGTGTGTGTGTGTGTGTGTGTGTGTGTGTGTGTGTGTGTGTGTGTGTGTGTGTGTGTGTGTGTGTGTGTGTGTGTGTGTGTGTGTGTGTGTGTGTGTGTGTGTTTGTGTGTGTGTGTGTGTGTGTGTGTTCAGAACCTGTTAATAGAAAGGCTGGGTAGGAAGCTGATGTTGATGGGCGGTTATGTTCTGATGACAGGATGGGCTGTGGTCTTCACTGTGGCTCTTTCACTCGAGGTGTGTATTATCAAAGTCCCTTTAAGGCAAGTCATTTCACTTGGCGGCCATCTTTGAAACGCCTCTCGGGCAGTATGCTCAGGCATTCTGTCTGAATGGGGAAACATTAAATTCTCCAAAATTGTATGCCAAGCTTGATTACATTGCATATTTAGAATCACCAATAAATTAAACAACAACTGACTCTTTAGTTTCGTTTCTAAAGGTCCGAATCAAACAAAATGTGCATGTGCACTCGAAAGGAACGAGATCACGACACCAACCTCATTTACTGTCGTTCTACACATTATCATGCTCTAAATAATGCTTCATCTGATCACGCTGGTCTACTGAAGTTATTCATAACTAGGTCTTGATGGTGAATCTCCTCCAGAAATGACAGTGACTCTTTGTTTACAAGTCTGTGGGGCGTTTGAGTAGCTGCTGTCATGTGATGTGCATTTGACAAGACGGACTGTACCTCACGTTCGTTTTATACAAATTACAAAATCAAAAATCTTTTGTTTTCGAGTGCACTTGGTTCATTTCAAGCTTTATTTGGATACATTTCTTATGTCTGCCAAGCAAGTATTCACTGAGATTATAGTGCGTTGTTGACCACCAAACTGTTGTAAAAGCACACGTCTGTTCCGAGCTTTTCCCCCAGAGAAACGTCAGTTCATAGCGATCACTGATTGGCTCCTGTACTAGTAGGCGGGGCTTTATTCACCATATTGACCGTTACACTTTTCCCCATTCAAAACTATACGAGTGACATGTCTTGTGTATTCTGTAGTCTTTGGTATTATTCAGTGTTGCTTGAACCCATTTTTCTCTACCTGCCAGAACGTGGCACGTGGAAGGTTATGTAAAAGTGTGCATGTTCAGACACTATAATCCGCATTTGTACAGTGTACTCTCTAGGTAATGTCTAACCTCAAAGTGGACACTTAATATCCAACTTTAGTCCTCTTGAGTGTGGGACGGAACAGACGTCATTGTCAGTTAACTGATGACTGGCTACTTTGGATAAAGTTTACACTGTCATGCAGCAGATTTTTTTAGGTTTGTGAAAGAAGTCTCTCATGATCACAACGGCTGCATTTATTTGATGAAAAACACAGCAGATATGTTTTATTTTGAAGTATTATACATTTTTTTGATTTTATTTACCATTTTAATATTCTTAGAAAGATCATGTCAAACCGTATACAATGTAATTATAAACTGCTCTTGAAAAAATGTAGGAGACAACCTTAAGTCAAATAAATATTGACTGATAAATATAAAACAATACTGTATATACATGGATATACACTCACCGGCCACTTTATTAGGTACACCTTACTAGTGTCAGTTTGGACCCCCTTTTGCCTTCAGAACTGCCTTAATCTTTCGTGGCATAGATTCAACAAGGTACTGGAAATATTCCTCAGAGATTTTGGTCCATATTGACAGGATAGCATGACGCAGTTGCTGAAGATTTGTCGGCTGCACATCCTTGATGCGAATCTCCCGTTCCAGCATATCCAAAAGGTGCTCTTTTGGATTGAGCTCTGGTGACTGTGGAGGCCATTTGATTACAGTGAACTCATTGTCATGTTAAAGAAACCAGTCTGAGATGATTCGCACTTTATGACGTAGTGCGCTATCCTGCTGGAAGTAGCCATAAGACAATGAGTACACTGTGGTCATAAAGAGATGGACATGGTCAGCAACAGTACTCAAACTCTGACCCTAACATCCGAATGTCGCAGCAGAAATCGAGACTCATCAGACCAGGCAATGTTCCAATTTTCTATTGTCCGATTTTGGTGAGCCTGTGTGAATTGTAGCCTCAGTGTCCTGTTCTCAGCTGACAGGAGTGGCACCCGGTGTGGTCTTCTGCTACTGTAGTCCATCCGCCTCAAGATTCAACATGTTGTGCGTTCAGAGATGCTCTTCTGCATACCTCGGTTGTAACGAGTGGTTATTTGAGTTACTGTTGCCTTTCTATCAGCTTGAACCAGTATGCCCATTCTCCTCTGACCTCTGGTGTCAACAAGGCTTTTGCGCCCACAGAACTGCTGCTCCCTGGATATTTTCTCTTTTTCGGACCGTTCGCTGTAAACCCTAAAAATCCTTGTGCTTGAAAATCTCAGTAGATTAGCAGTTTCTGAAATACTCAGACCAGCACGTCTTGCACCAACAGCCATGCCACGTTCAAAGTCACTTAAATCATCTTTCTTCCCTATTCTGATGCTCGGTTTGAACTGCAGCAGATCGTCTTGACCATGTCTACATGCCTAAATGCATTGAGTTGCTGCCTTGTGATTGGCTGATTAGAAATTTGCGTTAACTGGCAGTTGGACAGGTGTACCTTATATAGTGGCCGGTGAGTGTACATGCATATGTAAAATGTGTGTATGTAAATATGAAAATATTTTGAATTGGCCTATTGTAATTTTTCTGCAAATAAATTAGTTTCTCTCATCATTTTCCAGTATACAATAGCTTTAAATATGTTTATACAACATTATAACATGACCAAGGTACTTTCAGTGTCATATAATCTTTCAACAATCAACATATGCTGATTTGGTGCTCAAGAAGAATTTTTTATCATTTTATCAAGTTTAATTGAAGCTGATACTTTTTTAATTTAAAGAACAGTGTTTATTTGAGTTTTTAAAAACAATTTTGTAAACCTATTTTAAGCTTTTACTTCAGTCATTTAAAAAAAACAAATGCATCCTTTAAAAAAATAAATAAATAAAATGATAATGAAGGATAAATGTCATGATAAAACAAACTGCTGTTACATTTCACTTTTGTTCCCTTTTTCTAATAGAATATTGTTACCTGGATGCCTTACCTGAGCATGACCTGCATCTTCACATACATTCTCAGCTTTGGCATGGGTCCAGGTAAATCACAACATCCTGACATACAGTACGATGTTAATCTAACCAGTTCCACAGTGTCATGTCACACTGTGCTTTGCCAGAATTGTCAACAATGTGCTCATTTTCTTCATATGGTAGCTGGGGTGACTGTAATCCTACCGACTGAGATTTTTAACCAGACAGCACGACCTGCGGCCTGCATGACGGCTGGATTTCTAATGTGGCTAAACCTCTTTATCATCGGCATGATCTTCCCTTTCCTTGTGGTGAGCGCACTACAAAACCAAATATACTTATTTTAGCTATATTTTTTAAAAAGTAATTGAACAAAAACCTGTCTGTACAGTAAATCAAAATAAAACTTTACAGACTGACCTTTTACAGTATAAGCTGCTATATTACACACTACATGTAAAGTAATATAAAAAAAAAGCATAATAGGGGGACTTTAACATCTAATTATTAAGTAAACTAGTGATGCTTGATGGATTTTTGGATATTTTATTTTCTTCTACTGAATCTTCTCTGCATTTGTTTTTGCAGAGCGGTTTAGGACAGTACTGCTTTGTGCCGTTTGGGACTGTATGCCTCCTGACTGCTACATATATTCACATGGTTCTACCCGAAACCAAGGGAAAGACCCTACCCATGATCACTAAAGAGTTTTACAAGCTCAACTACCGTGGACACAGAAAAAGGGATCCAGAAGCCTCACAAGCTCAATATAAACTTGGGGAAATCCTCCACTCCACTGCCTTATAGACTGCTAAATATTCTCAACAACTAAATATATATAAATATTTGTACACTCATTTTAACCCTTTAACTTCCACTTTAAGATTTCTTTTGACCAATTTTTTTGGTTAAACTGACTGTAATCCTGACAGCACTCTAAGCAAATTTAGGGTTTTGTGTTTTAATCACAACCTATGGACAAAAGGTCAACCAGGCGGTTATGATGCCACTGGGTTAAATGTTTGACGTCTTACAGTTTGTTGTTTGTTGAGTTTTTGTTCGATGTGCCACCTGGTGGATGTTCTGTGAAGCCCAACACATTTATTTAAATTCCAAGAAGACTTTTAGGAAATGAGGCGAGCCGCGATAAAAAAAAACAATAATTTTTAATGGACACATCTGTATGCCGAGTTCAGACTGCACAATTTTCAAAGTAGTCATGTCTCAGATGTTTTCTATCTGGGGTAGCGGTCCGTCACTGCTGTGTTTACACTGCAGGTTGGATCGGCAACAGGGGGTTTCATACTGCATGACTTTAGGAGAATCGCTGATAACGTTGTCTTGGTCTACAAACTACGTCTCACAACCAAACACAAGCGAGAAGTGATATATAAAAAATGTGAGGTCATGTGTTATTACCTACATAATAAGAAGCCTTTAGTGGGGTAGAAAATGTACTTATTTTGCTCACCTTGCTTTTGAAGAGAATTAGCAATTTCTCTCAAAAAGACACGGGTGCTGCTGCCAAATTTCCACTAGTTTTTCCTTGATTTATTGGGTCCGAATAGACTGAAAATAAGCGGTCTTCTCTTTTAACTTCACCCCCAACCTCCCACTGGCCTGTAGATACCCATACTAGTTAATGCTGCCCTCTCATTGGCTGTAGGTAATCGCTGGTGTTATTTTCAATCAGAACACATTTCACACGGCATGATTTTGAATCGCTGACAGCTCCAGATATTTAGCATGCCAAATATCTCACCGGTGTCAGCGACTTATCTGCGATTCTCTCAGATCTCGTCTTTGATAGTTTACGTTGTGTGATTGTTACGTGAACGAGCACCGATTTGCCTGTTATTTCAGGCATTTGTCTGCGATTTCTCAAAACCTGTCGGTGAGTCATAATCAGGGCTAAGTCTGAACTCGACATTAATTGTTAATCTTCATCCCACATTTTACATCTTTGCTGTGTCTGCAACTGCATACTTCCCAACTACATAGTTGTTCAAAATGTCTTTAAAAAGCTGAAACAAAAGCTATGTGTTCATGGGAAAATTAGGACAAATTTGTCTTTTTCTGTTTCTGAAACTTATCTTCATCCCATAATCTTGTCCACCTTGTCTTACTGTTTGCCTGTTTGGTCACTCATAACAAATGATATCTTGGAGCCAATAGCTAGACTGTACAATAGGGACTACAAGATCCACAATAGACTTTCTGGATGGACACTTCACTGTTTTGCTCTATCACTCTCTAATGCTTTATCATATCAAAATGACATTATGAACACAGGGATTAAACTGTATTATCAAATTTTAAAAAGTGCTATCTCAGCAGCCCTTTGTGCTTTGTTACCAAAACTTAATACAAGGACTGATCGTTCCACCAGATCTGTAACAAATAGATGTTTGCCGTTACCTGCTTTAAAAAAACAGTTATGGACAGAGATCTTTCTTTTATGTATTCACAAAGCCTGGAATGAGATCCCACAACATCTAAAAACAATACCGATACCAATACCAATGTTTAAAAAAAAATCCCATACTCATCATCTGATGATCAACTATCGCTGTAGCCACTGAGATAGTATATAGTAGTATAGGTAGTAAATGTTCTCTTTATTTTGTATGTTTGGTGATTGTTTGTACTGTTCTCATGTGTTGATGGATGAGATGTTAAGGGTGTCTGTATGTTTTTATTTTCTGAGTCAGGCCCGATTATCTTTTAATCTTTTCTTTTTTAAACAATATAAATAAATAAGTAGTATGTGAGCAAAGTGAGCCTAGTATGAATTCACAGAATTTCAAAAACTATAGCAAAATGGCGTACTACTTCTGCTGATATTTTGAAATGTGCATTTGATGGGGGCCATGGGGCCAGTTGGAAGTGAACCAAAGCAACTGACACTGGTAGGTCACATGATAATGACAACAATCCAAATTACATCCAAAATTCATTAACGGATACTACCGATATTTATGCTATTGTATATTTAAAAAAATACGCGAATTTGGACAAACCACATCCTCCTGTCATGCTTCTTTTGAATTGTTGATTAAATAATATTTTCTGCATAGCTAGACCAGTTTGCGTTGCACATTTGATTCATCCATTAATCATGCATTACTTTTATTCTTACCATAGTGTAGAACTCATTCATTCATTCATTTTCTTGTCGGCTTTGTCCCTTGCGGGGTCGCCACAGCGGAATGAACCGCCAACTTATCCAGCACGATTTTACGCAGCGGATGCCCTTCCAGCCGCAACCCATCTCTGGGAACTTCCACACACACATTCACACTTATACACTACGGACAATTTTAGCTTACCCAATTCACCTGTACTGCATGTCTTTGGACTGTGGGGGAAACCGGAGCACCCGGAGGAAACCCACGCGAAGCCAGGGAGAACATGCAAACTCCACACAGAAACGCCAACTGACCCAGCCCAGCCGAGGTTCGAACCTGCGACCCAGCGACGTTCTTGCTGTGAGGCAACAGCACTACCTACTGCGCCACTGGGTTGCCCATAGTGTAGAACTCACACTCAAAAAAAATGTCCTTTGCTTTTTGTTCAAATCACTTATATAAAATGAGCTGAAATGAGCCAATTTTTGAGTTTTTTTTGGGGACAGCTTTTTTTCAACCCAGGCTCATTCTGATTACATACCCCTATATATATTTCTGGAGAGGGCGAAATACGCCCCTGCAGTTTGTTTTTTTTTCAAAAATCCACAAGAGGCTGCTGTGTACTGATCTCAAATTTCTCTTACGGGTGCCATTTGCGCCTGCTGCTCTCGCGTAAATCCACCAGAGGCCGCTGTCGACTGACTGACTTGCTGACTGACCAACCGACCGATCCCTGTACCCCCCTTTCCTAAACCCAGTACTTAATTTGTAAATTGCGAGGTCCCGGAACAGAACGGGGTAATGGATCCGGCATGTTACCAGAGGAGGGAGAGGTGTCGTGGATGAAAGTGAAGAGAGGTGGTGGGGAAGTTGTGTTGCGGATGAAAGTGAAGAGCTGGGGGGGGAAGTGTCATGGACGAAAGTGAAGAGGGTTGGGGAGTCGCGGAAGAAACTGAAGAGCGGGAAGGGGGAGGCGGAGTGTTCGTGTGAGGAGGGAGATCAGTAAAATGAGGTGCCGGATCAGATTTCAGAGGTGCTGGATCCAGATCCAAATTAAGCCCTGCCTAAATTCAACTAATAGGGTTTTAAAAAGCACCGATGTACCCACCCACCCCCTTCTCTAAACCCAACCACGGTGATTTAAAAAGCACTGCAGAAAAAAGCCCCCTGATTTTTACCACGTTTTCAGATTTAACCACATTTTCACCCTGTTATTTACTTGTTTATTTTAATTTTTAGACTTTGTTTTTGTCTTACCTGCTTTCTGGAACCATTCTTCACTGGACTCGAACCCCGTTGTCGTGGTCAACTCCGTTCTGTGTCTCAAGTCCACTGACGTACGTGTCGAGCTACCGGACAAACTTAACAGCAGAAAAGCCATTGATACGGAGCAGTGGTGTAGTCCTAAAAGAAAAGGTGCTGTACTATTACCCACTCAACCCAAATTTTAAATGAAAGTAGGCAAAGAAACAACGAAAGTCAATGTTTCTTTGATTCATTAGCAATATATATATATACATACATACATATACTTTGGAAGTCAATGGTTACAGGTTTCCTGCTTTCTTCAAAATATTTTCTTTTGTGTTCAACAGAAGAAAAAAAGCTAAACTTTTAGGGGGGCTGAATAGAAATATAGACGGGCTAAAGCGACTCCCATGCTGTTTTATAATTTTACCTGAATGTTTCAGTGAGACATCACTCAGTTGACTTGTCGTGGTCTTCGAAAAACTCGTCAGGGGCGAGAAAAGGCGCAAGTTATACAAAAAGGCACCAATTGCAACATATTAAGATGCGAGTTAAAAAAAAAAAACATTTGGTATAGAGTTAAAGGGGACGTGAACATATACATGTACATTAGGGAAGTCTAATCAGCTAAACAAGTGACTATACCGAGGGTATATGCAATTATTGGTCATCAGAAGTGGTAATACCCAAGCAGCTCGTGGGAAAAAGTAGGCATACTGAGTATACGTGCGTATAGCCCCGACTACACCACTGCGGTAAGCGGTCAGCTGATAAGCGAGAAAAGAAACGATGTCATACCGCCCCGTAGCATTCGTTTGTTGTTCATATGTAGCTCTGGCTATATACTTCGTGATCTCCAGAAATGTATATAGGGCTATGTTTTCAGAATGAGCCTACGTTGACTTTTTTATGTTCAAGCCACATACAATTGTAAAAACTAAAAAGATAACTCAATTTCTTCATGTTTTACCAACACAAGAGAAAAGAGGTTCCCTTTATCATGATTGCCACCATAAAAGAAAACAAAACTGTGTTTTGTTAGCACGTCTGATACAGGATATGAGTTTAGACAACACTTAGGTAAGTTGTCTTTGAGGGTGTGCAGTTATTAGATTTCAGCTGAATGTTTCTGCTAAAGGTCAGTGTGACTCAGCAACTAAACCCCTGATGCTTTTCTATGGTAACCGAGAGCTTTAGTTTACAGAAAACACGTAGTTCTGGCTGGTGTTGGGAACAGATTAACAGAGCTAAATCTATTGTCGCTTAATTCTGCAAAGATTAGTTGCACAAATTGGCAAATATACTTAAAGTGTGCTCTGTCTTGAAGGGGGATACAGATGTTCTAGATTAACCTTTACTTCCAGAACATGATGTTTTATTGAACTTGTCATAAAATGTAATAGAACTTTTAACCCTTTTTCAGGTAACTTCACTGACATTGATTACAATATATATATATATATGCCTAAAAAATAAATCTTTTTTAAAGTTATAACAGTTCAAAGTTCTTGTTGTGACACTCCAGCGTTTGGGTATTTTAATGAGTGCCCTATAAATGCAAACACACACACACACACACACACACACACACACACACACACACACACACACACACACACACACACAGCACAGGTTTTTTGTGTGAATTGTGGGGACATTTCATAGGTTTCCATAGTTTTTATACTTTAAAAGCTGTATTTTGTATCACTCTACCCCTACCCTATCCCTAAACCCAACCCTCGAAGGAAACTGTACAGTTTTAATATCTGAAGAAAACTCCTTCAGTGTGATTTAAATACTTTTTTGAGAAATGGGGACATCAGCAATGTCCTCATAATTCACCGTGTAGTTGAAATACCTGTGTAATATTTGTGTAATATGACATTATATACACAAACAAACAAACAAACAAACACACAGACATTGTGGTTATACTAATAATGTTTTAAACAAATGGATACTTGTATCTCCAACTACACAACCTGACAAAAGTCTTGTCGTTGATCCCAGTTGTAAGAACAACAAATAATAACTTGACTTCTAGTTGATCATTTGGAAAAGTGGCAGAAGGTTTTTTAGATGAATCATCTGTTGAACTGCATCCCAATCATCACAAATACTGCAGAAGACCTATTGGAACCCGCATGGACCCAAGATTATCACAGAAATCAGTCAAGTTTGGTGAAGGAAAGATCATGGTTTGGGGTTACATTCAGTATAGGGGCCTGCGAGAGATCTGCAGAGTGGACGGCAACATCAACAGCCTGAGGAATCAAGACATTTGTGCTGCCCATTACATCGCAAACCACAGGAAAGGGCAAACTCTTCAGCAGGATTGCGCTCCTTCTCATACTTCAGCCTCCACATCAAAGTTCCTGAAAGCAAAGAAGGTAGAGGTGCTCCAGGATTGGCCAGCCCAGTCACCAGACATGAACATTATTGAGCATGTCTGGGGTAAGATGATGGAGGAGGCAGTGAAGATGAATCCAAAGAATCTTGATAAACTCTGTGCGTCCTGCAAGAACACTTTGTTTGCCATTCCAGATGACTTTATTAATGAGTTATTTGAGTCATTGCAGAGATGTATGGATGCAGTCCTCCAAGCTCATGGGAGTCAAACACAATATTCATTCTTTTTCTACTGCACCATGACTTTATATTCAATACTGTACATTATTTCTGTTAAGTGACAAGACTTTTGTCTAAGCAAAGTCAGACTTTACTGTCAAAAATCAAGGCATGATCATGTTTTATTTAGGTAAATAAGTGTAATCTAGAGGCCTTTGCTTTTCATATAACCCACTTCTGATATCAAATGATCAACTAGAAGACAAGTTATTATTTGTTGATCCTAAAACTTGGACAGGCGACAAGACTTTTGTCAGGCAGTGTATATAGTTATGTTAATACAAACTGAGATTCAGAATGACTATATGGGAAGTTGTGGAACAAATTTTCAGTTTTTTAATTTGAACCCTGTATACAATGGCTTAAAATAGGACTTTGTTAAATTCTTTTTAATATGTTTTTTCCAAAACACAAAAGAAACTGGTGACTGTGCTACTGGTTGTTAATGCAACAATTTAGTCTTTAAATAATTAAACACTTAAACAGAAGTACAAAAGTAAGCCAGTGAACACTTCAATGGAAGTACAACAGTTTGATGATTAAAACACTTCAATAGAAGTGCAGATGACTGTGTAGTTACACGTCACATTATGATGAGCGTATTTGTGTGTTTT
Source organism: Danio kyathit (assembly GCA_903798195.1). Taxonomy (NCBI): domain Eukaryota; kingdom Metazoa; phylum Chordata; class Actinopteri; order Cypriniformes; family Danionidae; genus Danio; species Danio kyathit. The sequence continues at coordinate 49,826,106 of LR812524.1, read as the reverse complement.
TATCTGAACCATTCACTTTGTCTGTGCTTCCATTTGTATATATATTATAAGTGCAGGTTTAAGTGTTTATGCTATCTCATGCAAATACACATACATATTTAACAATGTGTTAATCTTTTGTCACATTTTAACCACACTGTAAAAAATGCTGGGTTCCACGCAATCCATTTGTGTTGGGTCAATAAGAAGGAATTAATTTAACTTAATAGTTTTTTTTTTAACAAATCTAAGTGGATTGAACATAAACAATTAAGGTGTCCCATATGAAACTGATAAATTGTGGTGTTTCAGCTCATTATAAATAGTTTGAACAAAAAGCAAATGTCATTTTTGACTGTAGCCAATTAAATTGCAATAGTCAAAAAATGTGATTTATATATATATATACACACACACAGTATATAAAGCAAAGAAACTTGCTTTATTAGCTAATTTTACCAAACTGTAATATGGAAGGCAATCAGGGCCAAAAGTTTTTAAACAAAACATAAAATCTGATTGTGTCTGGGATGTCGGAGAACCAACAGTTGTAACCCAAAAAGGATCAGTCTGTCAGATGAAAAAGTCAGAGAAAGTTTACTTAAGATAGTTTGCAGTTTCATCAGCAGAAGCCAGTTTCAAGCCTCACATAGAGTTCGTAGGCTGCTCTGCTTACAATCTACAAACCAACAACAATATACTATAATATGCACCACTAATTCCATCATACATATAAGTGTTTAACCTGATTGGTTAAAACACAGATAGAGATTAGAAAGTTTCCACTTGTGTGTGCGTAATTCCGAACAATATCTTGCAATGATTACTTTAGGCGTCAAGCATATGAAGGTCAGACATAACAGGAGGATATCTCTGTGGTCAGGATGATCAGGAGTGAAATTCAGCTTGTCTTCATGTCTCCACTGAAGAAGAACACACACACACACACACACACACACACACACACACACACACACACACACACACACACACACACACACACACACAAAGAATACTTATCTACTTCAAGGCTGTCCTGTTCTCTAGCAGGCTCCTTATCATAATAGTAAAATAAACATAGCAGATGTACACAGTAACAGCTTCTTTTATAACAGAATCATTAAAAATTATTCATTTTTTCACACAGTTAAATTCAAATTCAAAGTAGCATCAAACATCCAGTTCCACTCAATAGGTCTCCATGACCTCTGACCTGGCTTGGTAGATCCTGAAGACACACACATATCCTTCCAGTTTCACTCTGAAGACGGGATAACACTAAGGTCATAATATAATGTAGGCCTATTGAACTTATTAATAATCATAAATATATAAGAAATTATGTTACTCCATCTTCACAGCGCACTCAGTTGTACCGTTACAGCAGCAAATGTCCACATGTTTTTTTTAATGTGCGCATAGTTGCTCAGTTTGACCATGTTGAGGCAGTGTTTTTTATGGAAGCTGACAATTGAAGTGAACATAAATCCCCAATACAAATATAGTCTCTAATACAATTTCATTGGCTGCTGTGTTTTTAGATAGACAGGCATGATCAAGATGTGAATGTTGACACCATCAAAATTTCATGTGTTTTATTTAAAGTCTGAATGAATATGAAGTTCCTACTAACTTTTGTATCGTGATGTTTTCCAGCTGAAACAGAATAAAAGGCAGATGTTTATTTTAAGTTAACTTTTTTATGAATCAAAAAGTTACAAATTGCTCTGGGATAGCGTTGCAATTATAGAACTGAAGCAAATTCAAATTTTTTGATTACCAAAGCAACATATATACATTTTTTTCTGTGGATTTATTTACAAGAATTGATTTTTGAACTCATGAAAAGTAATGTGAGCTAACAATGTGCATTTTGTGAATTTTGAATTCGAGACTTTTGGCCCCGATTGCCTTCCATAATGTGAGAGCTCTGGCCTAACATGTTAGTCTTTCTCTGTGCTTGAATCTTGAATTTGAGCAATAACAATTTTGTTAATATTGCGCTCATACCAATTATAATGGCCACATTTTTACAGACACAAAAGCCTATTTGTCCTATTTAGCTGAACCTAAAAATACCAAAAGTAAAAATAATAAGTGTATAATTTTAAAGTGCCTAAGCCATTTTTTTTCTTCCATGGCATTAACTCCATCTAATTTTTGGAACAGGAAATGCTTTACAAACGTGATGTCATGTGTTATTTATTACCAATGTGGCTTGTACTTTAAATGTTCCCTGTATCAATTTAATTTATATACTTTTAAAAGATTGCTGTAATGACACCATAGTTTCAATAGAGAGCATCAATGAGCTAAAGAAGTTAGAAGTACATTCAAAGAAAACGATGTCAAAATATAACAAACTGAGATGTTCATTTGAGTTAGCCAAAGTACTTCTGTGCCCGTTGTTTGGCTTGACAACTATTAGCAAGTACTATTCTGTGTATTCACTTCTGTTTACTTCAAAAGATGTTTAGAGATTTAAACAAGTCTTTTAGATGTTCTTTTGGCTCATGTTGGATCAAATCCAATACATTTAACAAAGTGTTTAATTCAAACGCACTTTTTTTGTATGTTTATTTATTCCTTAAGATTACTGTATAGTGAACTTCAACCCTGGTCTACACTGCTGCGCTAACTAGGTAATTTTTACTATTTTTAATCCAACTAAATGTGTCTTTCTGCAGGTATAACCCTAAAGAACATATTTACTATGATCAATACAAAGTTAATGTAAGATAAGGAGTGCTACACTCTATAATACAATTCAGAGAGTACAGTATATATATGACCATTTGAGTGCAAAAACAGCCATATCACCCTAGACCGGTTAATCACTGAAGCTAAGCAGGGCTGAGATTGGTCAGTATCTGGGTAGGAAACCACATGGGAAAACTAGGTTGCTGTTGGAAGTGGTGTTAGCGAGGCCAGCAGGGGGGGTGCTCAACCTGCGGTCTGTGTAAGTCCTAATGCCCCAGTATAGTAGAGGAGACACTATACTGTCAGTGAGCATCGTCTTTCTGATAAGACGTTAAATCGAGGTCCTGACTCGCTGTGGTTATTAAAAATCCTTTGGCACTACTCGTAAAAAAAGTAGGGGTATAACCCCGGTGTCCTGGCCAAATTCCCACCATCGGCCCTTACCCATCATGGCCTCCCAATCATCCCTATCCACCGAACCGGCTCTATCGCTGTCTCTCCATTCCACCAATAGTTGTCCTGTGGCTGCCATTGCATCATCCAAGCGCTTTGGGTGTATGGCGCTACATATACATTAAATTACATTGCAAAACACCTCGGATAATAAATAAAAACAAGTCAGCAGTGATTGATTAACAGCAAGTGCATCACAAACCATAAGTAAATCATTTAATAATGCTTCTTGGTCATTTAAAGATGTTTTTAGATTGATAATGTTGTCAAAACACTCACTCATGTTCAATTCCTATAATAATTATTGGCCTTATAACAAAATTCTATATTGTATAGTCTGGAACAGTTTCACCAGTCATAATCAATAATGCATGAATTAATAAGAACTATTATTAAGTGGGCTAAGTTGCCAAAGTCAAGTTGTTATTACCACAAAACACCCACAAATAACACTATTGTGTATTCTAAAGTGATGACCACAAGAAAACAATTCTCAAATACAATTTTATTTTATACCCATCTCTGTACCAAATAGACAGAGACACGAAAAACAGTGTACAAAAACAAACATCAATAGAAAAGTATGCTTATATCCAAATGTCCAAAAATTGATCAACGCCGTGACATAAATTGCAGAGAAACAACATTTTGTCAGAAAACAAACAAACAAAAAAAGGTAGAATACCAAACATGTACAAATGTACACTCTTCTATGTGCATGTCTTTATACAAAAGTGTCAATGCAACTCTGTTTGTATATGGGTTCTTTTTAAAGATAGGTCCTTTAAATGACAGATTTTTCCTACCCATCGCTGTTCACAATCAGTACTGGGAAGGCACTTTGCAACATACAAGTAATTGAATATATAAGCTAGAAAAAAAAAACGTTTCCAGTGATGTAATAAGCCAGAACACCTTACTAGACAAACATAGAATAACATTAATAATTATAATAGAAAAAAAAATAAAAAAAATCAAACCATTTAGAAACGGTAAATAAATAAGGGCTTCAAATATTCAGATCACACTTACTATGATGCCTGGCAGATGATGATTGTTACTATTAAAAGCATAATATTTCAATTAAACATGTGAAATTAGCAATGATTAGTGAAATATGTGAGCATAAGCCTCTTTTTCCACTGCTCAGATCAGCCTGCTTTAGATTTTACATGTTGAAAGAAAGAAAATTTACTGATAGCTTCCATCATGAATGACAAACTGCCCTTCCAAATACATATAAGTTGATGGGAGACTATACAAATAACCTGCAGGGTAAAGTAAAGGGAAATATAACCAGCATTAACACTGCATTCAGAGGAACAGGCTAACACCAAACACACACTCAATTACTTGCATAATAATAATCAAGACACAACAGAAGCGTGGATGTGTCATTATCCACTTAAAACAAGTATTTAAAGCATAAAAAAGACCATTCGTTCATTCAAGGCCCAGAAAAATATCTATTTACAAGGATCCCGTTCACAGAAAATAACATAATTGGCCATACATATATACATATTTGCTTTATATATATATATGAATGTTATACGTCATGTATAGTGAGAAGAATTTAAGTTAAGCAGGAATGTATTGAACCACTTAGAAAAACTCTGGTATATTTAAGAAAAGAAAAAGATTACAAAGCCCTCTGTTTATATTACATTCTAGAGATAAAGGACATCAGAGAGATCACAGCATACACTCGTGCTACACAAACACACGTCATCACACTCACGCTCTTCTCCTGTCGGCTGCATGATTCAAAAAGGAAAAAAAGAAGCACGTTGCAACAACTCAATATATATACCTTTTCGTAAAGGAGACTTGGACACTGGTATCAATAAGTTAATAAAATATATTCTTTGCTTCTTGCTATATCTTACAGTGAAACCTGAAGTTGGTCCCTGTTGGACGTTAAAAACAGACACACATCTCGTGACCAAAACCAATCTGTTTCAGTACTATCCAAGACAAACAAAGCACAAAATATTACTGAGATCACAGCCGTCATTTGGCCTGAAGTTTTGAAGGATTTCATTTAAATATCTGTCAAAAGTAATTTATACAGGAAACGACTTAAAGGTTAAAGTTGAAACTAGTTGATGTAGGTTGTGTCATGTATGGAAGCTTGTTTTTTTCCAGAGTAACAAAAATAAGAAAGTGATTTCATTTTTTTTCTCAGAGCTGCATGTTTAGATCTTAAATCTTAATGAATTATTTCTTCTGAAACTTCTGAGTTTAAACCTCACAATAGTCAAGTTGGAAAACTTTTCTTTCCCCTCAGAACTTTAGATCTTGAATTTTTGGACTTTTCAACTTTCAACGTCTTTTAATAATATATGAAAAAAAAAACAGTAGAATTAATTCATGCTTTTTTTCTGCAAGAGCTGCATGTTTAGATCTTAAAATGAATAATTTCTTCTGAAACTTTTGAGTTTAAACCTCACAACAACCAAGTAGGAAAACTTTCCTTTCCTCTCAGAACTTTATATCTTGAATTTTTGGAATTACCCCATACTTTTTTTCTGCAAGAACTGCAAGTTTTGATCTTAAAATTAATAATTTCTTCTGAAAATTCAGAGTTTTGACTTCACAACAGCCAAATTGAAATACTTTCCTTTCCCCTAAGAAATTTATATCTTGAATTTTTGGACTTTTTAACTTAACACATCTTTTAATCTTAAAAAAAACAACAACAAAAAACAATATAATTCATACCTTTTTTTGCAAGAACTGCGTGTTTAGATCCTAAACTCAGAATTTTCAGAAAAAATGATTAATTTTAAACCTCACAATAACCAAATTGGAAAACTTTCCTTTCCCCTCAGAACTTTATAACCTGAATTTTTGGACTTTTCAGCATTTAACATCTTTAAATCTTAAAAACAAAAACAATAGAATTATTTCATACTTTTCCTCTGCAAGTACTACATGTTTATATCTTAAAACTAATAATTGCTTCTCAAAATTATGAGCCTAAACCGCACAATAGCCAAGTAGAAAAACTTTCCTTTCCCCTCAGAAATGTGTATCTTTAATTTTTTGACTTTTCAACTTAACACATCTTTATTCTTAAAAAAAACTCCAATAGAATTCATACTTTTTTTCTTTTTTTTTTTGCAAGAACTGAAAGTTTTGATCTTAAAATTAATAATTTTTCTGAAAATTCAGTTTTAACAGCCACATTGAAAAACTTTCCTTTCTCCTACATTTTTTAACTTTTCAACTTTTAACACATCTTTAACCTTGAAAAAATGACTGGAATTGTAATATAATCCCAGAAATGTCTATTAACTTGCAACTCAGAGAATTAATCAGATATATACGTAAAATTCTGAAATTGTTTCCTCACAATTAGCCTTTTTTTTCCAGAATTCAGATTTCTTTCTCTGTGTAATGAGGGGAAAACAGAATTGTGCTATATAAACCCACACCTATGAGAGAAAAGTGAGAATTGTGAGAGAAAATGACCTTCATTTACGTCAGTAGTCTACAGCTTCAGTAGTCATTGGACTACAAAAACAGTCGTAATGACTCCAGTTTTGTTTTCTGCATTTTAGCATTAAAATTGAAATGCTCATTAATGTTATGGTTCTCTGTGAGGTACTCAATGTGTGGACATGGACACTGCCTGGACAAAAACAACCTAGAGGTACATCCGGAACATATCTAGGGCATTGGTTTGTCTTTTAAATCAAACATCCTCCTTAACCCATGATTCTGGAAGCAGACACACGTGATAATAAACATACATTTCAGAGGTGGAGGACTTGTCAAATGTGGAATAAACTAATTAGCTGCTTCACACCACAATGGAATCAAAACAGCTATGTTTCCATCCACACAATTTCATATCGCATTGAAATTTCTTGATGGAAACGTCAAGATCTGCATACATTTTGAAAATGTGCATTAACCTATGCGCATAACTGAGTCGAATAAATGTTTTATCCAAAAATAATTTACATAAACTTGAATGGAAACACATTTACAGCATAAATTCCGGTATGATCACAAAAAAAAAAAAAGTCAAGTGATTTTGTTAAAAAAGATCATGTGATGATAAAAATGGGTGCAATGGGACAGCATTAAATGGACAAAATTGCAATTAAAAAAAAATAAATCCCTTACTCTATCAAAAAGCAAACTCATGTCTCACACAGTCATTGTGTGTCAGATTCTGAGGTGCAAGTCATTTATAATATTAGAAAAATGACACACGGTGGCTTGTCAAACTGCAGCAAATTCCACTTTTCTTTCTTATATATGGATTCAGTTTATCAGAAAGTGACGATTTTGTTCACTTTCACTAACTTGATGGAAACGGTGCTTTATTTACTAATGTTTTATGCCTATATTTCAGTTCTGCGCATAAGAGGTATGTTTGGATGGAAACATAGCTCATGATGGCAAGTCAAAACATTAACAAACATCATACTAATTAAAAACATCGAACAAAACAAAAGTAGTCTACATATGGCGTCAAGGAGTATGAGACAACAGACTAAACTCGCAGTTATCAAAAGTTTGGTTATGCATCTCAAAAGGGTCATTTCTCCCCTAAACCCATTCCACTGCTGCCCATCTCAGAGTCCACAAGTGAGGAGGCAAAGGCCGACTGGACGATCTGAAAGCCAAAGGATTCAAGAAGTGACATATTCTGTTGGGGGGAAAATGGTGAGGCGAGGTCTCCGAGACTGGAGGCAGCCGCGGCACGTTTCTTATGAACCCGGTGATGGTGCTTGTTGAGGTAAGACTTTGTGCGGAAAGCCTGGCCGCATTCGCCACAGGCAAACTTCTTTTCCTGGTCTGTTTTTGGGATGTTTTTGGAGCCCTCTGGTGAGGTCACTGCGTCATCAGGTTGGCCGTTGAAGATGAAGGATGTCACCTCCATTTCTTCTCCCTCAACTTTATGTTCAGCCTTGAGATCCATTCCGTTGGAAAGGTCACCGAAAACTGCATCTGAGCCGTCAGAATCCTGATGAGGACATTTCCCAGCATTCTCCTGCCCGTCTGAGGTAAACACAGAGTGGGGAAGGGGACATCAAGGAAGGAGGGGGGCAAAGAGAAATACAGGAAGAGAAAAGGAACCTCACGTTAAGTGACATCTAATAATAAAACTAATAATTCTACTTGTGTGAAATCAAAAACAGCTCGGCTATTTGTTGAGATTTATTGTTCAATATATTGGACCTTGACTAATTTTTCAAATCTGCTCTTATTTAATACTGTAATAAAGGGATATTTCATCCTATTGCATACAATATCTTACGGTAAAAAATAATATCTGAGTAATTAACTTCGTCTGGCCACTGAGTGCGTCAAGCTTCTAATGTGGTGTTCACACCAGACGCGGCACGCACGTGAACATTTTGAGTTTACTCGCTTCATTCACTTGTCAAATTCCCTTCACAATAGATGCAGCAAATTCATGTTATGGGCAGGGCTTCTGTCTGTCCGGTGACTCTAGCTTCATTGCTAAATGGCTGAAAAACAGTGTAGATTCGTTCGGCACCATGTCTAAGTGCACTATATCCATTCAGAGGCGCAACCAGGTCTGTGAGTTCATCAACTTCTCCAGAAACTACACCTGGATGATGGAGGCTTTCAGCAGTGCTTCAGGCTGAGCCGAGCCCAGTTTGATGAGCTGTTGTCAGACATGGCAAGAGGATTTCTCCTCGGGACACCAACAACAGGCGCTAAGTCATAATCACTCCCCTACAAGAGCAAGCTCATGATTAGTTACTATGCATTCACACTGAAGGCGGTGAGAGCATCAAAGTTCGCTCTTGCTGCCCTGGCGACAATGCTGTTTGCCTTCAGTTCCGGCAGCGAGAGCATTAAAATTCACTACAGTGATGTTGTATTTAAAAGGAGCTGTTGCAACATATAAGCAAATCAGTTACATTCCTGCAATAAAAACAAGCTTTCTAGCGTGAAAATATTGCACTCTTTTTATCAAATGGAAGATCAAGTTGCATGTGATGTGGCTTTGCTCCACTTATCCAATATGTTTACATATGTTTGAAATATTCTGAAGCAGAATAACTGTGGTTGGAACCAAAGTTCACAGCGACTCCTCTTAAGTGTTCTCTGGACTCCTCTTAAGTGGTGGACTTCTACATTCCGATTGCTTGCTGCCGAATCGTGTCATAACTCATTACCATAAAGCTGACTTGATTTCAGCTCTCCTAGACGCCCATACCGGCAAAGACGCGCAGCGTTGCTCTTCGCCGCCGGCTCCCATTAAAAACGAATGACTTCTGGCTACTTTGATGCTCTCGCCGCTTTCGGTGTGAACGCACAGTTAACGCAGCGCGAAAGTCTGCTGAAATTCAGATTTTCCAACTCAAGCAATTCGCACGTTAAGCACATCAAACGCTTCATTTGTGCAAATTGCGTCATTCATTGCCGCCTCATTAGCGCAAATAGCAGCGCAGGATGTCTATTTGTGTCTTTGCATTGACTTAACATGTACATCACTCGCGCGTGACGCTTCATCCGCGTCTGGTGTGAACGCAGCACAAGGCAGTGGCACTTAACCCAAGGCCAAATTACTTTTGGTTTTAAGATTTAAATTTTAAACAACATCTGAAGAAGACATAATATTATCTTGGGGATCGAACAAAAATACCAGTCCTCATTTACTCACTCTCATGTATTTTCAAACCTGTATACAAAGAAAATTTGAAAAACCCAAACAATCACTGTACTCCTACGACATCCATTGTTTGGACAAAATGCTTCTGTTAAAAAAAAAAAAAAAAAAAAAACTTAAAAACATGATGATGATGTGATGACGGTTTCATTTTTGGGTGAACTATTCATTTATAAGCTGTGAGACTTCTTCACCAAAGCATACACACTTTCTTCATACCAACAAGCAACCATGAAATGTCCCGACTCTGGTTTCAATTATCCGTGTACACCTTTTTTCACATGCACGTTAATGCAATTTACCCAGAACTAGAAAAGTAGCTCGCCATGATACAACCTACACAGTGAGCGTCAGAGCATGTGGCATAAAGGCCCTAATATACGTCCAACAAAATTAAGGAATAAACTGGGGTGACAATTTTGCACAAAATCAGGCCAAATACTTTTTTCAGAAGTTCCAAACCACTTGCCAAAGCAAATTTTCTAAAAAACTACATTTTGGTTTGTGTGTGATCATGTAATAGTCGGGGCTTTCTTTGACATGGAAGCCTCATAAATCTTTGTTTAGTCAGTCAAGGTCTGTAAAAATATAAACACTGAAAAGCTGTTTTATATTATAAATTGAAATGTAATTCCAATTAAAAGCAACCTTGAGATCTTCAGTTTTTAAAGGGGCTGTATGTAAGTTTTTGACTCTCCTAAACCATAAATAACCATATGTTTGCAGATATTTAAGAAACATGCTAAGTGAACATTTTTCTTTGTCTGAAAAACAATGCTAAAGTCAGATATTCTGCTTTGAAAACGTCCGTGTCGTGCCAGAATGGCAGTTTTTGTTTAGGTTCTTTTAACCCACGCAATGCCAGTTTAGCCAATTATATATCAGCACCCCGAGTTGCCTTAGTGGAAACCGCGCATTTCATTCATTCAGTCAGGAAGTGTGCGTCCGTGACCAAAATGCAACCTCCAGTGGACAGTAGCAGCCGAAATAAGACGCAAATTCAGTTCCACATGAGGTTATTAATTAGCAAATAATAGGAATGTAAACATTAGGTGAGCAGGTTACATTGTAACCCTGTGTCATAACAACACGCTATGTGACGAGATTTGAAGTGGTAAGCAATTGAGCTGTTTGCACCAGACTCAACAGGACAGAAATTTAAATTCAGAAGCACAGAATAGTGCACTCACTGCACTTCACCAAAATGGTAAGGTTTATAATTGAATACATATTAAACCTCTTTAACATTATTAAATGTAGATGTTGAATCACTGCTATGTGTTGGCTTACACCGAGTCTCAGTCCTAAACTTCAATTTCAAACATTTATTTTATTTTCAAGACCTGAGGTGAACTATCTGCTGCTGCTTTCAGTAGTACAAGAATAAATGTCATGTAAAATGGCCTTCAACACAATTTAACACTGAATAAAGCACATGAGGTGCATGTACCTGAGGTAAATGTTGCCAGTTTATCTTGTTGTTCAGCTGCAAGAAATACAAGCCATTTCTAAAATATAAATTTCAGGTGTGTGCAGAACAAAACCTCCTTTTAATATGGAAAATATTCCTTCTATTGTGTGCCGTTGCTTTTATTTAGAAGACGACTTAAATCAGCCTTTAGGCTCGATAGCTTGTCACACTTCTGTTGATGTCCTCAATCTGGCAACCTGCGCTTGCATGTGTTTTGAATCAGGCCTGCAATACCTAGTTCAACCACTGAGCGTCAAACTTACATACTGCACCTTTAATACTTTATTTAGTAGATGGCATTAATGCAAGCAGTATTAAAGTGCTATATAAATAAATATAATGTCTTTCCTTGACTCGAGAGCCAATTGTAGTGTGTGCAAACAACACTATTACAAGACACTTTCTTAACCGCTGTTTTTTCACTGCTGTTATATTAGTTGCATGTCTACTTGGTTATTGAGAGGAAAAATGCATTTAACATATTTACATGTAATTCAGGTATTTCCAACTAGTATTAGCTGTAAATAAATGAGAGCATGCCAAACTTTAGGGCTTAAGAACTTCTGATTGGCTGACAAAAAAACCTATTTGGGGTAAAATGAGATTACTGATGTTTAATATCAAAGCCCTAGATTTCCAGTCTCTCTAACTAACTATTGTAAACAAAATAAATACAACTGAAACTGCCTTTGTTTAAAGAGCAGTTTCAGACCTTAAATATCAAACACAGTCCAGTTCTTCTAAAGTGTGAAGACAAAAGGGTTCAGAAGTGGGTGCTGTTAAGGCAAACAGACGAAAAACAAGCTGCCCAAAGAACCACCAGATTAACAGAATAAGCAAAACACAATTGAGGCGATTAATAAGAATGAGTACCAACCAAAATCAGATCAATACTTTACTTACAAATCTTACTGACTTTATTCTTCACGTACAAGCGGACGCAACCATTGGAATCTTTTTGGCTCGACACTTGACTGGTCTCCTTCACTTCCATTGATTTTTAGACGTTAAAAACTCCTCGTTATGCTGTTTGACATTGCAAACTGACCATTTTCTTATTATATTCTACTTTATGTATAGTCATGAATATGCTTGTCTGCACAGCAAGTTTGACTATTGTCTGGCGTTTGATATTCCTAGTCATTTCTTCCATTGGCAACTGAATCAGAAGTTCGAAAACAAATCGCAAAAACAATCGAACGCACTTCTACATTGTACAATAAGTTCAATAAAAAGCAACTTTGGAGATACTTGTAGCAGGCTTATCACTTAAAGCATTGAGACATCCTCAATTCTTTGGCTCACACTCCAAACAGCCGTACTGACCTGGAAGGGGTCCATGAAGTGGAAACCCTGGTGCTCCAGAAGAGCGGCACTCCCAGAAATAGGGAGTAGGACCTGGCTTGCCCATGAGCAGCTCAGGCTGAAGGCCCATGCCCGGAGGGACATGCTGGGGTAGAACTGGCCCAGATAGCCCCCGAAAAGACCCCTCTGTCTCAGGAAAGGCAACCAGAAGTCGGCGACTGGTGCAAAGGTCTACACCGCCCCAAGAAGGGATGTGAATAAAGCAAAAGACAGAGAGGCCAAGGGGGATAATTCGCAGTCAATACAGTCAGAGGACCATTAGCTTCACATCAGTTCAGAAACCATCAGAAATTATGAAGACTGCTTGTTTAAAGCAAAAATGACAAAAGTACATTTTAAATAAATGAATCTTTTTCTTTGATTACATGCCAAGCCAGCAGCTCAATGATACAGTTTAAGCTCAATGATACTGTAATGACAATTCTGTACTGATGTAAAGTTAATGACGCCTTACTGAAGTACTTCTGCATTGATTTTTGTTTTGCATATTAACTGCCAAGGACTGTGTTATACGATCTAAATAAATTGACTTCCTCTCTATTCCAGTGAATCCACATAGCAGTTAAGATCAATAAAAAGTGCTTGATATAAATGGAAGAAAAAGAAAGAAGAATTTCTCAATTCTAGCAATCACTAATCCTTCACTAAAGAATCATCAATAGATTTTAGGACATTAGTCCTCTTTAAAAAATGCTGACACCATATTGTTCCCCATCATGTCAATGAAGACATTCCCAATCACAAGCTGCTGGATTTTATGGCAATAATTGTTTGAAAAAGGTCCATTAAATCCACAAAAACTATGCACAGCGCGTTCATGTGCACTTATATGTGGACATGCATGAATGAAGGATCAGAAAACACTGTCATTATGCCAGCACTTGATGGAGATGATAGTAAGCGACACACAGAATGGGACTCGTGGCCATGCTAAATTGGTCAGCAGAGATGTAAGTGACTAGCAGACAAAGCTGATTGATAGGGCTGCAACTATTTCTGGCAATGCAGTTTATTTCAACTGTTTTAACATTTCTTTTTCATACTTTGAATGAATTTAAATTTAGCCTTTAAGAGGAAACTTAAATAATTTGAATTAAAATCTAGGAGCTGCCATAATCATCCAAAAAAACTAAGCTTGCAAAACTACAAGGACTCTCTACATATGCAATACACTACCAATCATATAAAGGGTATCACTACATTTGCACAATCTAGTGTAGTGCAATCTCTAACATGAATAACAACCCATACTTTCAGCAAAAAGCCATTCCTTTCTCATCCACCGAAAGAAAAGTCCTGAAAGATGGTGCAATATAGATCAGAAAAGCCAAATTTTGAGCAACATACATAAATCGCTGACTCCCTACAAAGTAATGTTGAAATAAATGATTGATACGCAGCGCTACAATCTGGGTTTGCGGGTGAGTTTTTTGCAAGCAGATGCAGCATCTGATAAGCAGCAGTGAAAAAGACAGCAAGTGAGCGAGCAACAGTTTGACGCTGTGGGGAGAGGCTTTGCTTGCCTTCCACTGCACACTGGCGTCCTGTGTGGTAGGGGGCGCCGTTGTGCGTCTGTGGTCTGTTGGTGCGTTGTTCAGGGAACTGATGTGCTGCAGAGGAAGGGAGCATGGACGAGCTGTGGTGCGTTTTTTACGTGCACCTTTAAGTAGGACGCAGTAGAAAAACCTGAGACCATCGGAACAACAGGTAGGGAACACAAATAAAACAGAACAACACTCAGTCTTAATAGTAAGAAGAAATTCAATGGCTTAAAGGCTGAAGTACAAATCTTTTTGTTACAGATTTGACTAACCTGAGCCTTTTGTCAATTTTTCTGCTTTTATATACAAGCCAATATGTTTCTGATAGCCTGAACTTACTTTTGTTTTATTTGTTCCCAGGTTCTGCAGGTTGCAATGTCCCGAATTTTGATTGCCAATCTGAAGCCAATTTTAACCGTTTGTTTTGGTTGAATTTGGAATTTCCCCAACCAATCGCAGAGCCCGGGGGACCAGAGTGAGTGCTTACTTACCAGCCTGAACTTACTTACTAAGAATCGTGTTGTGTGAATAAAAACATGGATCATTGGCTGTACCAAGTTCCGCTGTGTGCATTTACTAAATTATTTTCCATGCATATTTAACCAATACCTTTGTTGCATATTCCACAGTAGTTATGAGGTCCTTCACTGTGTTTTTTCAAGTGGTCAGTCATGTAGGCAGCCCGGAGGTATTTCCCACACACTTGACAGGGTATCTTATCTTCATGGCATGCCAGGTGCGACCTCAGGCGATCTCGTGTTGCGAAGGATGCGTTGCAAATCTGAGAAATTTCACGATATGGGTTATAAGCCTTTTCTGAGAGATCATTTGAATGAGAATGTTATTGCAAACAGAAGGTAGATTTAGAGGAGTACACTCAAAAATATAAATTTTTAAATATCACTGAATACAAATTAGCATTTTTTAAGAAAACCATGGCAACACTTACATAAGAAAAATCTAACAAAAAACAAGGCTGTCAAACGCCAAAACATAAAAAAAAACAATTTAAAGGACCGTTCCATTCCAAAAGTGGCCTTAATCATGCCTGGGCACAGGTCAAGGCAACAGTGCATGACAGTAGCACACAGAATATGTGTGCTACCCAAATAATAAGTCTTTGAGAACGGGTTTCTCAAGCCAGGTGGCGCATTAGACCAGGGGCTCATCTCCTGTTTTCAAAATGCATCACAAACTGCTTGAGAAACTGTTCTACTATGATAATTGGTGATGAAAATAAATGATGTTCAATAAGATGTACTTGTGTTTACTAACTGTTTATTCAGTTAAACATGAATGTTGAACTGTAGGCCTACATAAGCTCCAAACAGCGATTTCATACTTGCTTTTGATGTACAGACATACAGAAAATGCTGCTTCGCAAAGGCAAGTTCACAGAGCCCTGACGGTGTCAAACATTGAGTATGTTTACATGGGCAACAATACTTTAATCCAATTTAATATGATTAAAACAATACTCTGATTAAGACTCTACCATGTAAACAGCGATTTTTGATTACTTAATGCGACTAAAGTCATAACTGAACTAAACAGAAATGGAATTGAGACGTGGAGAATGCAGATATTAGTGGCATTACTGACAAACTATTCCCGTCATGTAGGACTTTGCCATATTTTCCGACAAGATCCACACTGTCAGTAAAGGACCGCACAGACACACAGACGCACACACACACACACACATCGCGAAATGCAAAAGTTTTTTTTCTTCTCAATTGGCGTGCGTTATTAAATTCCATAACACTCTCACCTGTCCTTACTCGTTTATTTGTGTCTAATACCCCAGTTTGTCACGAAGGCATGAATTAAATGTTCGTGAGTTAAAGTGAAACTGCTCAACTGCAGTTAGAGTCAGGCATCCTGCTGATTTGACTCAGAAGGGCACTTCTTTCCCAGACGGCTCACCGGTCAGGTATACATCCGCGCTAAACTATCAAGGTGAAAGTCATCATAGCTTGCGTAGAAAAGACCCAGCTCTCACCCAACTTTGAGAATAGATTAACGGCGATATTTTTTTTTATCGCGCGATAAGAGTCTCGCGTTAACGCAACACAACGGCCCACCACTAATATATATATATATATATATATATATATATATATATATATATATATATATATATATATATATATATATATATATAGACATACACACATACATACACACACACACATCTATCTATATACATATATATACACACACACACACACACACACACACACACACAATAAACCATTATTAACTAACATGTCAGTAATATTTTTTCTTTATTTGCTATAAGATGGTTAAGCAAACTGGGATGCATCAAAACAACATTTAGCAAAATGGATCAAGTGATTAAAAAGATAGATTCACTGAAAAGTGTTATGTGGCAGAATAAGAAAGAGCAAACTTTAGGTTATTATACAATAACCGTTTTTTCATATTCAGACAGGGTAATTTTTGTTATGGGTCTTTTGATTAGGTATGGATGTGTTCTTAACAAATACAGTGTTGTTTTAACCACAGCATGAGGAGACTTACAATTTGAAACTTGTCATTTTAATATTGATTGAGTCAATGTTAAATCTTGCAGTTTGTGCTGTTTCAGTTGACGAGAACACATTTCATTATATAGAGCATGCTCCATCATAAAGAGCTTTGTGTTTTGTAGATTTCAACAATAAAGATTCGTCGTTGAATTCTGTCCATTTTATCGGGGGATCCACCTTGTGATGTGGCGTGACTGTATGAGCAAGATCGTCCAGAATCAAACATCAAAACTGAGGCACTTACCAAACCATCACTTTTGTGTTGCGTATGTTTATGACTTTGTGTTGCTTATGTTTTAGTTTTTAATGTTGCTTTTTGTCATTTTTAATGTATGGTAGCTTGTGTCATTGGAAAAGGAGTATTGAATATGATTCACCTTTTGAGTTCAATGAATGAAACTCAGAATGTGTAAATAAATGCCAACATCTCTCACCTGACACTTGTGAGGTCGCTCTGTGGTGTGCACCTGTTTTATATGTCCATTCAGATGGTCAGGCCTACAAAAACAACAAAAACCATCAGTTAGAACACCAAAAACATTAATGAATGCTGTGATTTTGACCATTGTTTCCATAGCTGACTAAACCTCACCTGGAAAAACCTTTCCCGCAGCTTTGACAGACATAGGGCTTACCCACGGAGCCGTCGTGAGACCTCACATGGTAAGACATCCTATCTTTGCGTTTGAAGCGCAGCCCGCACACCGGACACGCGTACGGTTTCTCGCCGGAGTGCGAAAGCTTGTGACGGTTGAGGTGGTAGACGTCTCGGAAGACCTTCCCGCACAAGTCGCACGCGACGTGTCGTCTCGTCCTCTCGCGTTTGCGGGTGTCCGTAGGTAGTCCGTTTCCCTGAAATCTCGGTTGGCCAGGATGAGAGATCATCGTCGGGCCTTCAACAGCGACCAGCTCTACTCCGGTGCTCATGCCACCGGTGAACGTCCCGTGCTGCGCCTCGTGGTTTCTCAACTGGACGTCGTCTATAAACATCTTCCCGCATATCCCACAGGGGAAAAGGCCCCCTTCTTCGTTTTGACCAGTGCTATTGATGTAAGTGATCGGCTCCGCTATGGGCTCCTTTTTGGGTCTGGGTTTGCCTCGTTTAAAGCCGTCGATGTTTAGGTGGCCGCTGGAAAACTCCAGCGGGGAAACCGCTAAGCGATCGGCCGTTGGAGCCCCGGGAGCGGCCGGCTGAGAGATGTTGCTCGGATCGGCACCGTCGCTGTCATTGTTGTCGGTAAACACAGCGCCGTTGGACACGCTCCCGTTTGACATGTCCACGGGCAGGGGGTATGACAGCTGCTCCGCGGCCCTGAACAGGCTGTGCTCGCCTCCGCGGGAAGGGGGCACGAGGATCTGCACGTTGGACTGTTTGATGACCTCCTGGCAGATCTCGATGACGGACCGCATGAGCAGAAACTTCGCCGCGGTCATCAGCTCCGGGAAGCACTCCAGGCGCACCACGATCTTGGATGTGTACGCGAAGTCCAGGATGTCTCGGAAAACTTTAGGACTGATCGTGTGCATCTCCAGCTCCTTGCCCTGGCCGTCGTCTTCCGTCTGACAGCTGAACACCGACTCGAAATACTCGCTGCACGCCGCCAGCACCGCCTTGTGCGCGGGGAAGCTCTCCTCTCCGACGCGCAAGATAACATCACAAAACCTGCCTCCATCTTTTCTCTGGCCGTTGAGGTTGTGTAGCATCTCGACGCTGTGTTTGCTCACCTGGTACGTGTAGGAGGAATTCCACGGCTGCTCTGTCCTCTCCATGCCGCCTTCATTCAACAACCGAGCCTAACGCATACGACAGAAGAGGCAGACGAGCGCAAACCGATGACAAACACCTAATAAACACAAGCGCTCAGCAGCGACCACCACTCCTTGCCTTTTTAGCATCTAACATGTTAGCAGGGGGAAAAATGGCAGCCCCCCAGCTTCCTGTGAACTTTGACCTTTGCTTAAAGGGAGGGGGTGTCGTCCGCGTTTAATATCTTCAGTATTTTACGCAGTTTAATCGGGTTTCCAAGTTTATAAAGGACGCGGAGATGCTATTCACGCAGCGATATTGAAGTTTTCTGCTCGCACGCTGTTCGTCTTCCTGGTTTGCGGCGCTGCTGTGAATTCACATCCTTGTTTTTCAGCTAGCCCCCTCCCCCAAATGTACGCCAGACACTCAATGCATGACAGCAGACCGTCTCTTTTTCTCTTTCTGACACTGTAAGCACTTGGAAAATGTACGATAAACGTGAATAAAATCCAAGTGAACAGGAAGAACTCTTCTCGTAGGACGCTGTAGCCTGGATAGTCAGTCAGGCAGCTGCTCTCTTGAACTGCTAGGGAACAGATCAAGCACAAAGACACACAATAGAGGAAGGTAATTGGTGTACATTGGCTCTGTGTGTGTCTAGCTGCTTTGACAATCAGATGCACAAATATTTATAAGGATAGTTAACCCAAACATGGAATTTTACTCAATTTATTCACCCTAAAGTGGTTTAATACATTTGAGGGTCTTTTTTTTTTCTTAAAATAAAGTAATTTTAAGGTTGCAGGGACTGATTTAACCAATAAGCAAGTTAAGCGGCTGCTTAGGGTCCCATGACATCTGAGGACCCCCAATATATATATAGAAGTGTAAATTAACCCTATAAACCATATATAACATTGTTTTCTATCAAATTTTGTATAGAGTCAAACAAATAAAAAATGTTCAGCATTAAATATTATTTAATATACAATATAACAGTATTATTATAACAATGTAATGTTATGACATTATAATATCATAAAATAAAATATCCACCGCCCCAATCATGGAGCAGTCCTGCAGTCAAATTTATAAACAATATATATATATATATATATATATATATATATATATATATATATATATATATATATATATATATATATATATATAATTTTTAGTTGTAAATTCATTTTAATATAACTAATCATTTAAAATTTAGAGCTTGCATTAAGATAACGTGTAGAAAAGGAGACTGAGTCACATAAAAAAAACAGCAAAATAAATAAAAATTAAATAAAAGTAGAAAGAGTGCATTTCAGGACTTGGGCCCCATGGCTGGAGTTGCTTAGGGCCCCCAAATCACTAAATCCGCCCCTGGAAACCGGTAACCATTGACGCCCACAGTAGGAATATAAATAAATAAATAAAAAAAAACACAAGGGTGACTAAATGACAACATTTTCATGTTAACTAACCCTTTAAGAGAGACATTACATTTAAATATGGTGAACATTTTTTTTGGAACGGGAAATTTATAAATGCATTTAAATTAATTCTAGATTCAGAGAGCTTGTGGTTTTAATCAATTTCCTGTTTGGACTAGGGTTTTTGCGATACCATTAATTCATCTTACGATACTTTACCAGCTGAAGTATCACGATACCAAATAGTATTGCGATACTGTAATTCATAACTCAAATTATAAAGAAAATTGTCAGAAATACTGTATTTTATATGTTATATTAGGTCTACCTAACTTTAATCCATAATTCCCTTATTATTGAAAAAAGTATTATTTGCATGTTGCTTCATCTAAAATGTATTAATTGTTTTTGTTTGTTTTGTAGATAACTGGGCAACAAAAAAATACATTAAATTAGGATACAAATTATACCAAATGAAATTTTTTACAAAGAGCATTTTTCCAACAAAATTAGGCTATATGAGGTGGTCAAAAATTGCTTCAATGTTTCCTGTTGCTATTTTGGGTTTTTCATCTAATGTTTTTTTTTTCAGTCTTATCAGGTAACAATCCAAAGTAATTCAAAATTTCACTTTGTGAGTCGCTCTTTTAAGAGATTGTTGCGGTTGTTGTAGCTACTAAATCATATTGACAGCAACAGAAATCAACCGATTCAGGTGTGCGTCGACATGACAGCAAACGTCAGAAAACATGCAACCTTAAAGGGCTCCACAGACTACTAAAATAAAATGGTCTATTGTTGCACAAACGTGTGAGCATTTTAGTGACTTTTCCACATACAACATTATCTATTGTAGATAGACTGTTACTGATGATACTGCAGTTTACAAACTAGTGGCACCGCCAGTACAGTATATTGTTGCCATAGTATCATGATACTACCATAGTACCGCTAAACCGTGCAACCCTAGTTTGGACACATGGCTTCATTTTAATGTCCCCAAGAAATCAAAACCAACCACATGATTTTGTTAGCTCACATTGCTAGTTCTGTGGTGAACAATTCATCTGTGCATGTCATCAAGAAAAAACTAAATCTTTGCTCTTCTAATCTTGAATTGAATCTTAAAATGCACTTTCTGTTTGTTTTCAGTTAAATTGTCAGATTACTTTTTTTGCAAATGGGCGTGGCTAACATATTTAGTCACTCCGCTCCAACTGTCAGTTTTGACAACAAACAGAAATGGTGAGGAGGAGCTGTCTGTTAGGCTGTAATAACTCTCCCCAAACACTTTTCCCATCTTTTTGAATGAAACGCCTACTTTACTACATCCAATCAGCTCACAGTAGAAAAAAACAAGCCACGCCCACCACTTTCTCATTTAATATTCTGTTTCTCTAGGAACTGCATCACATTATGAACAAAATTAACAGGCACAGCTTCCGGTTCATGGGGACTTTAAAGTGAGTTAAATTTAATTGATGAAAAAAAAAATTCAGTTTACAAATTTAAACTAACATTTTAACCCTTTGGTAATTCAGTAATTTCAGAATCAGTTTTATTGCCAAGTGTGCTTCACACACACAAGGAATTTGTTTTGGCAACAGAAGCTTCCAGTGTACATAAAGTGACGAGTGACAACACAAAATTAAATATGAGAAAAGAAAAAGGCGATGAACAATAGACATTAATCAGAGATGCAGTAAGTAAAAAAATATCTGGATTTTAACCCATTTTTCATTTAGTTTTCAAACTTTTTCAGTTGGTAGAGACTTAGCAGTTGCGAAAAATGAGTTTCTTCACGACGAGTTCCGTCATGTGGGTGACTGTGCAATAGGAGCACATAATTTCTCGATTATCTCAGCAGATGCTGCCGTTAATGCGCCGGTCAGGTATTCAAAAAAAATAGGCTGCATATTTACTTATGGGTGGGTCACAGGTGGATAAGATCTATCATTGGTTATGCAAACTTTAACTACCTTTTCTAAAATATTAAAGTGTTTTAAGCAATTTTATCTGACAGACTGGCACAAATATGCAAACATCTCCATTCACACGAGTCTGAGTTCTCTCATCCTTCCAACAGAGTTTGTTCTTCCGAGGTAATCTGGGAACATGTTCAGTGCTGTGAATACATTGCAAAAGCATTTACTGATTATTCAAATTTGTCAGTAATAGTAAAAAGTTTAAAATAGGCTTCTCTGAAACTGTGAATATTTCACTTTAATTTAGGCTAGATTATTATTTTATTTAACAAACCAACACAAGCTCATGGCAATTTGTGTTTTGCCGCATATAGTGGACTAGTTTTGAAGCGCTTCACCTCGAATGTTATTCGTTATTCTTGTTTATGGATAACTGACCAACAAAAACATACATTAAAATTAAGATAAAAATTATAGCAAAAATTCATTTAAAAAAAAAAATAAAAATGTTCCCGCATATCCCACAGGGGAAAAGGCCCCCTTCATTTTGACCAGTCTTAAGAGTTTTTTCAAGAAAAATATACAAATTATATTTTTGCTTGTGGCCCTCCACTACTCTCTGCGAGTGGATGATTTGTTTTGCACTGAGGAAAATAAGGATTTAATGAATGCTTCACTGTAATTGTTGCATCACAAACTTTTGCCAGTCGCAAATTTTTAAATATGTCATTATCTTGAGCATCTGACTTTTCCTTGCTGCTGATTTTCTTTCATTTTTTCTGTCTCACTCGCAGCAAGTTCAGAGAAGGGAGTGTTTAAGCAACCCTGGCAGGAAAAAAAAAAAAAAAACATTTAGATTTCAATTAAAAAAAATATCTTAAAAGGAATCACAAACCTATCCATGTCGTAACAAATGCCCTTAAATAATTTAGTAATTAGTGGTCTGCACGGATCAGTGTTTGAGATTGAAATAAGAAGAATAATTTAATAAATTGAGATAAGAAATATAGTCATAGCAACACTTGTGACTGCTTTGGGGAAATAATGCTCGTCGTAGACGTCACAGGATGACCAATCGTGAAGGAACGTAGTCTGGCACATATGTTACACACGGCAAGTCCAGATTTTAATGAGAGAGGGGGGAGGAAGAAAGAAAATGGAAAAAAAAAAAACAATGTGAGTGACTTTCATAACCGACAATAAAAAATAAAAATAAAAATCGTGTGATCTGACAGGGGCTTAAGTATACAAATTGAACAATCAAATGTAAAATAACATGGCCATCATTGTAAAACTAATAATCTCTTTATCCTTTTCACTTTAGTTAACCATATAATCTTGCGATGTGACTATTGCGCGCACACACACTGCAATATTGATGCTTAAACGATATATTCTTCAGCCCTAATCTCAATAATAAAAGCAAGCATTGTGTCCCTGTTTTTGCTTTGTATATTTTTGACTATCCTTTTCAAACTTGGTAGTCTTTTTCTTGGTCAATGCATTTTCAGTCGTCCTTGGGTTTGTGAAAAGCCCTATACAATACAAAGCAATATTACACTGAATAGGAAAACAACACCCAGGCCAAGTGGCCATGAGACTGGGTACAGAAGAATGGCAAAGGAAGGGAGTACAGCTTGGACATGCATGGATAACACGAATATGCGCTCAAGTTAAAGCGCCAAGGACACCCTGAGACAAAAATGCAGCATAAAAATCATGACATTAGCCATTTTTTCTAAATTTTCAAAGCAAGAACAGAGGATCCAGAGCGTTTTGTTGAAATGAAATATGAATGTGTATATAAAAGGCAAAGAATGTTGCAACAAACCATTAATTTCTTCCTCAGCCATCTGAAGTGCTTTTTCTCCATTCAGACAAATTAAAACCTTGAAATCAACGAGTCAGAAATGCAATTATGTGAATGATTTTTTTATTTAATTTTTTTTATATTTATTAACTATTTGTGCTTCTTAAATTAATAGCACATTACTTAATTGCGAACCCCTGCCACCCTAAAACAAATGTGATTCAGAGCAGTGCTTCTCATACAGTGACTAAGAAGACTGGCTAGAGGAGGATGGGAGGGTTTTATCTCTTAAAAAGAAAAAGTAAAAAAAAAAAAAAAAAAAAAAAAAAAAACAAAGGCACAACTAGCATTTGCTTCTTGGGGTGGAAGAGTGTCCCCTCTTTGAGAACATTCTGGCTTCAATATTCCAGCAAAAGTTTTAAGGGCCTGTATCTCTGGATCCGGGATGCATTAAACTGCTACAAATGGTAACATCTCCTTTCCAACAAACCAGCAGTGCCGCCCATTCATAATCAACCTTACATGGAAAACATTGTGCAGACATTGTGTGACTGGACAAAGAGCAGGTTTTCTGTTCCCCAACAGCAGGAAAACCTTCCCCACAAGCACAGAAGGAAAACCAAAAAGAAAAAAAAGTCACTTCTATGTACAAGATGGAAAAAGAAAATCAATTCCCATAATCTGTACAATTCAGGCCTATACATTATTTACTTTACTGCAAAATCTGAAATCTCCAAAAGAACAAAACATCCTACATTACTTTGTGACAGCGGCAGGAAAAATAAAACATTTTCCCTCTTAACTTCAGGCCTTCTTAAAGAATAAACAAAACTGCAAGGGATTCAGACAGAGCACAGAGAAAAAAAAAAAAGAAACGGGGCTCCGACATCTGTACATAATGGTAGAAATCAAAAAGTTCACATATCTCCGACTAGAGGATCATGGGGAACGGAAGGTTTGTGTTGCTTCACTCCTGCTGATTGGTAAGAGGATTGTCATCACTGGCGGAACTCGAGCTCGTCAACACTGATCACTTTAGTGGAAGGCATGGAAGGGAGAGGCTGCTGCAGCATGTCTGAACCAAACCACTTGGCCAGGCCCAGAGGGGGACTTGCACCTCTCCGCTGGTTTGTCCGGTGGGGACCGTGGCTCTGAGACTGGGGGCCTCCTGAGGGAGCCACATGGAGATCTAAAGAAAAAAAAAAAAAAAAAGGTGTTCAAAACCAGACACACAAATGAAATGTGCAAAGATACTCTCTTATCTTCAACAATAGAAAACCTTGAACTGTTTAAACTGTAATCAATAATCTTTTTAAAATGTCAGTGAACAAACATTTTCTGTAAACACCGTTCACTGAAGACCAACACAAGAACCGCAAGCGATACGGTCTCTCAATCAGTGTGACACAGGACTGAAATACTGTTTTTGCACATCTTTATGAACATTGCACAAACATGCACTCTGAACACTCTTGGACATTTATGCACATTTGAAACACCAGGGCTATACACGGCCACTTTATTAGGTACACCTTACTAGTACCGGGTTGGACCCCTTTTTGTCCTCAGAACTGCCTTAATCCTTTGGGCCATAGATTTAACAAGGTACTGGAAATATTCCTCAGAGATTTTGGTCCATATTGACATGATGGCATCACGCAGTTGCTGCAGATTTGTCGGCTGCACATCCATGATGCAAATCTCCTGTTGAACCACATCCCAAAGTGCTCTATTGGATTGAGCTCTGGTGAATGTGGAGGCCCTTTGAGTACAGTGAACCCATTGTCACGTTTAAAAAAAAAACAGTCTGAGATGATTCACGCTTTATGACATGACGTGTTATACAGCTGGAAGTAGCCATTAGAAGATGGGTACACTGTAGTCATAAAGGGATGGACATTGTCAACAACAATACTCCGGTAGGCTGTGGCCTTGACACAATGCTCAGTTGGTACTAATGGGCCCAAAGTGTGTCAAGAAAATAATCCCCACACCATTACACCACCAGCCTGAACCGTTGCTACAAGGTAGGATGCTTTCATGTTGTTGATGTCAAATTCTGACCCTACAATCCGAATGTCACAGCAGAAATCGGGACTCAGAACGGTTTTCTTCTATTGTCCAATTTTGGTGAGCCTATGCAAATTGTAGCCTCAGTTTATTGTTCTTCGTTGACAGGAGTGACACCCAGTGTGGTCTTCTGCTGCTGTAGCCCTTCTGCTTCAAGGTTGAATGTGTTGTGTGTTCAGAGATGCTCCTCTGCATGCCTCTGTGGTAACGAGTGTTTATTTGAGTTACTGTTGCCTTTCTATCAGCTGGAACCAGTCTGGCCATTTTCCTCTGGCATGAACAAGGCATTTGCTCCCACAGAACTATTGGATATTTTCTCTTGTTCAGACCATTCTCTGTAAACCCTAGAGATGGTTGTGCGTGAAAATCCCAGTAGATCAGCAGTTTCTCAAATATTCAGACCAGCCCCATTCTGATGGTCGCTTTGAAGTGCAGCAGATCGTCTTGACCATGTCTGCATGCCTAAATGCATCAAGTTGCTGCCATGTGATTGGCCGATTAGAAATTTGTGTTAACGAGCAGTTGGACAGGTTTACTTAATAAAGTGGCCTGTGAGTGTATATTGTATATTTCTAGTGTACTTCACACAGGTGAGTGGGCTTGACAAAACACCTATAGGATACACTCCTTCCTCTTATGCACCAGGCACTTTATCATTAAACACAGTTTCGTACAGATAACTTTTCATACTTTGTTCCACAGCCACATATTCTATATTGAAAAAGTACAAAGTCTTCATACATTTTATATTATCACCATTTTAAGGTCACGAGTGGTTATGCAAGTGTTTCACTGCATAAATAAAAATGGAATTCATCAGCCAATGGCCACACAAAGATTTAAAAAAAGTGTTACAAAGGTTTTATGCTGATTTGCCTCAACTTTTTTTGAAGTGTATATCAGAATAGTTCATGTGACACTGCAGAGGGAAGCAACGGATCACAGGAATTCATTACTTGATAAACATTAAAGTTAAAAACAATTTACAAATGTAATATTTCAAATATTACAACTTGTTTGAGAATAAATGCAGCCTTTAATTCACATGGCAGTACCAAAAGTTACCACTAGATGAAATTGGTTTCTCATTCATTTCAATTTCAAGTCATTTCTGACCTCAAACACAAGCACGAGTCTTTTTCAGGACATTACTTAGCTTTTTGATTAAATGTTGTTAAATGATATTAAATGTTGGCATAGTACATACTGGGTCTCTGCTGCTGTTGTAGCTGTTGTTGCATAACTGCTAACTGCACGTGTGTTCCTGCAGCTCTGGGGGCCATAAGCGGATGTCCTGCAGGACTAAGTGGATACAGCGGCTGTCCTAAAAGTGCTGGAGGCAAACCCTGAAGCTGAGACAGGTCTACAGCCTGAGGAAACATGCCTAGGGGAGAGAAAAAAAAAATGATGATGATGATAATAATAATAATAATAATAATAATAATATTTACTTGTCAATTTGCAATAGGAACACATCATCAAGTAAAGAGCTTTGAATTTCTAATCCCTTCATAGACTAAAACCAACCTGTTTGTAATAATGTGGGTCCGAGCTGTTGAGGCTGGATGCCCTGAGCCAGCATCCTCTGCATCACACCGGGGTGAAGCTGGGGTGGAGGTCTGACCAAGGGGACGTGAGGAAGCAGAGGGACCGGATACATCTGGGGTCTGGGGAAAGGAGATGAAGGCCCTGGGGACAGCATGGTGGGAGTGTGGGGACCTGTTACCGATGGAGGCCTGGGTCGCTCTGGGTCTTTGCCATGGCGGTTTTGAGTGGGAACAGGGGTGGAGCAGGCTTTTACCCCACCAGTTTGAGGACCACTGGTGTCCACGTCTTCCAGGAAGGAACTGGGAGACGGAGGTCCATCTATAAATCATAGAAGAGAGTTTAGACGAGGAAAAAAAAAAAAGGGGAGAGGGAAACACTTGAGCATGGTTTCATACCGTCCTGCGAGTTATGAGAGTTCACCGTCTCCTCTTTGCTTCCTGGTCTACTCCCAAGATCATCTCGACTCTTCTCTTTTGACTCGTACATTTTTTTGATCACAGAGGTGGGAGTGAAGGATGGAGACAACTGGAGATGGAGGGAACAAAAAAAAAATTGGAAAAAAAATGGCACTTGCCTCATGTTTGGTCCACAGTTTGACTTTTAAAGTTACTTTATATGAATACTAGTTCTGTAATAGAAATATAGAAATGATGCAGGTTCAAATGACTCCATTAGTTACAATCCTTTAGATTTGACTTACAACACTTGTAACTGTACTGCCAGGTGATGTCCGGCCAGACAGGTGAGGAACAGGTGAACGGTTCATCCGAGTTGGTCTACAAAATAAAGGATACAGAGCTCAATAAAACTGATTATACACTGTTATCTGCCCCTTTATTTACTTCATCTAAATGAACAGCATAGTTAATTTTTATACTTTTTTTTTTTTTAGAATGCATACAAGTATAATTCACAAGTTTCACTTTTTCAATATACACTTCTTACATAGAACATCTTACAATATAGACTGTACTGAAAAAAATACATCTCCGTTCACAAGTTGAACTATTATAACACCTGTGACCTGCTATAGTCTTGGATAATCGAAATCACCTGTTGCGAAACATCTTATCATGAGCCTGTTTGTTGTAGGCTTGTTGGTACTGTGGGCGATTAAGAACTGCCAAATCCTGCTGAAACAAAGCTTCCAAACTGGTCTGGTCCACTCCCATTGGCAAAGCTCTCATCTTTATAAAAAAAAAAAAAAAAAGAAAAAAAAAAAAGAAAGAAAAGGAATTACTTTCTAGTTGATCTAAAAGCAAGAACCTCTCAATACTGTCATTTCTTTTCAACGTTAGTTTTCTTGAGGAAAGCGCACAGCACATCATGGTGGGAATATGGATGTTCAGCTGCTACTTCTAATAAAAGAACTTCTGAGTATGCACAAAATTACTAGGCTGCCATTCACTTAACAGCCATTTATTTCAATAAACCTAATGAAAAAAAAAAAAAAATTTAAGTAACTTATCCATATTCTTTAAAATCTTACCGGTTGTGTATTCCTGGCCCGGTGCAAGTCTGGAATTTGATCCAACACCGTTTGCGGACCACCATGGAACCCTGAGATTGTAGGTGAAAAAGTCATGGCAGTACATTTAAACAGTAAATTTGTTTACATTTTCGCTATTTTTTTTCCCCACATTCAACCTCCCTTTATAGGAATAAAATAATTTTCATCCAACTCACCTGTTGCAGGTGACATGCCTGGGAAAAAGTCCTGCATCTGTGCTCTCTGTGAGAAGAGTGGGGGTGAAGCACGGTGGTGTATGAGGCCTGGTACAGGAACAGGACCATGGGGGGTAACCAACAACTCCTAAAACACACAGAGAAAAAAAACAAAACAAAAAAAACAAGATTGCTTGCATGCTGTTAACACTCATACATCTACAAGCACAGCATTATAATACAAGAATGTCAAAATAACAATTTATTATTATTTATATTTTTTAATTAAACAGCATTTTGACTACACTGCTAGTAGTTTCATCTTCACCCACTGACTGCTGGCTGAACATTGGATGCATATGACCCAGTAAATGAGCTTCAAAATACTCATCTGACTAGGCAATGGGCCAATATAAGATTCAGACGGTATGATATTTTTGTCCAAGGGTATCAGAGTTTCTTAATATTGCGCTTACTGCTCTAAAACATATTCATTTTATATGTCTGGGTAAAAAACTAAATCTTTTTACCCTTTGAACACAATATATTTTATTTTGAGAAACATTTAAAAATAATTGTAACAGCAAACAGGTCAGGCTAAATTCAAATGAATGATTGACTTCTGTTTTCCATTGTTAAAAAAAAAAAAAAAGATTTTTTTTACCATTTAAAACTGCATATTTGGATATCTTTTCTGCTGAAGATACTGTTGTCCTAAATAAAAATAAAAAAATCGTACATATGCCGTAGGAACAGTAGTGCAGAACAAGGTGGGTTTTTAAACCTCGTCTTTTCCAAATCACGGTATGTCTTAAACAGTTATCGTCTAATGCCTACATCTGACTGGATGAATTCGAAAAGATTTGGAAGATGCATCTCAAAATTCAACAATCCTACTGGTAACAAATGGTGCTCTTTCACGGTACGGTAAAGCTTCCTTTCAGAGTCTTATCCACTTGGTTTCGTGCTTAGTATCACCTCACGTGAGCTTGCAAGTGATCCTTTACCAAAATGTGAGGCATGCACACTGATCACCAATTGGTCAGAGACAAGCGTTGCTGCCCATGTCATTGGATTTGTGACATGAGACACCAGAAGCCACTGCTCAAGAATACCATTTCATCTGTAGCATCCGTTGCGTTTATGAGCGGTGCCTAAGTGTGCTCTGATGGAGAGAATCTCGACGCTCCAACTTGTGGCTGCTTTTGAAACAATCCGGCTATCAAAGTTTTGTTTTGCAGCTTTTTTCTCCAATTGTGCAAATAAACAGAAGGTTTTATGATGCGAATCCAGGTCAGAAGCAATCAGCATCAGCACTGGTTTGGCATCAACTCGTCTGTGTCAATCTGTGACCAGCAAAATCCTCCTTTCATTTTGCTTTTGGCAAATTTGGCAAAATATGTCTGTAGGCACGTGTGGTTGCACATGTTACCATTCTGCGAGTTAACAAATATGTGTTGCACATTTATGCAGCCATTAAAAAAAATAATAATAAAAAAATAATAATAAAAAAAAAGTAATAAAAACAATAACAACTAATGTATATATTATGTATAATACTATATATATATATATATATATATACGTATATATTATGTATAATACTATATATATATATATATATATATATATATATATATATATATATACATATACACACACACACACACACATACATACATACATATATTATATATATGTATATACTATGTATATATTTTATTTTTATTTTTTATTGTTTAACATACCATTAAATCAGTAAAAAATGCACCCTTTCGATTAACGGTGAATTGCTAAGAGCATCCCTATCTGAAAAAAAAATGCATCCATGTATAAAAAAAAAAATTATATAGGGTTTTACAGAATTTATGACAAGTAATAATAAAGTGAACATGTATTGAGCATGGTCAATGAAATCAACAAGAATTTGACTGGTCACCTGAAAGATGTTTTTCTGCTGGGATGCAGGTACCTGCGCCTCTGTCAAGGACACAAGAACAGGATCCACTGACTGCTGCTGCGGCCGAACACAAAAGCAGAGAAAGAGAGAGAAAAAGGAGAGAGAGAAAAAAAAAAAAAAAAAAACCCAGACACATTATTATTATTACTATTACTTTACATTTCATACAAAAATGAATACTACAAGACAGCATGTACACTATTCGTCCATCAAGACTTGTTGGTTAACATCACACATACTGATTGCTTGAATGAAATAGCAGAGCACATACAAAAGCATCACAGATATGCCAAGCCATGCATGCAATAGTCAGCCACAATTGCCAAACACAAATTTATGCCCATCACTAGTCCACAATAAACACTCATTTACTACCCCAAACTAGCAAGCAAACAGCACTAGCTTACATTGCATGATACATACTTTGAGGTGGGTATTATCGGAGCGAAACAACGTACAGTTTGGACTCACACAAGCTTTACCTGAGGCTGGACAGCATGCAGCAAGCGATACAAAAACATGCAAACACAACCGCCGGCTGCATACTTACATTGGTCCCGCTGGCTTTTGGGAGGGTGGGCAGAGTTCCACTTGCCTTCATGGTGTTGACTAATTTATTAAAAGCAGACATATCAGAGTCTCGTGGTCGTGCTGTAGTCTTGGTTCCTCCTGTCAGAGCCTCTTCCAGGTGCTCTGCCATGAAGGGAGTTCCACCACCTCCGCTGGACTGCCTTTGAGGTAATGATGGAGCTGGTTCAGGCTGCACCTTCAGTCCTTTCAGACCCACCTCTACCTCCTCTAGGGACAACACCACACCTGAACTCGCTGGAAGAGGGAAGACAAATATAAAACCATTAATTTAGTGCAATTTTGCAATAAACATTGATTATGGGGCCATAGATGTAGCCTATAAAGGATTCAGTTTGAGTATATTAAAAATAAATAAATAAATAAATAAAAAAAAAAAATAAAATAAAAAAATTCACACACACGCACGCACGCACGCACACACGCACACTGCAGAATTATTAGGCAAATGAGTATTTTGACCACATCATCCTCTTTATGCATGTTGTCTTACTCCAAGCTGTATAGGCTCGAAAGCCTACTACCAATTAATCATATTAGGTGATGTGCATCTCTGTAATGAGAAGGGGTGTGGTCTAATGACAACACCCTATATTTAGGTGTGCATAAATATTAGGCAACTTCCTTTCCTTTGGCAAAATGGGTCAAAAGAAGGACTTGACAGGCTCCGAAAAGTCATAAATAGTGAGATATCTTGCAGAGGGATGCAGCACTCTTAAAATTGCCAAGCTTCTGAAGCGTGATCGTCGAACGATCAAGCGTTTCATTTAAAAAAAGTCAACAGGGTCGCAAGCGTGTGGAAAAAAAAACCCAAAAACCAAGGCGCAAAATAACTGCCCATGAACTGAGAAAAGTCAAGCGTACAGCTGCCAAGATGCCACTTGCCACCAGTTTTGCCATATTTCAGAGCTGCAACATCACTGGAGTGCCCAAAAGCACAAGGTGTGCAATACTCAGAGACATGGCCAAGGTAAGAAAGGCTGAAAAACGACCACCACTGAACAAGACACACAAGCTGAAACGTCAAGACTGGGCCAAGAAATATCTCAAGACTGATTTTTCTAAGGTTTTATGGACTGATGAAATGAGAGCGAGTCTTGACGGGCCCGTGGCTGGATCAGTAAAGGGCAGAGAGCTCCAGTCCGACTCAGACGCCAGCAAGGTGGAGGTGGAGTATTGGTTTGGGCTGGTATCATCAAAGATGAGCTTGTGGGGCCTTTTCGGGTTGAGGATGGAGTCAAGCTCAACTCCCAGTCCTACTGCCAGTTTCTGGAAGACACCTTCAAGCAGTGGTACAAGAAGAAGTCTGCATCCTTCAAGAAAAACATGATTTTCATGCAGGACAATGCTCCATCACACGCGTCCAAGTACTCCACAGCGTGGCTGGCAAGAAAGGGTCTGAAAGAAAAACTAATGACATGGCGTCCTTGTTCACCTGATGTGAACCCCATAGCGAACCTGTGGTCCTTCATCAAATGTGAGATTTACAAGAAGGGAAAACAGTACACCTCTCTGAACAGTGTCTGGGAGGCTGTGGTTGCTGCTGCACGCAATGTTGATGGATTCTGTCAGTGTTTTAATCCGTTCACCATGGATGGCAGGCTTTTGAGTGTCCTTGCAAAGAAAGGTGGCTATATTGGTCACTGATTTGTTTTTGTTTTTGAATGTCAGAAATGTATATTTGTGAATGTTGAGATGTTATTTTGGTTTCACTGGTGAAAATAAATAATTGAAATGGGTATATATTTGTTTTTTGTTAAGTTGCCTAATAATTATGCACAGTAATAGTCACCTGCACACACAGATATCCTCCTAAAATAGCTAAAACTAAAAACAAACTAAAAACTACTTCCAAAAATATTCAGCTTTGATATTAATGAGTTTTTTGGGTTCATTGAGAACATGGTTGTTGTTCAATAATAAAATTAATCCTCAAAAATACAACTTGCCTAATAATTCTGCATTCCCTGTATGCATGCATGTATGCATGTATATATATATATTTTTTTTTTTATATAAATAATAGGTGGGCATAGATTAATTTTTTTAATCTAATCTAGATTAAAATGGCTCATTTGAATTCTGCCGTAGGCATTCAGAATGTGTGCTACCCAAATAATAAGTCTTTGAGAACGGGTTTCTCAAGCCAGGTGACGCATTAGACCAGGGGCTCATCTCCTGTTTCCAAAATGCATCACAAACTGCTTGAGAAACTGTTCTACTATGATAATTGGTGATGAAAATAAATCATGTTCAATAAGATGTACTTGTGTTTACTAACTGTTTATTCAGTTAAACATGAATGTTGAACTGTAGGCCTACATAAGCTCCAAACAGTGATGTCATACTTGCTTTTGATGTACGTACATACAGAAAAAGCTGCTTCACAAAGGCAAGTTCACAGAGCCCTGACGGTGTCAAACATTGAGTATGTTTACATGGGCAACAATACTTTAATACGATTTTAATATGATTAAAACAATACTCTGATTAAGAGTCTACCACGTAAACAGCGATTTTTGATTACTTAATGCGACTAAAGTCATAACTGAACTAAACAGAAATGGAATTAAGACGTGGAGAATGCAGATATTAGTGGCATTACTGACAAACTATTACCGTCATGTAGGAGTTTGCCATATTTTCCGACAAGATCCACACAGGCGGCTGTCAGTAAAGGACCGCACAGACACACAGACGCACACACACAAACACACATCGCGAAATGCGGAAGTTTTTTTTCTTCTCATTTGGCGTGCATTATTAAATACCATAACACTCTCACCTGTCCTTACTCGTTTATTTGCGTCTAATACCCCAGTTTGTTACGAAGGCATGAATTAAATGTTCGTGAGTTAAAGTGAAACTGCTCAACTGCAGTTAGAGTCAGGCATCCTGCTGATTTGATTCAGAAGGGCACTTCTTTCCCAGATGGCTCACCGGTCAGGTATAAATCCGCGCTAAACTTTCAAGGTGAAAGTCATCATAGCTTGCGTAGAAAAGACCCAGCTCTCACCCAACTTTGAGAATAGATTAACGGCGATATATTTTTTATTTTTTATTTATTTATTTATTTTTTTTTTAAAATCGCGCGATAAGAGTCTCACGTGAACGCAGCACAACGGCCCACCACTAATAAATACATACATACACCTATCTATCTATCTATCTATCTATCTATCTATCTATCTATCTATCTATCTATCTATCTATCTATCTATCTATCTATCTATCTATCCACACACACACACACACACACACACACACTTTATGAAATCTTATTAAAAACCCGAACAACAACAACAAATAAAAATAAAGTGACTAAGCAGAAAAGAAAATGAAATCTAAATAGATTAAACTAAAAATAAAAGAAAAACAAAAAAAATAAACTAAAATAAAATAAATATAAATAAATTAAAATAAATATAATATACACAGGATAGAACTCACTGCTCTCCTTAAGGTGAGCCTTGTTAACATTCAGGCTTGACAGGAGAGGTTTCAGGTCAATATTGGCTTTATGCAGCAGCTCTAGTATGTCCACCTTCTCCTTGTGTTCCGCTGAAGAGATGGGGGTGAAGTACAAAGACGTACCCTGATTCAGAGATCCAGTATGGGGATCGAGACCTGACACAAATCACAGTAAACATCACAGTAGAGTGATCCACAGATACAGCACTACATTTATATTAACATTCATTTATTCTCAAAGGTGGCGATTAAACTAGGCACAGACTAGAACTAAAGACTGGCACACAACAGCCTAAGGGAAAACGATTTAACGGATGGCATCTAGGGGTGTACCAATATATCATATGAAAAATCATTAAAGAAAATACACAGATGCAGACGATGACTTGAAATATTGAGCTGTTTTTTTTTCCCCCGCAAGAGTCGGCTTACTGAATTTACCAGGTATAATTCACCTAAAATATGGTAATTACATCATGTTGACTGACACACGTACAAACACACACACACACACTCTGCATCGGTCATTGTGTAACATTGGACTGCTAGTTACCTCATACTACCTCCCTGTATATTATCAAGACACTGTCACTATATGGATGTCATTACCAGTTTCTATAATTGGAAGAATTAACATTTAAAAAAAATTAACATACTACCCAAACTACTGCATTTCAAAATATTCCATTACCTCCACCTTCAGACCTGTTCTCAAAAACGAAAACCATGTATGTCAGATTCATATGGAAAAACAGGAGGGCAGGATTGCGTTTGTCTTTGTTTTATTTGCCATTTAACAGAGGTGGTTTAAAATGTCCAAACTTATTGTGGTACCACTGAGGCCTGTTTCAGTACGGAGGTTCAACCAACTCGAAGTTTAAACTTGAACACGTTGAACGAGTTGATTTACCAAGAGATTAAAATCTCAGAGTTTTCGGTTTCAGAATAGCTGATCTGAGTTGGGTCAATCAACTTTGAGTAGACCAACTCAGAGTTAAGCGCGCACACCGCAACTATAAAAAGGCATTATCAATGGAGCGCAGATATTACGAGTTCTCCAGCTGAACTTGATGTGCTCATGCAAAGTTATAGCAAATATGACCATATATTTAAAAAAGCAACACCACTGCATCAGTAAAAAAAAAAAAGAGACAGCTAGCATGGGAAAACAAAGCTGCTCAAGTTAATGTGCAAGTTTACATTTAAAGTATAATAATATAATAAAATCAGTAATGTAATGTGTGACGTTTATTAAATTTTTACTTGAAAAAGTGGGGAATTGGTCGTAATTTTGAAGCCATTTCAGATCAGATGTAATAGCATTAAATTACATAAAATAGGCTAGTGCATTTCTACAACAAATTTGACAAAACAAGAATGCAGATAACCTCAGCTTAATGTTTAGTGGAAATGTTTAATTTAAGGTTCTCACTTTTACACACATTGATTAGTTTTAATAGATTTAAAAGTGCACTTGTGTGTCTGCCTTTTTTATTGTTTGAGTGGTAGAGGTTGAGATGACATTTATAATGCAAGCAGATCTAAAAAAAAAAAAAAAAAAAAATTGTTTTTAGAAGGAGTAATAATCCCATTAATCTAGTTGGTAATGTTACATGTGCCTGTGGAAGGTCAGTGAATTTAAGCTAATTAATTATTAAAAAAAGGACAAGCTATTCTCGTACGTGACTTTGTTCTTTGTGTAACTGAAATGTATTAGCTATGTTTCCATCCAAAAATGCGAATTAAATGTGCAAAACTGGAATATCGCATGAAAGATGTGCGAGTAAAGCAGCGTTTCCATCCAACGAATCAAAGAGAACAAAATTGTCACTTCCTCATTAACAGGCGCCAAATATCAACAGTAAATACACAATTTACTGCAGTAGAATTAGCTGCGTGAACTTGTTCTTTATTTAATAAATGACTTGCGCCTCAGAAGACAACGGCGACACACAATGAATGCGTGGTGGCATTTGAGACGCGCATGAGACGCGGAGAACAGACGCTCTTGACACGCTGCAGACTCTCTGGAGGTAATTAATAATATAATAATACTGAAACGGTTAAGGCGTTTTAGAATACCAAAACAACAGTTGATGTTTTACAATGTGCTCAGCCGGCTGGTTTATCCATTCACACACATTTTTATCATCGTATGATCTCTTATAACAAACCTTTTTTAATGCGTATACTGGAATTTGTTCAGTAAAAATGTTTCCATCGTAGTTTAAGCGCATCTTTTCTTATCGAATAAAAAGTTTATCCTACTCAGTCATGCGCATACAAGGTTTCCGCTACATTCATTCATCCGTGGCGCGCCGCGCCGCTACATTACAACTTCTCATTTAAAACATTCAGTCGTGTTTTTTTATAGCGGATTATAAATCGCACCAAAACATATTAGAGGTAAACAGCACAAACTTTCTGTAACCGTAGTAGTGCTGTGCGCTATTTGTTTAACCCTTTAAGGTGACATGCTGACTGACTCTCTGACAGACTGACTGACAGCGTAGCTTTCTGTTAAGATGAACACAGTTTCCATAAGTATACTTTATTGATAAAGGTCAATGGCTCTGCATACAATGACTTCATCTTGCTGGAGTTTATAGCCATTTTTAACTTTATTTCAGGACGCGTTAATGTCGGAAAACGCACAAAATCGCGATTCAGCAGCGCTTACTGCACAAGAAGATCTGCACTTGAACGTGTAAATTTGAGTGCGTGCAAGAAGATCTTTGCAAGAACAGAGGAAATCGGCGCGCAAGCAAAGATTCGCATGCTCGTATTACATGAATGCTATCTCGACTTGTAATACTGTGTGTAATATTTGTCTTTGAAATAGTTGGCAGATCTGTGTAAAAAAAAGTCCTGCCGCCACAGCTGGAAAAAATCCTAGAGGAAACACTGGCATATGCTTATGCCTATTTTCAAAAGTTATGCGCATCTTGGCATTTCCATCAACCGATTTAGTTTTTTTTATGCGCATATCCAAAATGCACATAAAATAGGCGAGTGGAAACGTAAGGCTAAGCCAACAAATACCGCTTCGTCTTTTAAAAAAGGGGATGAGACCGACAGAAACTTAATAAAATAGAATAAAGAATAAAACCAGCTCCTGACCAGGTTAGGTTCACAGAGTAAGTTACCACGGTAACTGACTCGGAGTTAAAAGTTACCTCTCTTTCAGAAACAGGCTTGAGTTACCCTGGTTTCTAGAGTTTGATAAACCTGCCATTTTGAAACGGAAAACCCAGAGTTTCTCTCATTTAAGGGTTAAAATACTCTGAGTTTTCACTTAACCTCCTTTCTGAAACAGGCCCCTGGGCGGCACAGCTGAGGTCTATTATGTTCTACTTTTTAACAAGTGAATCTCCACATTGGACAGAAATGGAAACTTATAATTTAACCTTACCTGTTCCCTCATACATATATTTAGACACAGCAAAAACACTACGGAAGCAAACTAAAAACCCAATTCAAGACATGGTTTAATGTACAAAGTTATCTAAAAAAAAAAAATTCATATTTACTGTCTCAATTAGTCCAATATGGGGCAATCAGTTCTTTGTACCAGGAAGATCAGATGCAACATTCAAACTGTGGGAGTCAAAAGGACTTAAAACCATTCAAGATCTTTATTTGACAAATTCAGATAGAATGATGTCTTTTGATGAGTTGAGGCTTAAATTTAATATTAATAGAAAACATTTTTTCCAATACCTTCAATTAAGAAGTTTTGTTAAAGCAAAATCAAGATAACGATCTTAATAGACCCCCATATTAATCTTTAGAAAACAATGATGATAAAAGATAATCTGAGAAAAGGGATCATATCAGAGTTTTATGGTTTGCAGACAATGAACTCAACCGAAAATTCATATTGTAGATTGAATGCATGGAAGGAAGATTTATAATCTGAAGTTTCGGATGAGAACTGGGAAGAAGCCTGTCCTAAGGTTCATACTAGGTCTATAAATTCATGTCTTAAACCTATACAATATAAATGGATAATGCAGACATTAGGCTTGCCACAATAGACGGTGTTGACGGTGTTACCGGTTTTAAGACGCAACACCGGTGACATCTCTTTTCCACCGTGACCACATTCTTTTAAGTATTCTTTTTTTTTTTTTAATTCAATATTTATTTGAATTAAATGGAAAATATAATTCCAAATAATTTACTTAAGACTATAGCATGCAATAGGCTGTAGTTAAAGTCTGAGCATAGCTACAATGCTTCATGTTTCATTTATCATGTGAGGAGAACGAGATGAGTCGAATTTACAGAAAAAGAATGGAGGACGATTTAGTGTCAAAACGCAAAGCAAAAGCGCCTCATTTAAAAAATCCGGCGACCATCATCTCACAGTGTTTAGTAATAAATAATCTTATTTTTTTTTTTAAACTAAAAGTGATTACCGCGCCACTGACAAGCCAACTGCAGAGAAATCAAGCAACCTTGCGACAACCGCAGTGATCACTTTTTCAGAAGTTCATCTGTTCTTTTGTGCACTTGATTATTATGAGTTTAATGTTAAAAAAAAAAATCAATAATGAAAAGGCCGACAAGAGTGCATCTGTGGTGTGTGTGTCTTCACTGAAGTCTCCCTCTTCCAAAACCGAAAGTTGCCTTGTCTGTTTGGCAATATTTCGGCTTTTAATCGAATGAAAAGTTCGAGAGCGCACGCACGTGAGAGCTTAAAGCCGGCATCAATATAACGAAAAGCAAGATCATGTTGTTATAATTATTCCATTAACAATACTTATCGAAATATTTATACATTTACATGGTGTTTATTGGTATTGTGTGATCTGTATAGGCTGTCTGATCTTTACAGAAGCTGTAAACTGACACGCGCTTGGTGACCGCACAGTGATGTTCAGCTCTGATGAGGCGCTTTTATTTAGCCTGTAGTATTTAGATTTTTTACATAATGATCCATTACTTAAAATTTCTTTCATTTTTTTTTATTTATAGTTTATATATAAATTGAGTGCTAGCTTGTTTAGCGGTGATTATTAT
This sequence comes from Danio kyathit, assembly GCA_903798195.1. NCBI lineage: Eukaryota > Metazoa > Chordata > Actinopteri > Cypriniformes > Danionidae > Danio > Danio kyathit. The sequence goes on along the minus strand of LR812524.1, from coordinate 49,786,145 downwards.
GCAGGGATCATATTTCATATTCGATTTATTCTTCAGTAACCTATAGATTCGTTAATAACGTATTTTATAAACGGATTGTTTATAAGGACTAAACTATTAATATATAATACATTAGGCTAATTAATACATAAAGAGGACAACAAAAGACAACCAAAGTAGGTTCCCCCTGTTGGCAAAGGTAACCAAAAAGTGTCTTTGCGTGTGCGCAACAAGCTGCGCATCCGAGAGAGAGTGTTCAACACGATGGGGAACATAGTGAGCCCCAAGATCCCATCAGAGATGGTCAACATGTTGGGTTTCCTTGGCAAAGACCATGCAGACTGTTAATAAAAAAAAAAAATGCAGTGTTTTTGTTTATTTTATTCTTTTTTAAAGACTGCCGACCTGTCATTTTTGCAGCCTAATGTCATTTGAAAGTTTTTTTTTTTTAATATTTGTTTCTTGTTCATTCGTTTAATCTTATTTAAAGGGTCACGAAACACCAAAACACATTTTTTGAGCTGTTGACAGTCATATATGTGTCCCACGCTGCTATAAACACTATTAGGACACATATATTGCACCAAAATTGAAAATTGGTTGTTTTTGCGTTATTTTGAGCAAATTCGTTCTTCCGGTTTGAAACGAATTTTTGAAGCTGCGTCACGGCCATGAGATACTTGGGTGTAAATCCAGCCGGAGAGTGGCTGTCTGTCTTTTCTAGGACGTTCTTACGTATCTGAGTGTGCAGTATTAATTCATGAGAAAGACGTGCTTCAAACCAATCAGCGCGCTCTATTGTGTATGACGTGAAAATTAATATGCATGATAGCTCCGGAGACTGTTTACCAGTTTACACCGTTCAGACGGCAGAGAGACGCCACGTTGTGTTGCCAAAACAAGTGAAAGTACAAGAATTTCAAGACAAAATTCGTAGGTGTTATTAGTGTGTTGCAACGAAGGTTTTGTTTTCGTTTTCCCTTTATGAGAGAGCAGCTGGACTCACGTGTGGATTACAGTGCACGCGACACAAACGCGTTTGTAAGGAACATTTTTACCCGAGAGCTTTTTCTCATCTGGAAATGGTGCTGAGACAGGGGGTTTCGTGGCCCTTTAAACTTTGTGCTATTTAATTACTTATCTTTCTATTTTATTTTCTTATTCGTTTTAAAAACATTCTAACATAAGTAATAAACATTCTATGGTGGTTATTTGTTTGGTTCCAATTTCCACAGTTTTTTTCAGCCTGTAGCATTGTTGTTTTTTTCATTATGTTTATAAACGTTGTGTTTAATAACAGTGATTTTTTCATAGTTTGACGGCGAATTGCCAATTCCCGAAAACTGAAAGTATAATACGCACGCATTTATAAGATATTTAAAAGCAGGGAAAAAAAAAAAAAAAAACAAGAGGAAATGCCCACCCCCACGGTGATACCGGTATTACCGGTGTTGTCACATGTCGATTAACCGGTGGGGAAATTTCCTCATCGTCACAACACGGGATCAGCTTTCACTGCTATGCAGACGATACTCAATTATACATTTCAACTAAACCTGATGAGATGTCTGAACTGTCTAAGCTAACTGAGTGTATTAAAGATGTTAAAGACTGGATGACCAACAATTTTCTTCTCTTAAACTCAGACAAAACAGAATTATTACTTATCGGGCCTAAATCCTGTACACAACAGTTCTCACAACTCAACCTGCAATTAGAGGGATACAAAGTTAGCGTTAGCTCTACTATAAAAGACCTGGGTGTCATATTAGACAGCAATTTAACTTTCGAAAATCATATATCCCATGTCACAAAAACTGCTTTCTTTCATGAGAAATATTGCTAAATTGCGAAGTATACTATCCAAATCAGATGCAGAAAAGCTAGTTCATGCTTTCATGACTTCTAGGCTAGACTACTGTAATGCTCTGTTTGCCGGTTGCCCAGCATCCTCTATAAACAAACTTCAGCTAGTGCAAAATGCAGCTGCCAGAGTTCTTACCAGATCTAGAAAATATGATCATATCACCCCAATTTTATCCTCCTTACACTGGCTGCCTGTTAAGTTTCGTATTGAATTTAAAATATTACTCCTTACCTATAAAGCTTTAAATAACCTAGCTCCTGTTTATCTAACCAACCTCCTGTCTCGCTACAACCCAACCCGCTCTTTACGATCTCAAAACTCAGGGCTTCTGGTAGTACCTAGAATATCGAAGTCGAGTAAAGGAGGTCGAGCCTTCTCATTTATAGCCCCTAAACTCTGGAATAGCCTTCCTGATAATGTCCGAGGCTCAGACACACTTTCGCTCTTCAAAACTAGATTAAAGACCCATCTTTTTAGCAAAGCATACACTCAGTGCAGTACATAACGGTATGACGCATGATGTGCCCCACACATGATTTTGCTTTTGTGGTATGATTTTGATTTTGTGGTATGAACAGCAGCTACGCTAATTATTCTCCTTATTCTGTATTTTCACCTGGGGGTACTCATCTCGAGGCCCTCAGACTATGCAGTGCCACTGACGCAATCCGAGACCAGCGACGAGATGATCCCAAGGTTTTCTGGACCAGGCCGTATCCTGAGCAGCTGCTGTGGTGGTCATCGTAGAGTGAGAGCATGAGACTGACTCCTGTGACGCTCCAAGGACAGACGAGTCTTCGTTGAGGTCCAGCTTCCTGCTCCTAGACTGCAGCTCTGCACAAGACGTTTGGCCATAGGAGAAATGGTCGTGCCCAACTGAGCCAGGTTTCTCTCGAGATTTTTTAAATCTTCGCTTTCGCCAATTGGTGAAGTTTTTTTCCTCGCCGCTGTCGCCACTGGCTTGCAGGGTTCGGGATCTGTAGAGCTGCGCATCGATGGATTTGCTCTTCAGTGTTTGGACTCTCAGTAGTGATTATTAACCCACACTGAACTGAGCTAAACTGAACTGAACTTATTCTCTGAAAACTGAACTGACTCTGTTTCAATTCACTATATTCTTCCATGTGAAGCTGCTTTGACACAATCTACATTGTATAAGCGCTATACAAATAAAGATGAATTGAACCCTAGCAGACGTACAGTTGAAACCAGAAGTTTATATACACTGTATAAAAAGGCACATAACCATTTTATATATATTAGATGTTAATGTGACTAAACTTTCTCTTTTAGGCAAGTTAGGATTATCAAATTTGTTTCTGTTATGCTTAATAGCAGAATAATGAGAGATATTGAGAAACTTTTCTTGAAAGTCAAGTTTAAATTAGAGATCTATCCATCTATCTACCCATCTATCCATCCATCCATCAATCCCCCTTTATTTTGTATAATTTGTAAATGTAGCAAGGTTATTGTTGTAAAAAAAATGCATGTAAAGTGTTGTACTGAATTTCAATGTGTACAAACTAAAATTTTAAATAAAAATATATTATAGCAAGATAGGAAAATGGAGGATCACTAACAGCTCTAAGCTCAATTTCCGTCAAAACCTACAATCAGAGCAAGGTGAAGAGACTGGAGTAGAAAAGATTTACCTGCCAATCTCTCCAACTCTTCATGTGGTGTGGACCGCAGACTGCTGGAGCGGCTGCCAGAAGGACTTCTGTTACTGGAGAACCAGCGGCTAAAACGGCTGGTTATGACTGGACTATCAGCAAGAACATCTTCAATCATCTGAAGGAGAAAAAAAAGAAAAAAGAAAAACTCATTGTTTAAACAGTTACAGCATAGAAGCAGGAAACGGCTTTGGCGAGTGAGTGACACTTACGTGAAGAGTGTCTGCAGACTGCTTAACACAATGGGGTGAAAAATGGGCATTGTGGAGAATTGTTTCATTTACAAGATCCCACTTAAAATCCAAATAGCAAGTCTAATTCTGCACAATCAATATGTGCATCCCCATCCCAAAAGTTTCAAGAGTTATTACAACCCTTATAGAGTCAGATGGGCATAAATTTGCATTTCATTGACCTTTCTGTAGAACAAAACTTAAAACCAACAAATAGCTTGATGCCATACAACCATAAAACCAACAGTTTCACATTTCTACACCAAAGTCATTAACATTTGAACCATTCTGCGATCACCAGTACATAAACAACTAATGTTACATTAATTCAATTAGAGGGCTCTTGAAAAGATTCATAATCCATTACAGAGAATCACATTAGAAAATGGGCCTGAAAGAGAGAACTAGTGAAGAGATATAACAAAAATAAGAGAACCTTGAATTGTTAAAGACAGAGAAAAGTGATAAGTCCCCAGAAAGCACCCAATAACCACAAACCAACAGACCAAACATATTTCAACCCTTCTCCCTTTAAGACAACCCAGATATTCTGTGCCAATCACCCTTAGAAACATGCAGTGCTCCCCATATCTTACCGAAGCCAGACCAGGCATGGTCTTTTCAAGATTGAAGAACTCATTGAAGTCAAAATCTCCAGGGGTTTGCTCAGGAAGAAGCTCAGTATGTGGAACCTCTTGATCAGCTCCTGACTCCCGAACTACTTCAGGGCCCTCTGAAAGCCCACCATTACATTCAACTGTAGAAAAAAAGAAAAGAAAAAAAAAGATAGAATAAATACAAGCCAACCGATGTCCACACTTGTTTGTGATTACACTTATACAGCACATGCCTTCTTTAACGGACTCTGGCCTCTTCTTGGAACGTTTGGTCCTCCGTTTGTCATCCTCTAAGATTTTGTCATCAAAGCCAATAAGCTCAATGGTCTCAGACTGACTAGTGGGTCCACCAGAGAACCACTCTGGCTCCTCTTCTGCATAGGAGTCATTTCTTCTTCTCTCGCTAAACACTCTTTTGTCCCCAAAATCTCTCTGTAGTGGAAGGCAAACAACATTCAGTCTCTGAACAAACACTATAGGAAAAAGATAAATACCTCTGCATCAATTTTTAGCACAATACCCTAAATCGCTTGTCCTTGAAGTCACGCTCTCGGTCTCGCTCCCTCTCTTTGTCAACCCGTGCATCCCTCTCAAAAACGCGTGATGGCATGATGCGGCCACTGCCGATGCGTCGTGCTCCCCCCAAACGAAGTGACTCATTTTCTTTGTTCTCCAGAGGGCTGGTGGGTCGGCGAGGGAGGGCGGTTTGTGCAACTTGACAGCCACCACCAAAACTACGACGTTGCGGACTTAAAACCACCTCTAGATCATCATCTTTAACACGTTCCCGGGGATCTGAGGAAGAGAAAGATCATTTAAGATAAACTTTCTCCAGCAACAAGGTTTAATGGCACCTTTTCTTATTTGATCAAGCTATTTGTTTAATTACCTGCAATTCTTCGTTTAAGTGGACCTCGATCATCTACATAATCTTTCTTGTATCCTTCTGCAGGACAGCTGGTTTCTGAAGAGGGATATAGTGAAGCATGCCATTTTTCAGGGTCCCAGACGCCATCACTGTGAAGGAGACAGTACAGTTAATGCATAAAATTCTAAGCTTGTCAATAAGATACCTTTTAACAACACTTATTAACGTCAAAGACAAACAATTACAGTAAATGAATTCTTATCAAATAATTAAGGGCAGCTGTTTGTTATGTGCTACAGAACCATTGGTAATATTAGGACAACACTAGGGGTCCGTTCTTCATACCTCGCTTAAGTGATTTAAGATGATTTGGCAGATATTGGATCTTTTAATCTTGATAACTGATCTCTGGCTAATTTTTTCTTCAAACAAGTTCGTAAATCAGATTAAAATGTCTGGATGAACTGATCTGAGAAAGTCCCTTTAAGGTAAGTCATCTCACTCGGCGTCCATCTTTGAAACGCCCCAAGCCCCTCCCCCGGAGTATTGTTAGTCTATAGCAATCGATGATTGGCACCTGTACTAGAAGGTGGGCTTTATTCACCATATAGCGATCGATGATTGGCTCCTGTACTAGTAGGCGGGGATTTATTCAGCATATTGACTGACGTCTTCTGTATTCTATAGTCTTTGTCTGAGATCGCTGCGTGTGTTGTGAAAGATTGATCTATCAATCCTTGAAATCATGATCACCAATGATTGGCCGATGGCACAGCAACGTAAGGACATCTGATTAATACTCAATTATCCATGCGAGCAAAATTACATAAAATTCATAGCAAAAGGTTTAATTATAATATGCAATAACTTAGCACTTTAGTTGTGGGCTGCAGGCTTTACACTTTCAAGCGTCAAGAGCATTAGGCAATTTATTTAGCTTTACATTTAGAGCGGATTTTCTTCATGAAGCTGTGGTCACTAGAGTTTGAGTGTGCGAAATCCTGTCTTACGGTGCTGCGAAAAGGGGTGGGATCAAACAAGATAATTAGACATTAAAAAAAGCGAGCAATTGGTCCACGTTTAAAATTTCTGTACAGAAAGGTCATGTTTTGATCCTCGATTGGTCTCACGCAGTCAAGTGATGCGATTTCGCAGGTCAGAGTTCACCAAGCTTGAACTTTCCAACACAGAGAACTGCGAAACTTGACGCACGACCTTGCATTTCCGGTCTGATGCATACGCGTGCATATGAATGGAAGTCTATGGGGAGAAACGTCCAGTGTGACCGCAGCTTTATAGTAGCCTGGCCTATTCAAGTTTCTTAATCTGCGCAAGACATAAGTGGCTCATCAAATGAGTTTTGAAGAACGAAACGATCCTGGATCGTGTCAAGTCGTCAATAACCAAATCCAGCTAATGGAGTAATTCCCGTACGAAGAACAGACCCCTAGGTGTCAATGGCTAAAATAAGCCAATTAACAGATTCATGTTTTAGTATAGGACGATTGCAGCCAAACTTTCAACTGATGTCCTTTTTTGCAAACAGTATCCAAAAGATGGCTTCATAAATGGTGTTAGAATAATTGAAAATAAAAGCTGAAAAAAGTTCACCTGTCATATTTCTCTGAAAGACACTCTGGCCTCTCATTGGAAATTGGCAATTCTTTGATTTCCATAAGCTCTTCCTGCAAAAATAGACAGCGGAAAACAAACTAAAAACATTTCAAAACTGTAACATTTAGTGTGCTTTCACACTAGCTTGTTTGGTGTGCACCAAGATTCATCTAAAGTTTTGTTAAAATGGATGCTTGTCCCAAACTTGGGTATGCTTCACCTAAAAGACAATATGGTTTGTGGGAAGGAAAAAAAAAGAAAAAAAGCAATTACACTAAACTGTGGGAGTGAGTCACAATGACCCAGTAATTCTCTAAACCTGTGGATTCTCACACAGAGGGGAGGCATACATCATTTCTGCTATCCTTCAGAAGATACAGTATCCCACTGCATGCTCTATAAAATGTCAAGTACATTGAAAGCAGGAGGAGGAAAGTGCTACTCTATACTCACATTTTAGATGCAAAAGGCAAGGTCTCGTAGTTGGTTGCTAAAAGATTCACACTAAATTTATACCAATCTAGACAATGCCAACCTACCCATTATAAATTGTAGTGACATGAAGAGATTGTTTTTAAATTAGAAGCATTTTACATATTTTATCCTCATATTTAATTATATATGGCAGTCAAGAACCTTTGTTTGCCACCCATAGTTTGTAAGCAGCACAGTTGTCTTGAGCAATGCCACACACACACACAAAAATCTAATAACAGCATTTAAAATAAATAAAAACAACAGTTAGTTTAAGAAAAAAAAAATACAGTGACCTTGACCAAAAAATACCGTGTTAACAGTCTAGTGGGGGTAGGGGGAACAACTAAACTTCAGTTAAAACCAACCAATCGTTTCAAAGGGGCATTTGATCTGTTATATACAGGAAGAACCAATTTCCCCCCTTATTTCCCTGGCTGCATTTGCAATGTCAAGGAAGTCTGAAGTGATGCATGCCGGCTGACAGTGTACCCTTGCAATTAAACATCTATTTTTTTTTTACCTTTTAACATAATGAAAGTCATAAATGTATGCCAATGAAACTGGAAAACAGTTTTGTAGGATGCAAGTAGGACTCAAATCATTAGGCTGGCTAATCCTGCTTTTGAAATCTTATGTTCAAAACATCCAGGTTTTCATCAATGCCCACACCTCAACAGCCAATAAATAAATGCAGAGAAGCAAGTCACCACAGCGCATTTATCAGTATCACACCTTTTTCTCTTGCATGTACATGATAGTATGAAAGACATTGTTTCTAATTTGGTTTAATTAAAGCCAACTTCAAAGCCATGCATCATTACGTGCTTTAATTCTGTAGTAAATTTTAAACTGTAAAATGTTACAAAAGTAACTGTTGTTCAAAGCAAGTTGCACTATATCATCAAAACACCAGGACAAATTTTCTCTTCATGCGATTTATTCACTTTAAAGAACTGTTCTCACCTTGGTATACCTATAGGCAGAGGTCATTACTGAGTCCTTCATTGGGTCCACCAAGTTTTCACCATTTTCGTCCTTCTCCATGACTGTGGTGGCTGGTCAAACTGAAGTGAAGCCCCAATACCAGACGCTCTGGGCACCTGTCAGATTCTGTAGTGTTAGTTTAACTGCTGTGTCAATGTACTACAACTTTTTGGAAAGATCTCAAACAACTACAACATCTTTTAAAGGTATATAGGGCTATATGCACAGCTAGTGTTTTTCAGTCAATGATGAACTTCCGGTGAAAGCTTTATGTGATTATTTACAAATTCATAAGATTCCTTTTACAGCATCGATGTTGTAATGTAATTCAAATATAAGCAGTTAAATTGATTTAAGCATCCATTTGGTTATAAAACCGTAAAAAAAAGAAAAGACGCATGTGGCGTCATCAGCAGCAGGATAGTGTGGAAACTCCATTGAAAATACTGAGGTAAAATTAATTTTCATATTTTAAAGACATGGCTCAGAAAAATATAATTTAATGCAGTGCTTCTTGTTTGGTCTGAGACCCACTTTATATCATATCTCAGCCAGGCAGTGAAGGTCGCCTTTTTTTTTTTTTTTTTAAGTAATCAGATCTTAAACGCTGCGATTTTGTATGGGATGACAATTCACTGGAAGCCATGGGATAGGCTGACCGAAATTAAAAGTCTGTGTGCATATACCCCATTAACCCCAAAATGACAATTTACTGTTCATGTATTCATCCTCAGGCCATCCAAGATGTAGGGGACTTTGACCAGTAGCACATAATATATTTTTAGTATTTAGTAATATTTTTATTAGGGATGCTTCGATTAATTGGCCGGAGATCAGTATCGACCGATAATCACATTTCACATCTCGATTGGTACTCGTTAATCTGGGTGATCTCATGAACCGATCGAAAGTGTTTGTTTAGGATTTTACAAGCAGAGGAAGATGCATGTGCGCACCCAGGTTATACATTAGCAACGCTACAACACATGAACAATGTTTCCAAATGGCATTAATCATTTTTCTTACCATTTGTATCTGTTTTTTTCTTTTTCTTTGTAAAGCTGCTTCTGAAAATTACATGTATGCAACATCCTTAATTTGTTATCTTAGGTAAGGTGAGATCACATACTTAAAAGGTAATTGTGCTTATGCACTGGCAAAGTTATATAAACCTTGAAGAATCAAAATCGGTATCGGCCGATCACCATGACAAGGCATTGGTACTCAGTATCGGCTGCAAAAATCCTGATCAGAGCGTCCCTAATTTTTTAGATATTAAGTTCTTACAAATTCTCTTATTTTTTTAAATGAAAAGATCATTTGAGGGGCTGTGGATTAAAAAATAATGCTGTAAAAAGTTCTTAAAATGTATGTTTTTTACTTCTTAAAATTATCATAAGCTGCTAACATGCATTTTATTTACAACCAGGGTCCACAGTTCCAGGTAGGGCTGTGCAATTAATCGAAATCCAATGGCGATTTGAAACATTACAATTAGCTAAATCACAAGAGGCAGCAATATGGAATATATGGATTATTTAATTTCTCCCACCCAGAGAAAATGCGTGACTGCCGTCTGTGTGTGAAAGTCTTTCTAGCCAATCAGAACTTTTCAATCTGCCTCTTATCAGCCATGTTAGTTTGCGGAGTGTTCTGTATTTTTAGAATTATAAATTTTTTTGTTTGTATAATAAGCTACATTATCTCCCTAATTTGAGTTGAACTTGTTTACAGAATGGTAAGGTCATTTTATTTGTGCTTACTGTTTGCTCTAGAGCAGAGACGCCTAATGTAGGGCCTGCGGGGGGCAAAGTTGGCCCATTGTAACCTTTGATTTTGCCCACCATCCCATCTGAGAGGAGAGCGAGTATGATGAAGAGGGTTGGGGTGAATGTCTTTAATACAGAGATCGTCATTTCTAATTTGATGAAACATTTTTTGTTTGTTTTATTGCTGAGCAACAAAAGGCAAACAGAAATTAAATGTTTCAATTAAACGTAAATTAGTCTGATTTTTTAAAATGCAAATACTGTCACTCGATGGATAGAGGACTATGCAGAAGACACTGGCAAGCAAATCAAGGCAGAAACTAGTGTAATTTTGTTATATATTAGATTGTTTTTACTGTAATAAATTGATTAAAAACGTTTAAAAAAATCCGGTATTAGTTAATATAAATCAATGTTTTCTAATCATTTTTAAACATTATTAAATAAATTAGGAAGTTACCCCTGGTAAATTACCCCACGGGCAGCAGGGTGGCGCAGTGGGTAGCACAATCAACTCACAGCAAGACGGTCGCTTGTTCGAGCCCCGGCTGGGTCAGTTGGCGTTTCAGTGTGAAGTTTGCATGTTCTCCCTGTGTTTGCGTGGGTTTCCTACGGGTGCTCCGGTTTCCCCGACAAGTCCAAAGACACGGGGTATAGGTGAATTGGGTAAGCTAAAATTTTCCGTAGTGTATGTGTGAATGAGTGTATGGATTTTTCCCAGTGATAGGTTGCAGCTGGAAGGGCATCCGCTGCGTAAAACATGTGCTGGATAAATTGGCTGTTCATTCCACTGTGGCGACCCCAGATTAATAAATGGACTAAGTAGAAAAGAAAATAAATGAATGAAATTACTCCACCTATATTTACCTTTGACCCACTAGCCTCAATCAAGTTTGGTTTTTGGCCGTTCATAAGAAAAAGTTTAGGCACCCCTGCTCTAGAGAAAAATTAGTTTAATTTCTGAATATTTAAAAACTAATTTGAATAAATGTTGGAGTAAGTTAATATCTTTTGAGTTTCTTTTTTAACTAACACTCGCTGCATTTTAGCAGTAAAAAGCTATGATACAGATTGAGCTGAATCTTGACTACAAAATTAAAATCACAATATCTGTCAAAAAAAAAAATTGCAATCAGATATTTTCCTCAAATCGCACAGCCCTAGTTCCAGGTAGATTTAAAATAATAATAATAATAATAATATTAAGTTCAACAACAAATCAATCGCCTACATTTTAGAAGACATTAAAAGCAAATTTACATTTCTGAGTGAACTATCCTTTTTACACCAATTATCTAGATCAAAATCAGTGAGTAACTGAGTGTGATTATACAAACAAGCATCTTAGCAGGTATAAAAACTCCTCAGTCAACGAAAACTTCAAATTAAATTTAACTTAAATCCATCAAGACGGATTGAAGGTGTAGAGATTTACTAAGATGTAAATGTCTGGCTCGTGTGTAATATGAGAAGCTGTTGTATTAGCAAATGACGAGGCAGACTGCAAACAAACTACAAAAATCCTAACCAGCCAGATGCTAAAACATGAATCTACACTTTCAATCTATGAATAACTCATATATTCTGGAAAAACAAGTGATGGTCAGCACATTTAACAACTCACCTGATATTTGAAACGGTGTCACAGCACCTTCTCTGTCCCCGCCGGGTTACCTCAGTTAGCTAGCTTCTGGCTACCTGTCCTATACCAAACTACAAGAGATGCCGGAGTCAGTCCAGATTTCAGAAAGGACGCGGATGAAGTTTTCTGCATAAAAAATAAAGTTTCTCTATCGACGGTGTTGAAGGGGAATTCGGATATCGCTTGTCACTCCAGGTGGAATCGTTAATTGACAGAGAGGAGCATCTCATTAGCAAACTGGCTAAACTTATCAAGCCGACGCCAGAGGATTTACTTCGGTTCTTACAGACGAACAACTATTTGTGCACCATATCCAGCCTTTAATTGTACATTTGGTTTATTTATCCTTTGGGTTTTTTCTTGGGAGCGATAAACATGAAGAAACGCAGTGTTTGTTTGTTTATTTTTAGGCTAGTGAGTCAGGTTAGCGAGCTAGGAAACTTATCCACACTCATAAATCTGAACAGCGCAGGTCTAAAGCGCGCCAGTAGATTAAAGCTCACGTATATTAGGACCAAATCAGGCGAAAATTTTGGTTCCACGATTCAATTAAAGCTTGTAGTCCGGCTTCAACAATCAATGTACCTCGGGGTACTTTCTCTGAGCTCTCTCTTTCGTCTCTGTTCAGTCGCAGAGCGGCGAATTTCTTCAGATCTCTGACTGGTTCTGAGAAAGGCCCCAATCAAGGATTATATAGCTTCTAATCACGCCTTCTCCGAAGTTTTATGAAACTAGCTATTATTTTTGATGAAGATTTCAAATGTAACAATACAGAACGTGAAACTATGAGGTTAGAAGTGTGTATTTTATAAAACGCTGTTTACAAGAGGCGTTAAAGAATTTTGAACACGAATATGTTTCAGGCATTCAACACGGCCACCCTTTATAAATTGTAGTCACGTGACAGGATTTAACACGCTCAGTTGAGTTTTTTTATACTGGTTGAGTTTGTTTTTGTTTGTTTGTTGGTTGGTTTACAGGATTTTGAGAAAAGTTAAGAGCTTTTTACGAACATATTATAACTAGTTGAAAGCGTTTTAAACTCGTTCAAAGGCATGACTTAATCCAATTCAATAGTATGTTATTACTAAAGTAATCTAAGAAATAAACACATAAATTACAATTAGAAACTGAATTAGAAACATTAAATTAGTAATATTTGTGGTCTTCATTCATGTGGGATACAACAAGTTGGGGCTTTTTTATTTATTTTATTTTTAATTTAATTCATTTATTCATTTAGTTAACTTGTTTAACAGTTTAGGAAAATATTAGAATGGTCTCAGTCAGACTGAAAAACTAAAATTAAAAATTAAATTGCTCAAACATTTTACTTTTAGCCCATAGCAATAATCCATTTGTCTACGTAGTAGAAATACGGAATATGAAGGTATGTAAAAGATTAAATACTCTAAATAAAGTCTGCATCGGTAATAGTAATAAAAGTAATTATATTAATATTAATAATAAATTATTTAAAAATAAAAATATTACGGCAACGCAGTGGGGCAGTAGGTAGTGCTGTCGCCTCACCGCAAGAAGGTCGCTGGTTCAAGCCTCGGCTGGGTCAGTTGGCATTTCTGTGTGGAGTTTACATGTTTTCCCTGCGTTCGCGTGGGTTTCCTCCGGGTGCTCCGGTTACCCCCACAGTCCAAAGACATGCAATACAGGTGAATTGGGTAGGCTAAATTGTCCGTTGTATGAGTGTGTATGGATGTTTCCCAGAAATGGGTTGCAGTTGGAAGGGGATCCGCTGCGTAAAACATGTGCTGGATAAGTTGGTGGTTCATTCTGCTGTGGCGACCCCAGATTAATAAAGGGACTAAGCCGAAAAGAAAATGAATGAATGAATAAAAATATTACATTTTAAAAAGTAAAATTGTATTTATAACAATACAACATAATTGTTGCATATATATTTAATAATTTAGTCGACATTTTTTAACTAAACTACTGAAAAATGACCCACTAACCGATTGTGATTTTTTATGAGGCCTTTGAAGAGACTTTTATTATGACATTGTTCACCGGAAGAATGTTCTTTTAACCCATAAGAGCGGCAGTTATGTTTTGTTGTTGGTACTAGTTGTCAGACCGATAACACTTTGATGACAACCATTTATTGAGCTGCAACATCTCTTAGCCGTTCAGTGAAAACTTAAATTACTTTATCTTTACTTCAATTATAGTTCAGGTTACGTTACCTGCTGAAAGATTGCGCGACGATGGACTGAAAGTTATGTCTGGAGTAAAATTAGAGCGCTTAAAATGCAAACGACAAGAACACAAGCTGGGAAACCGCTGTCTTGTGCTGTTGAAAAGAACCGGGCACGGAAGACCGTGACACGCAAAAACATTTACCGGGTCGGATATACTTGGAACCGAGGTGGTAGACTTAAAGAGCTGAGGATACGGTAGGAAATCACGAGTTTTATCATTATTTTACAAACTGAGAATGTGACGAGAAATTATATTTGTTGCATTGTTTTAGGCACCTTGCTCGAAAGTTCCTTTACTTCTGGATTAGGAGGACGTTTGGACGAAAAACAACATCACAAGCTAGGTCTGATGAGTTTAATTAATACTTTACAAGTACAAAAAGCACCACTGCAATGGTAGCGTTACTAATGTGAGTTATGATGCTCTTTTTTTCATTTTATTACAGGGTGTCCGTGGATTCTTAAAATGTCTTAAGTTGCAAAAACTAAATTTTAGGCCTTATAGGCCCAGTTTCACAAACAGGGCTTAGATTAAGCCAAGACTAGGCCTTAGTTAAATTAGGCTATTTAAGCCACATTTAAAAAAAATGGCCATAGAAAAATATATTACTGGTGTGCACCTGGAGAAAAAAAATGACACGGATGTATTTTAAGACATCTCACAAGTTATTTTGAGTTGAGACAGCTCAAACATGCAATTTAATCTTGACTAGCCTTAAACCTTGTTTGTGCAACCGAGGGAAAAAGTCATAAATTCTTTGAAATGTTGTCGTACAGGTCTTAAATAATTTTAAATGGGTCTTAATTTTCCATTGTTTATGCTAAGCCTCTCGATCACAGACAATACATCTCAATAAAACTTTTAGCAAAACTCTATTTCTAACTAATATTATCTGTCGTGCATGCATTTAGTTTATCAAAGTTTTAATTTATGTTATTTTGAAAAAAATTAAAGGTGTTTTGACACAAGCAGAGCTTTTAAAATAAGTAATTATTTTTAGTAAGTTTTTTTAAGTAATTAAAATATGTTGCTAAGAAATAACTAATTAGAATTTTTAAAAGAAATTTTTTTGATGGGGCAAGTATTTTTGTTTTTATTGCTGGGCCATTATAAAAAAGCCTTAGCATTTAGCCCTAGTCTCAAGTTTCATTCTTGATGGTCTTAAAAAATGTCTTAAAGTCTTGAATTTGACTGCAGAAACCCTGTATTAAATTTGTACTTGTTTTCAGATCTTATTATTGTAAGGTTGTCCTGAAGAAGGTCTTCACGTCTTGGAAAGATGAATGGTGGCATTCAAGAAAGGAATGGACTCTTAATATAAGGGCCGATTGCCATTATGCGTAAGTTAAGTCTGCTACTCCCACAAATGTTGATGAGAAAAGCAGTAATATTGTAAAATGTTATTACAATTTAAAATGTAACTTAAACGTATTATTTTTTTTTTCCTGTAAAGCCAAGCCTGAAAGGTTAGCATCTATTACAGTCTTTAGCATGACTTGATCTTTCAGTAGTCATTCAATAAGCTGATTTAGTGTTCAAGAAACAGCTGCTTGGTATTTTGTGTAAAGCATGGTTAGGCATGGGATGATAACCGTTTTCAAGGTATACTGCTGTTTGGAAAAGTCAAGGTTTTAAAACCACCAATATTTTCTTTTATATCGTTCCTACGGTATATGTAAGATTTTAATCTTTTTATTTTTTTTTTGTACAGCAGTATCTCCAGCAGAAAAGATAACTAAAGATGCCATTTTGAAATGTAAAGAAGTCTGTGTTTTTGAAACTAATGAAGACAGCAGAAGTCAAAGATTCATTTGAATTATTTATCCTGACGTGTTTACTGCTCCAAAATACTTAAAATGTTTCTCAAAATAAAATATATTGTGTTCAAGGGGAAAAAAAGTTTTTGTTTTTTCCCCAGACATGTAAAAAAACATATTTTAGAGCAGTAATCACAATACGGTAAAATCGTGATATTTTTGTCCAAGGTTATCATACAGTCCGAATCGTATACCGGCCCATGCCTAACCATGATACATTTTCTGCTCATTGTAGGTATATGTTGTACAGCAAAACATTTCAAGCCTTGCGGGAATATGTTGCTGTCCAGAGGGAAGAAAAGAAGAAACTCCAGCTTGCAATCACTTTTGGTATAGACACTGTTGTTGTACCATTTTTAGTTTATAAAGTTGAACGTCTCTGTAAGTGAATTTTTGTTCTGCAGAGTCGGAGCACAAACTGCGCTGTGTGTGGAATGGCTGGGAGCTTTACCTGGACATGTGTCGCATGAAACGCAGGATGCAAGAGGCAGCAGTACAGCACAAAAATCTTGCTCTGCAAAAGTGAGCGTACACTTTTACCTTTACATAGTACTGTATATAATATAAATGTGTAAAGATGCATTGACTATAATGCCCATTCATAGTAATTAGTAAGTAAAATACTAATGTATTTTTTTTTTTTTTACTTGTCGATTGCATGGTTTATTAAAGGTGGGCTTGGACTGTATGGAACGTGGTACTACAGCGCAGAAATGTGGAGTACCACCAAGAAGATCTTGGCTTGCAACATTGGGCACACAGTGTACAGAGCAGAGTGAGTATGAGCGTGTATGAAGACAACAGACTGTGATGTCTAGTTTCAGTAATCTCCAATATAACTGTCATTCGCACTCAGGCATGGCTGCACTGGAGGGACCGGATGAAACATGCCTGTGTTCTGAAAGAGAAAGAGTCCAAAGCTCATCGTCACTATTGTCTTCAGCTGTTAAAGCAAACGCTGCATGGTTGGATCAGACATACAGAAAACAGACAGGCTAAGAACAAGAAAATAGGTGACGTTTGATTTTTTTTATTTAGATTTTTTATTTAAGCTACCGTTTAAAAGTTGTTTTTGAAAGGATACTTCACCCAAAAAATTTAAATTTGTCATTTGGTCACTCTTTTTACGTGTTTCAAACTGTATTTTTTTCTCTTCTGTTAAACACAAAAAAAGATATTTTTAAGAAAGCTGAAAACCTGTAACCATTGTAACCTGTAGCCATAATAATCAAATAATTGTAAAAAAAAAATGTTAGGTTTATACTTTTTAAAATGTAATATTTTTGAAAGTCTCAAATGCTCACCAGACCTGTAAAAATCTTACTGACTCTGCATATTTTTTTTGCATACCGAGTTTTATGTTGTTTTAAAGGGCACCTATGATGAAAATCAACTTTTGGAAGTTGTTTGGACAGAACTGTGTGTATGTATAGCGTGTCCACAGTCATATTGAAGTGATATAAACACAATATAATTTTTTTTGACGTTAGAATAGGATCCAAATCCCTCCCATTTTGAGGCCCTCCACAATGTGACATTACGCCCACGGAATTGACGAATTGATTGACAGGTGCTATGTCTCCATAATAACATGTATACACACGTCCACAGAACATTTTTTTTGCAAAGAAACTAGGATTAAAACATGTTACAACTCTCTGTGATCAGCTGCTCCATAATAATTAGTTTTATAAGTTTGAAAAGTGCATGTTTGTAGTAAAGAGAGTAAAATCGCATTGTAATACTTAACCGCTATAATCACCGTGTGTGTGTGTGTACTGCAAACAGCATTTCTATGTGACTCATCATTTTAGAGACGCTTGAATAGACTTTATATCAGCTTTATCTGCCTCTGTCACTGACAGCTGTTTATCTGATGTAATGCAGGAGAAGCAGACACGCACATCAGAGCGGTGTGCAGGGAGAAGCAGCTCATTTGGATTTAAAGTCACAGGCAAAAAAAACAACTACACTGCCCTCAGACACCAAAACAGGCAGATTCTACATTACATAATAAATAATCTGATGGGTATTTTGAGCTGAAACTTTACAGACACATTCTGAAGACACCAAAAGTCTTATCTTGCATCTTGTAAAAGGGGTAAAATAGGTGCCCTTTAAAACTTGAGTAGCAGTGGCAAACTAACAAGTCAAAAATATGTATTATTATTATTATTATTATTATTATTATTATTATTACCATTTTGCAACTATGCATTCATTTGTCTTCTGTTGCAGCTGTTGCTAAGGACGTGTGGCGTCTCTCTATGCTGGAGGAGTTTTGGTGGCAGTGGTTTGAAGTCCTGCAATCCAGACGTGTTGAGAAAGACAGAGGACAGAGAGCAGACAAACTGGCCCAGCACGGCTCCCAGCGGCTGGCCTTCTCCCACTGGAGACACTGTATCTTTGCTTACACCGTTAAACACACACTTTGCATATGCTTTAAATCTTCAAGAAGAAATGTAATATGAAAACAATGAAAGCATGAGTTGTTTTTCTGAGCTTTCATGTAGATGTCAGTATATGCTCACAGAAGGCTAAGAGGGAAAAGAGTGCCATGCATCACAGACAACGTTATCTTCTGGTAAGTGATATATGTTGAAGTTTTTTTTTTTAACAAGTTTTGTAATTAATACATTTGTAATTATTTTTGCAATGCAACAATTCTGATTCATTAGCTGCTACCATAACTTGAACTGTATGAACCCTTTTCACAAAACTGTTATGCCGTGTTTATTGGTAATCAGCATCTTAAATCCTTTAAAGTTTTTAATATCTTAATTTTTTTTTTAATAATAATAATAACATATAACTATGACGACTTCTGCTACTGAGAAACTGGGAAATGTGAAAAGGGTCCATTAGTAAATTGTACTACTATTTGTGGTATTAAAGAAGTGCGGTTATGATTATAATAGTAAATGCTAGTTTGCATTATAAAGTAGTATGATAGTCTATACGTGTACAGGGAAAATAACAGCAAGTGAATGGAAGTCTTTGCACATTCGATTTACAAATGCTAGTTAAAAAAAGTGGATTTCTTTCTTGTTTTTATGGTGGTCTTTTATTTCTTCACAGCATTTGGGATTCAAAGGCTTTGCTCTTAATGTCACTCAAAGTAAGACTTATCGTCTCAACAAGAACATTAGTGTCCAGCATCATCATCAGAATGTAAGAGCAACACTAATACAAAACCTAAACACATGGGTTATTATAGTAAACTAAAACAACGCATTATATATTTTATGTAATATAGAATTATATGTGTGTGTGTATATGTATATGTATATATATATGTATATGTATATATATATATATATGTATGTATGTATGTATGTATGTATGTATGTATGTATGTATGTATGTATGTATGTATGTATGTATGTATGTATGTATGTATGTATGTATGTATGTATGTATGTATGTATGTATGTATGTATGTATGTATATATATATATATATATATATGTGTATATATGTATATGTGTATATGTATATATGTATGTGTATATATGTATATGTATATATGTATATGTATATATATGTATATGTATATGTATATGTATATATGTGTATATGTATATATGTGTATATCTTGGTGTATATGTATATGTGTATATGTATATGTGTATATGTATATATATGTATATATATGTATATGTATATGTGTATATGTATATGTATATATATATATATATATATATATATATATATATATATATATATATATATATATATATATATATGTATATGTATATGTATATATATATATATATATATATATATATATATATATATATATATATATATATATATATATATATATATATATATATATATATATATATATATATATATATATGCATGTTACTTTTTTATGTAAACTTTATAAATGCTTTGGCGATACATTTGTCATGCCAATAAAGCAACTATTGAATTGAATTGAGAGAGAGAGAGAGAGAGAGATTTTAAAAAGACAAGGCAACACTATTTCTAAAAAGAAAGTAAAAGAAAATAACTAATTCTATTAATTAAATGTACAATAGTAGTTAAATATTACTTAAACTAGTGTGTAACTAATTTTGTATTTCAGTAGTGTAAACATCCTCGTGTTAATAATAATGATTAATAATAATAATAATGTTCTATCTTGTGGTTGTGCTGAGATGAGTAGTCAGATGGATATTGACATTTTGCAGTTGCTGGCAAGGTGCTGGAATGTCTGGCAGTTGAGTTTGGATCAGGAAGAGAACAGACGTCTGCAGCCCCAGATGAGTGTTGCTCAAACCCATCACAAGTTAGTCACATAAATGAGTCTAATATGTGCACTGTTGGCAATTCAACTCTATAAAATAACCATATATGGTGTATTTATTTGTGTATTAAGTCATTGATAATCGTAAGTTAGTCTGTGAGACTTTTAAATGGTTTTTTTTTGTTAATCAACAGATTTTCTGTGCTGAGATTTAACTTTCATCATTGGACAAAACATCTTGCAGAGCACAAAAAATGTCAGGTAGCCAGCACACTTTCTGACATTCTTATTGTCTTATTTATTTCATATGTTGCTTGCATTTAGTGACTGCACTTATATTGTATTTATTTATTTATTTATTTATTTATTTATTTATTATCAAATAATATTTTATCTAAAAAAAAAGTAATTTAAATTAAAACATTATAATTTTTGAAGTAATTTTTTTATCCAAAAAAAAATTGTATAAAATAAATTAGACTTGTCGTAGCATTTATATACTGCAACTCTGATTTGAAGTGCTTCATTTATCCTCACTTTGGAGACAAGCGTTAAATGCTAAATGAGTTAAGGTTATCACACAATCAATGTATATCTTTACATATGCATAGGAACTGGAACTACGTGCTGATGCCTGCTTTGCCCAGCGTATCTTCCCACAATGTGTAAACACTTGGATGGAGTTTACAACACAACGCACAGAGAAACGAGAGCAGAAAGAGCGAGCTGAACAACAGTATAGGCAAGTTTCTCTGATTGCATGCTATGCACTGGTAGACCGTGTGTGCTGGGTTGTACTGAAAATGTGCATGTTTTTGTTCTCTATATAGGCAGCAGACCTGTAGTTGGGTATTTTATACTTGGTGGAGAAACCTGGAGGCAAGGAGAAATCGGAGACTTGCTGAAAGAACCGTAAGCTGACGTTCATTAATATACATTGCTTTTCAAAGGTTAAGAGTCAGTTTGTTTGTTTTCTGATTGATTGCTTTTTTTTTAAGAAATTAACCTTTTGGCTTGCAAGGATCAATGTAACTCTGAAAAATGAGCAGTAAAGATGTTTATAATGTTATATTATTTTAAATACATCTGTTCTTTATCCACAAAAATAATAAGCACTACAACCATTTTCAAAAATATACTAAATCTGCATGTTATAATGATTTCTGAAGGATCAAGTGGCTCAGAAAACTAAAACATTCAGCTATCACAGGACAAAATGACATTTAAAAAAAATTGAATAATACAGAACACTGATATATATATATTAGGGGTGTAACGGTTCACAAAAATCACGGTTCGGTTCGATACGACACAGTGGTGTCACGGTTCGGTATGTTTTCGATACAGCAAAAAAAAAAAAAAAAAGGAAAAAAGCCAGAGGATTTCTCTGATTGAAATCTTTTTATTGTATGAAAACTAACATCATAAAAGCATGATCTCTCTTCTTTTCTTTTTTTTACTTTGAACTAGGGATGTCAGTTTCTACAAAATCCAGTGATCAATGATCATTTAAATTAACGACCAATTAATCTATTAATCGCTCATTCTTATAAACAATCCGTTTAAATCTAGGCTACCAGCCTGTGTTGAGGCTACTGAAGAATGAGCCGAATATGCAATGCATTATGATTCTTGCTTAATCGTCACAACGAAAAAATCCCAAACTAGGCTACAGGCTGAGTAACCTATACATCAGAGGTGAATGCGGCACACGCTTCTGTTAAAGCTTCCGTGAAGAACGAAAGCGAAAGCAACTACTAAACACTGTTATGCCATAAAATTATTTCATTTTTAACAATCAATTAAATTACACAGCGGTTTTATATCAAAAGTTGATAATAATATAAAATATACTACATTTTGATGGTAAAATAATGATTTAAAGGACGGCTGTTATTTCTTTCAGCTTTCAAACATTAAATAACTAATGCATCAAGTGAAATAAAAACGAATATGAAACAACACATAGCAGGATTTAAAGCATATAAAGAACTATTATATTTAGCAAAATGCTGCTCTTTTTATCTTTGTATTTTTTTTTATCATTTTATTTTTGTTATTTTTAATATTTCTTTGTCTTCATAATTAAAGCTAATCGACAAATTCCTGCTTGACATTTTAGAAAATATTTTGCGTAGCTACCCAGTATATATTAAAGATCACTAGAACAAAAAAACAAACACAAAAACATGTTACATGGCCCCATAAATGTCCAACTTATATTTAACTGAATCGTATAAATTATGAAAATTGCTCCTTTTATTTTTATAAAACATTTGTTATTTTTTTTTGAGTAAAAACAATATCGACATTTAAGAATCATTTTATTAATTCACTCATTCCTTTGACTTGTTTATTGGCGCATATATAGGCTATAATTTAAATCAAACAACAGTAAATTGGACCTCTACAATGCCACTAAGCTTTCAAACAAAAGTCCAAAAAATTAAAGAAAGATTGGACTTTATCCGGTGACGGCCGACACTGAGCTCAGTAAAATGTTTTTGATAAGTTATTAATAATCTGTTCAATAATTCGTTAAAGCCAAAATGAATGGTAATTTAATATAGGCTATTTAAAAAAAATTATAGCCTATATAATAAATATAGGCCTAACATATTTTTAAATAAAATAAAATAGGCTATTTTCTGAAAAATGCGCCTGTCTGTGTTTATCATTCCATCGAATTAATTTGATCGCAACACCTGTTATTCCAGAACAGAACATTTGAGCTGGTTTCAGTTCTTTTCATTTTCTTTTTTCTGTAGATTCATTTTTACAAATAATTTTATTTCATTTGTTTGTTAATTAAATGTTGTTATTTAGCCTATTTGTTATACAACAAAGTTGCAAATTAATTTGCTACAAGATGTGGTTGTGTAGTGCGCTTATCCAGAGCGCGTGAACTGCTGCTGCAGAGAGAAAGAGCGCAATGGAAATAGGCTATTTAAATTTTCGCATGCTGATTTATGTGAAATTGCGAATACATGACTAATCGCATTGCAATTTTAAAAATTATTGTATTTTTTCCTTTAGGAGGGAAAGTCGATTTCAATTCATGCTAAAGACATGTGGTGCTGAAGTCTGAAAGTGCCGGTCATGTTGATGTGAACAGCTGAAGCTGTCAAATTATTTTTAGTTTATTTATTATTAATGATGATGATTAAAAATAATAATGCTATTCATTTTATTCAATAATGTAATTAAAACATGTAATATATCTACATTAATGCGAAACAAGCTAAATATCGTCTTTAAAGTCGTCATACTGTAGATCTCAGCTCTCTGCAATATCTTTGCCTATATCCTCCTCAATACACGATATTGCAGGACAGGCTTAAAACAAAATTCGCAGCACTGAACATGTTCCCAGACTGAAAGTGATTGATGATGAGAAAACTCAGAAACCTGTGAAAACGGAGATGTTCACCGCATATAGCCGTGACGTGCGATTTTTTTTAAATGAAAGCATATTTGTGCCAGTCTGTTAAGATTGCTTGAAACACTTTAATATTTTAGAGTAAATAGTTAAAGTTTGCATCACCAATAATTGATCTTACCCACGCGTGACCCACGTATACTTAAATATCGGCAGCACATGTGGATACAACCGAGATCTGCTTGATTTGACCGTCACCTGCCATCTCAGTGGATCTGAAAGCAGGAATAAGCAAAGTGCTCCCAAACGCCAGACCCGTTGTTGGTTATAGGAGGATTACATTAATGTTAGCTACTAGCCATTTTGCTAGCTGTAGTGCAGTCAGTCCGCGGCGCGTTTCCACCCTTTCGCTTTCGTCCGGAACAAACCCTGCATCATCTCAGCGCCCCTCGGTCTTCGCTTTTGTCCGGGACAAACCCCGCATCATCTCAACACCCAGCTCCGCCGGCTTTTTCGGATTGAAAGCGGCATAACTTTCGGTTTGAGCGCCAATTGAGCTTACTCCGACCCTGAGTGCAGTGTGTGCCTGACTGGAGGTGGGCGGGGAAGGCAGATGTTGCCTGTCACATCATGGGATGCCTTGTTGAGCATTGTTGCGCTGAAAACATTATATTTGTCTGAATCGTTCGGTTCGTATGCGTACCGAACCGAAAGCCTTGTACCGAACGGTTCGATACAAATACGCGTATCGTTACACCCTTAATATATATATATATATATATATATATATATATATATATATATATATATATATATATATATATATATATATATATATATATATATATATATATATATATATATATATATATATTTAATTGTAATAATATTTCACAATGTATCTGTATTGTTGATTAAATAAAATGTAATAACTGTTGCATTGGTGAACGTAATATTTAAAAATGTACTGTTGCTTTTGAATGAGTTCTCTGTATATGTGTACATATAGTTAAAGTCAGAATTATTAGCCCTACTGTATATTTTTTTTTCTCCAATTTCTGTTTAACGGAAATATTTTTTTTCAACTAATTTCTAAACATAATAGTTTTAATAACTCATTTCTAATAACTGATTTATTTTATCTTTGCCATGATGACAGTACATAATATTTTACTAGATATTTTTCAGGATAATAGTATTCAGCTTAAAGTGACATTTAAAGGCTTAACTAGATTAACTAGGCAGGTTAGGCTAATTAGGCAAGTCATTGTATAACAATGGTTTGTTCTGTAGACTATCAAAAAAAATATTGCTTAGGGGAGCTAATAAAATTTTTTTAATAATATTGCAAATAATGTTTTAATAAATGGTTTTAAAAAATAAATTCTAAACTGCTTTTATTCTATCTAAAATCAAACAAAATAAGACTTTCTCCAGAAGCAAAAATGTTATAGAAAATGCTGTGATTAAATTTCTTGCTCTGTTAAACGTAATTTGGGAAATATTTGAAAATGAAAAGAAATTTCACAGGAGGGTTAATAATTCTATTTCTCAGGATATTCATACATCGTCTCTCTCACCAAGTAATCGATGTTTTTCTCATAGGCGGTGTTGCATGCTGAGCATGTGTGTTATGTTCGTGTCTGGTCTAAGTGGTACAGTGGTGCTGTTCAGCACAGAGAGGAGAGAATGAAACAGGCAGCAGCCAACTCGCTGTACAAACACACTCAGCTACAGAAGAACCTGAACCACTGGAGAAATCGTGTCATAAACATTCAGATCAGGTATGGATCTTACCTTAGGAAGAACATCTAAATAGTATTTTTGCATTAGGTTTAAGCTTTTTTTTTCTGTGTGTGTTTTGTTTGTCAGTCAGAGGCATTTTGAGCAGGCAGAGGGTCATCATGAACAGAGATGTCTGAAAAGAGCCATGACAGACTGGCATCAGGTATACACTGTTCACTCAGGAACAAACAGACATTGGTTCTTAAATCATCAGTTCAATTCATTATTTATTTCATATGTTTATATCAAAAAAGTAAAAATGATGCACATGTTTATATTGGTTTGAAATGATATGAGGGTAAGATATGTAACCATCGGATTGTTTAACAGTATGTAGATCACAGAAGACTGAAGAAAGAGAAGATTGCAGAAATGGAGAAACATTACCACAGCAAATTGCTCAAATATGCTCTTGATGCTTGGAAGGTATTTACTATTTGCAATATATAATATTGTTGTAATATTCCATTGTATTTTATTTTCTGAATATGCAAAGGTTATAGTTCAGAAGATAAACTTTCATTGTTTCTTGCATACATGCAGTCATACCATTTGCAGACACAGTCAATCAGTCAACTTGTGGAGTGCAGTTACCAGGAGCATGAGCAGCACCTGGTCAGGTATTATTATAATATATTTACTAAAAAATATATAAATATTTGTTTAAACTGTTTATTTCTTAATATAAATACATTGCAAATGTATGTTTGATTCTTTGTTTACACAGGAGAATGTTCCGTTTATGGAGGATAAACGTCTCCCAGTTGGTGGAAGAGAGACAAAAGGAAAACAGAGCAACATGTTTTTCTCAAAAGCATCTTGTATCTCAGGTGATTACAAATTTCAAATCAGTTATACATTATATGTTATTAGATTTTTGGAGTTTTATTTATTTTTGTAGTTTTGTTTTATTTTCATTTATTTCTAGGTGTTTCTTGCATGGCGACAGAGAACTGTATCTGCACACCTTCACCGTCACCAAAAGAAAGAAGCCCTCAAACAAGCCCAAACACAACTAGAGAAATGTAATTTGGTTTTCTAAATATCAGTGCCTGTAGTCTGTGTAATGATGAAATGATTCAGGGTTGGTTTTCTGCTGTTAGTACGCATACAAGTGGCTTTGAGAAAATGGAAGGAACGAAGCATTGATGTCAAGGATGAGAGATTGGCAAGCGAGAGGGCCGACAGACAATACAGCAGAACACTGGGGGGGAAATCTCTCAGCAATTGGATCAGCTTTATTCACCATCGTAAAATATATCAGGTGCCAGTCTGAGTCTCTATATCATCATTTAATTCCTCAATCATTAATTAGTGTATATATATATAACAATCATACAGTAACTCTAATTACTAGGGATGCTCCGATCAGGATTTTTGCAGCAGATACCGAGTACGGATTTCTGGTCATAGTGATCGACTGTTAACAAGTACCGATTCTGATGCTTCAAGCTTTAAAATGCATAAAACACATTTTCATTCACTCTCGTCAGGTATTTTCACAAATTCGCAACCGTCACAGAGCCGGTATGAATATGAGGGAGACTCGCAGAGCTTCTGACAGAAGTCATACGGTTAGATGAGACACTAGATATGGGGTGATCACTCTGCTCGCGTCACAGCAGTTCCAAACACTGGATATACAATGGCTGCAACAAAGAGACCATCACTTGTGCAAGTCGCACCAATAAACTGTAAATGCACCGCATCTGTATGTATTTTAGCTGCTGTGACGCGAGCACACTGATCGCTCATGCCCCCACACATTATTCATCTCCTCACGTCTTGTAGCTGCTGTATGTATAACCCAGGATGTTTGTTTTATGTGCATCTGCCTCTGCTTGTAAACTCGTAAACAAACACTTGCGATCAGTTCATGAGATCGGCCAAATCAGTGAGTCATTAAATGTAATTATCGGCCAATACCGATCTTCGCCCGATCGATCGAAGCATCCCTACTAATTACAATATAAATGTGTGTGTGTATGTGTGTATGTATAAAAGTTAAGTTTAAATATTTGTACAGTCTATATACATTTTGTATTTGAAGGTGATGAAGAAAAGAAGCTTTGAACTTCACAAATTAAGGATTTGTCAGCACTTTTTTATCTGCTGGAAGACACAGGTGAGCTTTTATTTAGTCTGCAGTCATTTAAGGTTATTATACAAGGCAGTTCTAATTCTAACACTGAATACAGACACTTTCAGTAAAGCATTTCTGCTATGTTATGTGCATGCTAAAATTAATGATATGACATGAAACGATTTGCCTTATCTTGTTTAAGATTGGCACATTTTTTTTAAAAAACTTAAGCTTTAAATTTGTGTTATTGTGAAGAGTTTGAGTGTGTAATATTATAGTAGAAATTATCCTATTTTGGCCATGGCATGCAATTCACTCGAGAAGGCAGTCTTGCTGGGAATGGTCAGTGGAAGTAGGAGGAAAGGCTGCCCAAGAACTCGTTGACTCGAAACTTTAAAATCTGATACCAACATGAGCATGCGCAAACTCAAAGAAGTGGTAATTAATCGACCTGTGTGGAGGGGAATGATCCATGGAATGACCAAAAATTGACCTCGATTGAACAGATGATTGATTGATATTATAGTGTCACTTATTCTACAGCGATTCAAAATGCATCATAATGTTATTTTTATAAACCGCAGCAACTTCTGGTGGATATTCACTGTTTCTTTGAAGTTGCTGCCTTGTATTTTTTGAGTTTGAATCTTTCTGATGCACAGCTGCAGAACAGAAGGCGAGAGGCGGAGCAAACTGAGGCCGCCCTTTGGCACTGGTCCCTCAACTTACAGGCCAAGGTAATACCAGATCATACACTGCTTATCATTGTTAGTTCTGCTCTCCTGCAACTGCATAAAAAGTTCAATCTGTATATTTTTTTAGGTGTTCTGCATGTGGCGGATCTGGATTGCGGAGCGTCAGAGAAAACAGAAGCGTTTGACTGAGGCAGCTCAGTTTTATAGAGATGAACTGTTGCGAGAGGGCGTCACACACATCCTCACACACACGGCACATATGAGTGCTTTCTCCACTAATATTGCCCAGCACAGCTATGAACAGGTGCTTTTATCTAGTTAATAATTTTTTTTATTTCTGCAGTTCAATCTACAGCCTATGAAGTAAATGAATATGTGTTTGTAGTAATATAAAGAAAATTACATCCTATACAGAGCTGTCGTCAGCTTCAGGAGGTGGTGAGGCGGTGCGCTCTTCGATGGAAGCAACGGGCGCTATGCAAACCTGTCAAGGATAAATCAACACCGTCTAAAGAGAGTCAAGCCAAGAAAAGTGTGTCTTTTTTTCTGCCAGGAGACCACACCCCCATCCCCACCCCCTGTCCAGTCAGGATCCAATCACCAGAGCAGAGGCAAAAAGATTCTGTCATCCATCAGATGTGAGTGAACATCAATTTTTGTGTTCTTACACTAGTTAGCATTTAAGATAGTATTTAAGTAACTTATAAATAGTTAGGTGTTAAACTGTGTAATATTAAAGAATGTACAGTGTGATGATACAGAAATCCACATTGGGTTTCAGCCCCCCTCCCCTACTAATTAATGCTTGATCACCCCTGAAGGATGTCAAAACAAGATTTATGTAGGGTCAGCCTTTTAAATAGTGAGAAATAGTTTGCTCTGATCTGTATCCTAATTAATAATAATATGAATAATTAAAACAATAGATAATGCAAATATACATTTGGCCACCCCTATTAGGGGTGTAACGGATCATGGTTGATCCATACAGATCATAACCCACAGTTTCGAACGCACCTGCGGATTAATTGATTAATTTAATTTTTTGAACTTCTAGTTTAATCCAACATTTATAACAATTGCAGAGAGATCACCTCTGCTGTCATTCAAATCACATGTATGAAAGCATTTTGGCTTCTCTGTAAAATATAATGATGACAGAAGAAGTTGTGGTGGGACCTAAATTCTTTCTTCGGTTATTAATTAAAGGCGTTTTCTGTCACTGTTTGTTTAGCCTGCATTAATGCATTCAGTGTAAAGCTGCACAATTAAACATTAAAAGATCGTAATCTCAATTCAAACCCGAGTAACATAAATGATAATGATTTGCATATGTTTATTAATCCTTCAAAGTGCTGCATTCAAATCTGAGAGATTAAGTTTTTACACTTTCTTTTTTTTTTTTTGGTAGTTACAAACAGTCAAATAACACAGAAGGACTGGGAGAACAGTTTATAGTTCAGATATAAACACTGATATGGTAAAGATTAAAATCACTGTTTAATGGAACTTGACGCTGGCGAATGTTGTAGCAATTACATTGTTTAACCAACAGGTGGACCATCAAAATTATGTCACTGAATAGGTTTTCAAAAATGATCAACTTATAATGAAACATGAAGTTTTATTTGTGAATTGTTGAATCACTAATTGAAAATAAATAAGATATGTTGTAATGTTAGATTTCTATATTTAGCGATATCAGCAACAGTAGCAAATATCCTTTTTCGTATTGAATATTTACCTTTTTTCGTATTTTTGTATAAATGCAAGGCAAATGACATTTGTCTCCTTCCTTTTTTGCTGGTCCGATCCATGACTCAAACTGTAGTGTGATTCCCAACCATGAGATTTGTGATCCGTTACAAACCCCTATAATGGTTCATACCATTGTGAATGCATAATCACACTGAGCAGTCAATGAGAAAATTTTCATTCAGCAGTCTAAAACAAGCAGATCTAGAGCACCAATAGACAACATGTTTACAAGACACTGTTCGTGGATAATAAAAGTGTTGTATCTAACTATAACCTAAAAGTAAACTAAAATTAGAAACATAGTTTGTGTATTAATAGACATCTGCTCGCACATGGAAGTAAACAGTAAAATAAGTGCAGTCTTTCATAGATATCCATTTATAGATGCAGGAATGCAAACTTGTCACAGTTTGTTTTATATCAAAAGTAAGTCGACTTGGAGAATTACACATCTGCTGAAATAGCCAATCAGATGTTACTGTAGGCCAGAATACACTCATTATCCCTCAAAAAAACAAAAACCTAAGTAAGTTTGATTAATAAATTAGATCTATTTGAATTAAATGTATACGTTTGGTTGATTGGAGCATGTATTACACAAATTAACATTTTCGGAAAAGTTGACTCTCCAATCGTCAATGTATAATTTTCAGCCGGTCTATAAATGTATATAATATTAGTCCCCAAACTCGTGTTACCAATTAATTAATATTTTAATAAGATGATTGACAATTATTTAGCCACAATACAAAGCTTTTTTATTCTGGTTATAAAAATAAAAAATATATATATATATATATAATAAAAAAGTAACATGTCTGGAGTAAATCGGATCCACCTTTTGGGTCAACAGATGGTCAGTTCGAGCATCTAGACTGCAACCACGGAGACCAGGTGACCTTCTGGAGTCCCCAGCCAAACATCTGTCACGTGACCTTAAGATCAGCAGGTCTAGTACACTCACAAAGCTAATGCAATTCTATGTTTCTCCAGTTGTGCATATACTAACTGCTAACACACTCATAATATCTTGCAATATGTGGTGATTCAGGGGTCAGAGGGTGTCTGTTTCCGAGACTGCATTTCCATCAGTCCATTCCACCTTTCCTTCACCACTGCCCTCAGTGCCTTCTACCCACAGCCCTCTGGAATCTCCTGCAATGGTGTTACAGCCTAAAATGCTCCCCCACATACCAGAATCTCCAGGATATATTGCCACTACCAGCCAGGACATACTGCTTCCTCCATCCTCATTCACTGTCTCAACAGGACGTGGCGAGGTAATCGTGATGCTGTGACAAAACATATTTGTTTAAGCTGTAGGACAAATATGACTTCTATTGTTTAATTTTTTCTTTTAAATATTAATGTTTTTGTTTCAATGTCTTGACTCCTGAATACATAAAATAGCTTTCTAGTATTTTGTGCTAAAGGGATAGTTTACCCAAAATAAACACTTATCCTCACCATTTGTTCACACTAAAGTGGCTTTACATGAATTTTCTTTTTTCTGTTGAACACAAAACAAGATAATCTGAAGAATGTTGGAAAAAACATCCATAGTAGGAGGAAAACATACAGTGCAAGTCAATGGCTGTTTTTTCTTTAGTATATATTCCTTCGTCTTCAACCGAATTAAATTGCTCAAACGGTAAATAAATACATTCTATAAAGGATGCCAGAAATGTCATTTATGGGTGAAGTATCTCTAAAGCTTAGTTGCTGATTTATTTTAGAATCATTGTAGAGTTTCCTTCTTTTTCTTGCTTTAAAGTGCCCCTATTATGGGGTAGTATGTTTCATGTAATGAGTTTGTTTCAAAAAATACATTTTAAAAGATTCAGTAAATTTTTAATCCGTGAATTCAATTTTGAACTACTTGGGATGATTTGTCAGTAGTTAGACTTTTAAACCTACAGACATCTGTAATAAATGCCCACCTATAGTATTCATTGGCTGTACATTAAACAAAGTCTTAATCCTTCAAACACTGTAGTTGTAGCTGACACCAGAAAGAATTTAGTTGATGTTGTCAACATGTCGAGAAGATGTATTTTCTGCACTGACCAAATAAATCCACCTTGCAAGCAAATGCAGAGATAAAAAAACTGTATCTATATGAATGATCATCATCATTCCTGTTCACATCACTGTGTTTGCAAAAGTTGAGAAGTGCTCCAGAGCTAAAATACAGATATAGTAGACCAATTACAACAGATTGGACCTTCTGACCAATCAGAGCAGAAATTGTTTCCAGAAAGGAGGGGTTTAGAGATCCTGTAATGATCAAACCGTGTAAGAAAAAGATGATACTCTAATTCATGAGAAATTTAAAGAGCCTTTTGACCTTAGATAGATGTAAGCCTATTGTAGGAGACCTCCAAAACAAAATTAGGAACCTTTAATATTGCATAACTTATAGGTAATCATGTTTTGAAGGGAACCTAAGTCTCTGATGTTCATAGGGTGTATGTGAAGTTTCAGCTCAAAATAATTTTTTTTAACTCTTTGAAACTGCCCTTTTTAGGCTTTCATCCAAGTTGTGTTGTTTTGGTGACTGTCGCTTTAAATTCAAGTGAGATTTTGCTCCCAGCCCTCTTTTCAAAAGGGGGTGGGACTACAAGCCCTCTTTTCAAAAGGGGGTGGGACAACAAATGCCTATGTGTCGCCACAGTGGCAGATCTAAAACCGTAATGGCGGATGGCTGCTTCTCGCTCAGGGCTGTTTATGTTAATTAGTGAGACTTTCCCCCTCCGATGACATGTATGTCAATCAAAGTGTTTTTACGGACTGTTTTTCATGAAGTGTGATTTAAGAAAAATAGAATTAAATCATTTGTACCATTAGACGCTGGCTATATTCACAAACTGTTGCCACACAATTGTGTGTAAACCCCTTAAAAAAGTGATTTTTGCATAATAGGTCCACTTTAAGGACCTACTGTAGTTCCATTTGAACAAATGTATCATTTTCCTTTCTTACAGCAAAAATACTTGAGAGATGGTGAGCCACTACTGATTTCCAGTCATTTCACTTCCAAATCTTTCCCAACACAAGGTAAAAAGAGTCTTGCATAATATGAAGGGAATTTTTCATAATCAACACTTACACTTATCATTTGTCTGGGCTGTAGGCTTGCATGAGAGATTACCAGAGCAGAAAGAGGAGGATGAAGAAGAGGAGGCTGTGGATGTGGAGCAAACTGAAAATCTCACCAAGGAACTGTTAGATATTAGACTGGAGATGCAACGATACCAGCAAGACAGAAAACAGCTACAGTATGTAAATCTGGTTTTCGGCTGGACATTATAGCTTTTAGAATTCTAAAACGAATTGGTATAATTTTCATTTGTCTACTAAGATTCAAAACTAATCCGCTATAAACTAATGCATGTAAAAAGAAAACTGAGCCCTGCTTTGCTGAGGTTTTGTGGTTTATTGGGTTGTTTTTGTTAAAGTAATCCTGCCACATAAGTTCCAGATTCCCTCAAATTGAAACCATTACTTGGAAGATGCATTGTTACAATGAAGCTGTATTACTTTTTTAAAGAATGTGAATTGACTTTCCAGCTGTAGTTTTTTGATGGGATAATTATGGTGAACTGGATTTTTATTTAAAACAAAAACAAAGGAAACTTGGCTTTTGGTTTGAATAGTTGTTTCTGCTGAGTTTGGAAGACAAATGAAGTGAAAATATTTAGATTCTGCATGTTAAATTACAGAGAAAGGAAGGTTTTGAATTTCTGTTTTTATAATCTAACAAAAGGGATTTCACTAGTGTCATTTCCATTTGAAAACATTGGGTCTAATAATGAGATCACTTCACAGATATAATGAATCCAGCCTGTGTTTGTGTTTAGGACATGGCGCAAGCTTCAAAAGGTCTTGAGTAACTGGCTTGAAACAACAGGCACTGAGGAAGAAACTGAAGAAAGAGACAGCATCCTAAAGGAGTTGACTGAGGTATCTGTATGTCTTTTTCTCTCTTGCACACTAGAGGAAATCAAAACAAAAAACTTGTTTTCAACCAAAAATTTCAATTTTAAACTTAATTGGTTCCAACCTTTTAGGAGTTTCTTTTTGTTAAACACAAAAGAAGATATTTTGAAGAATGTTGGAAACTGGTAGCCATTGACATCCAGAGCATGATAAATGTACTATGAAAGTCAATGTCTACAAGTTTTCAACATTCTCATCTTAACAAGAGAAATAACATCAAACAGACCCGAAACTAGTGAAAGATGAGCAAATGGTGACAATTTTCAATTTTAGGTGAGCTTTCATGTTAAGTTTATCTATAAGCTGGTATTTTAAAAATAATGACAAAATTCACATTTAGAAAATGGATGCATTCAGAACATAAAGGCCCAGTTTCACAAACAGGGCTTAGCTTGAGCCAGGACTAGACCTTAGTTAAATTAGGCTATTTAAGCCACATTTATAAAAACGGCCTTAGAAAAATACATTACTGGTGTGTACCTGTAGACAAAAAATGACACAGACATATTTTAAGACATCTCACTGCAAGTTATTTTCAGTTGAGACCGCTCGAACATGCAATTTAATCCATGACTTGCCTTAAACCTTGTTTGTGAAACCGGGGGATAGAGTCTCAGTTCTGCCAATGAAGATCATTTCGATGACATTGCATTGTACTTCAGTTTGTCATCAGATTTTCTGTCTATTCAAATGCTCTGTAGAATCTATAACACTATACTAGACAATGAAATCAGATACTCGTTCAGTTA
Organism: Danio kyathit; assembly: GCA_903798195.1. NCBI lineage: Eukaryota > Metazoa > Chordata > Actinopteri > Cypriniformes > Danionidae > Danio > Danio kyathit. The sequence continues at coordinate 49,751,679 of LR812524.1, read as the reverse complement.
TTTTCATTATGTGAATGGCACATGCGCTATGAATGAAATGAGTATTGTCAAGTATGGCTACTCGTACTCGAAATTGGTCCTTTGCTTTTGACCCATCCAAGTGCACACACACAATTGACAAATGAGAGAACGCACACACAGTGAACATGCACCCAGAGTAATGGGCATCTATTGCTTCAATTAGGGGTTAGGTGCCTTGCTCAAGAGCACCTCAGCTGTGTATCAAAGGTGGGAGATCTTCAATTCCTGCCAGGACCGGGAATCAACCTTTCGCATTACCTGCAACCTTTCGCATTACAAGTCCAACTGCCTAACCATTAGGCCAACTGCTCACTAAATTGGGGATAAATGATTAAAAGAATGTAAAAATGCTTTCCAATGGGATGAATAATTGGACTTAACACATTTTTGTGATAGTGTTACGCATACCACCACAGCACAAACACAGTCTGATTTAGTTTATTGACTTGAGTCGGCACAGACCATAAAGAGAAATAAATTACATTTTATAATTTTATAATAAATTAAATTTTAATTTTATAATAATTTTAAATAAATTTTAAATGGAGAAATGGGTTAAAAGCTATTTGGAATGTTCCACCCAGTCTGCCTGTTGAAGTGGACATTGCACCAACAAATTGAATAATGCTGTATGTTTCAAGGGACCTTTAACAAATAATAGGATAAGACCACAATCTAGGTTCTTCCGGCACTGAACTGAGGACACTTGTGGTTTAGATTTAACATGTGTAGTTTATGAGAAACTGACTTCAGCATAAATCTCAGATGCTCAAAACCAGCTGTGAGGAGTGCCACTTGATAAATGTTACAGATTGCGCAAACCCTTTCTTTCTGTGTGCATTTAAGATGTGCAGATGTGGAAATCTTATAATACTGTATAAAATATATTAAACATTGGTGAATATTACATTTTTTGTGTGTGTGGAAAAACTAAAATCTAATGTCATCTTTATTCTTGAATGGTATGAGGGTGAGATTTGGGTTTATTTTAGTATGTGGCTATATTTTGTATTGTTGTGCTTGTATTGCACCCATATAGAGGTCTAATGTATTTTGTGTGTGTGGTCTTTACTAAAAAAATCTAATCTCTAGTGAGACGGTTAACTTCTGTCATTTTTGTTTTCTTTTTTTTGCAGCTAGAGAGTCGGATTTCTTCCCTGTCTATGATAATAAAAAAGCAGAAACCCTCCATGATTCGCCATGCAGCCAGAGTTAACACTATCCAGAGCCAACTACTACCATCTGAGGTCACTACAAACCTACCTACTGAGTATGGACTATAAACCAAGAAGACTATATTGTGCAACATATAATCTGAAGTTCATTATCCCACAAACAACTGTATACACTCGTATCCTGTTTTGGAATCAATGGGAAAAGCCAAAGTTTTGACTTTATTGCACATGCTATTTATTCAGACATTGTTGTAAATATGCAGCCTATTTTTAATAAAGCATTAAATCACGTATGTCGATGTGTTGGATTTGTTTCATTAACTTGATACCCTAAAAACTGTGTAATAATCAGAATATCAAAGATAAAGTTTGGTTCGGTCCACGTGATGTTGATAGATTTACCGTCAAATCTTGTAACGTTTATTTTTGTTATTCTGCCCAGTCGAGTAGCTTTTAATATAGGCTAAGCACAATACAAACAAATGGGGCTTTCTAAAAACGCTAAGCTAAGAAAGATGCCTGGACGAGAATGGTCCACGTGACAAGAGTTCCACTGTAATATTTTCCATATGTGCGCATTTATTATAAGAACTATCCGCTTGGAAAACACCCGCTTGCCCAATACAGGTTTTCACACTGGCGCAAATCTAGTCGGTGAGATCTTCAGTAGGCGACATGCTTGCTCAGCTGAAACTTCTGTTCACGACTCTATGTAGACCGCTTTTTTGCTCCCTGTAGAGATTTCTGACAGACTACGATGAAGCTCGTCAGTGTTATTGTTGTGCTCTTGCTGCTGTTGTTCTCCATCACCAGCTGGGGTAAGTGCGCGTTTGCTGATGCGGTTAAGAAAAGCAGCTGAACTCTTTTCTTGACATGTTTAATAATACTCCTCATTTCACACATATTTGGGAGTTATTAAAGAGATAAAGTTGCTAGACTTTCCCAGAACGCTGCTTGATGATACTACAAACTAAGATATTTGTATTATGACGTGACAATATAATCTTAAACGGAGTCTGCGTTTTATTTTTATTTAGTGTGATGCGTAATTAACCCTTATGTACTGTTGCATATGTTTCATCCACTCTGGGGTGATTTTGTGTCTTAATTTGGCCATAACTTTTTATGTTCAGCTAGCCCACACTGAAAGAACCTATATGTTTTGATATAGGTTTTTAAACATATGTGACATATAAAATTGGCCGTTTTCCTATATTATATTTGTTTAGCATTTTTTTGTTAGCTCTTAGTTATTGCCTTGATAATAGAAAATATGAGCTAGGCATCATGTATGACAGTTGCCAAAGTGAGACATGAGCTATATAGGAAACATATCTTGTATGTACATATAAGGCTTACATATGGATATAAAGAAGCAGTACAGGAGACCTATATGAGCTGTACTGTATATGCACCTTAATTTTGCCTATATGTGGCATATATACAGGGGTGTAGCACCCGGGTGGGACAGGGGGTATACGTTCCCCTCACTTTTAGGGACAGACCATTTAGTAACAGGTAATTAAGAATGTAAACTTTTGGCTTTACAGCTGTCCCCCCACTTTTAAAATGTCCACTATGCCCGTGCATATATACACATATATGCAGCATATAAATTATCATATATGTGCATATATACTGCATATAGGTTTCATATATGCGCATATATTCTCCTCATATAGGTTCTTTCCATGTGGCAGCATGGAATTTTTGGAAATGGTGATTTTTGGTGACGAATCTTATTTTGACACACATTTTGAGAAAATGCTTTGAAAATGTACAAAAAAAAACTCAACGATACACTCTGGCCAAATTTACTACCCTTTAGTTACTTTAGAGATGAAAACATCCACTGAATTAAACTGCTGTAAAAATGCATCAGATAAATATTTATTTCAAATCTTTTTTTTTTTTGCGCATAAATCTGTGACTCAACCTCAGCCCTGATCAAAACTACTAAATTGCTTAGAAAATGACAGGATTTTAACTCTTTAATTGCCCAATTCATAAATGATGTCACTGATTTGCTGGCGAAAAAACACACTAAATGACGTATTTTCAATAGAAAAAGTAATCGTGGACTGCAATTTTTATTACCTGTTGTCAAAGTCTTGGACATGTAAAACAGCATTGGCTTTGATGCATTGTTTTTATTAGTTAAAAAAAAATTCTCCCTAATTTACTGTTGGTGGCTGTTTTTGCCCCATTGACTTTTATTATAACCACATTTTTTGGATTACAAAACCTTTTTGATTTTTGGGGGTTTTCTCTGTTCATCAGTTGGCACCATTAACCCTTTAGATAGGCAAACTTAATTTATGGATTTTATATGGAGTATAACAGCAAATTAAAGTGTGTGTGTGCGTATGTGTGTCTGTAAGTGTGTGAGAGTGACATTTGCACTCTTACATTGATGTGTCTGAGAAAATCTAAATATGCATCTCAGCTCTCAGAACTACATGGAGTAAACAAAAACAAAGACTGTGTGTTTATGCACCATCAAATGTGGCTATAATGGAAGTCAAAGAAGCAAAAACAGTTTAAAAAAAAAAGTCCAGTCCACAATTACTTATATTAAAAATCCGTCATTTTGTGTGTTTTTTTCCCACCAAATCAGTGATATCATTTGTGAACTTGGCAATTAAAGACTTAAAATTTTGTAATTTTTACAGATATTTAGTATTTATCTGATTAATTTTAACAGCAGTTTAATTGTGGATGTTTTCATCTCTAACATGACAAAAGGGTAGTAAATTTGAACAGTGCACATGTAAATGCTTTAGTAAGTAGCCTATTCCAAAAGAAAAAGATTATTTGGCCAGATATATAAAATGCAGGCAACGCATTGGCGCAGTAGGTAGTGCTGTCGCCTCACAGCAAGAAGATTGCTGGTTCGAGCCTCGGCTGGGTCAGTTGGCATTTCTGTGTGGAGTTTGCATGTTCTCCCTGCGTTCTCGTGGGTTTCCTCCGGGTGCTCCGGTTTCCTCCACAGTCCAAAGACATGCGGTACAGGTGAATTGGGTAGGCTAAATTGTCCGTAGTGTATGAATGTGTATAGATGTTTCCCAGAGATGGGTTCCGGCTGGAAGGTCATCCACTGCGTAAAACATGTGCTGGATAAGTTGGCGGTTCATTCCGCTGTGGCGACCCCAGATTAATAAAGGGACTAAGCCAAACATAAAATGAATGAATATAAAATGCAAAGGCATGTTTTTGAGATTGTTCTTATTTGCAAAGTGCATTTTATTTGTGGATTCAATTTTTAGGAATCTATTTGTGCGTCATATTCTTTTTAATTTGATATTACTTTTTGTAATTTAATTCATCTAACTACCATGAAACATGGTAGATCCTGTTGTATTTTTTGTTACTTTTATTTAATTTTCGGTAATCTTTATTTGTGGATTAATTTATTTATTCATATATTTTAAAATGAATTTACTTTCAGCTATTTCTATAATGACATGCCTTATTCAAAGGGGTTTTATTTACGTTTTACCGTAATTATGGAAAAAGTGACCAATAAAAGGTTAATTAAGCTTTTTCTGTTAACTGCAATTTTTGTGGTTGAATATAATAGAGGAACTAATTATCCACAAGTTTAAAATGCAAAGTGATCTTTGTACAATTTTAAATGAATTTACTTAAATGTTTTATTTATTTTACATGGTTTATCTGTTTTTCTGTATTTTATTTATTGTGACTCTAATTCCTTTCCCATAGAAACCCTGATAAAATGTAACTTCACTGCAATGTAAGTCACTTAAAAATCTTTTGCCGGATGCATTATTGTAATGCAATTAATATATGTTTGTAGTATGGTTGAGAAAAAACCCACCATTAAGCCCCATGAAACCTTATAAACGTTTAATTTGTGAAAACCACTTTTCCGCAAGTATCTGCCTGTGTAACTGCATCCAGGTAAGAAGATGCGCTGGTGTGCAGTATCAGAGGCGGAGCAAAAGAAGTGTGCAGAACTGGCCAAAGCTCTGGTTGCTGTCCTTCCACCTGCAGCCGTCACTGCCTTCGCTCGTCTGTCATGTGTAAAAGCTTACAGCACCGCAGACTGCATTAATAAGATACGGGTGGGTTACTTGTGACACTGATTACACTAAAAACAAATCTATTGACTCAAATGAACCCCTGCAGTATAAAAGTGGACACTTAACATTCACTCCAAAAAATATTTTTGCTGCTTGTTTAAACTACTTGTTTAAAATGAGCTGAATCAACACAATTCTTGAGTTTTTTAGGGGGATAACTTAATTTTTATGTTTAGTCCACTTAATTTTATAAAAACAATTAACTTAATCGATTTGTGTTGGTACAACATGAAGGAATTGTGTGGAACCCAGCATTTTCTACAGTGTTCTATTTCCCTTCTCATCAGGATAATAAAGCTGACCTGGTAACGCTGGACGCCGGAGAGGTCTATTCTGCTGTCAAACAGTTTGGGCTCACAGTAGTTGCAAAGGAAATCTACAGAGATGGTATCATTGAAAACCTTGTTCTCTGTGTATGTGTTGGTGATTTTATGATTGCAAGATCATTTGGTGTCCAAGGTCATTTGTTCTTTCAGTTTTGTAGTTTTAAATATTTGTCCCTTCTTGTCATGGAACTCCAATTGTTACATAATATTTTGTTTCCTTCAAAAAGTGTCTTATGATCATGTATTATAGTGTAATCTAAATATTTTATTCAACTTTTAGTTTTTTGTTTGTTTGTTAAAAAGCCTGTTTTTATAATTTTAACAAAATAAATTAAAATATTATTATTAAAATGTGTCCATAAATCTTACATTAATTCTATTACTTTACCATAGTATATTTTGTCTCTTAAATGGTAATTATCTGTCTTTAAAATTGTGTAATAATCTCCCACAACTATGTAAGATACAGGAGATTAAGTCACTTTGCCTTACTGATAATATTTGAAGCACCAAAAGGCATGTGTGCTTTCTCTAAAAAATATTTTGTTCTAATAAGCTATTAACTTAACATCAAAACTGCACAATTTCATAAGACTTTATCACTGAGACAATGGGTTTATTAAAGTATTACAATGAATATGTGTCCTTAATTTAGTGTGGCAAGTTGGATTTTTGGGGGGTTAAAAGTGTAACATTGTCAATTATGTTACCATTATTAACGTAACATGGTTGACAATAGATTATGTTTTTCATAAAAGTTAAAAAAGGAAGTAACTTGTGTTTGGTAATCACTGAGTTATTAAAATCACACACACATGTATATATATACATACACACACACACACACACAGTTGAAGTCAGAATTATTAGACCCCCTTTGAGTTTTTTTTTTAAATACTTCTTAAATGATGTTTAACAGAGAAAAGAAATTTTCACAGTATGTCTGATAATATTTTTTCTTCTGGAGAAAGTCTTATTTGTTTTATTTCGGCTAGAATAAAAGCAGTTTTTAATTTTTTAAACATCATTTTAAGGACAAAAGTATTAGCCCCTTTAAGCTATATTTTTTTCGATACAGAACAAACCATCACTATACAATAACTTGCCTAATTACCCTAACCTGCCTAGTTAACCTAATTAACCTAGTTAAGCCTTTAAATGTCACTTTAAGCTGTATAGAAGTGTCTTGAAAAATATCTAGTCAAATATTCTGTACTGTCATCATGACAACGATCAAATAAATCAGTTATTAGAAATGAGTTATTAAAACTATTATGTTTAGAAATGTGTTGAAAAAAATCTGCTCTCTGTTAAACAGAAATTGTGGAAAAAAATAAACAGAAGGGCTAATAATTCTGACTTCAACTGTATATATCGATAAGATACTGGAAAGAATTTTTTTTTATTGAAAATTATTAATTTATTTTCATTGGAATGGGAATATATGTCCAGTTGTAGCATCACTAATATGCTGAGACCATGCGCTTCAGCAAGCACTAACATGAAGGTCTTTCGCTCCTCCATCTGTCAGGTGGCTGTATTCTTGCAGTTGCTGTGGTCAGGAACAGCAGTTCTTTAGACATGCGCTCTCTGCAGGGCAGTAGGAGTTGTCACAGTGGAGCTCGCTGGACTGCAGGCTGGAGTCTCCCTTTGGGACACTTACTGTCTCGAAACCTCCTGCCCTGGGCCGAGGATGAGCCCCTCAGTCAGGGTAAGACAACCAATCACAAACGGTGCATCCGGAAAGTATTCATAGCTCTTCACTTTTTCCACATTTTTTTATGTTACAGCCTTATTCCAAAATGGATTAAATTCATTTATTTCCTCAAAATTCTACACACAATACCCCATAATGACAATGTGAAAAAAGATTTTTTGAAACTATTGCTAATTTATTAAAAATAAAAAACCTGAAAAATCACATGTACTGAAGTATTCACAGCCTTTGCGTGAAGCTCTAAACTGAGCTCAGGTACATTCTGTTTCCACTGATCATTCTTGAGATGTTTCAGCAGCTTAATTGGAGTTCAGCTGTGGTAAATTCAGTTGATTGGACATGATTTGAAAAGGCACACACCTGTCAATATAAGGTTCCAGTGTTGACAGTGCATGTCAAAGCAGAAACCAAGCATGAAGACAAAGGAATTGTCTGTAGACCTCCAAGACAGGATTGTCTCGAGGCACAAGGCTGGGGAAGGTTTCAGAAAAATTTCTGCTGCTCTGAAAGTTCCAATGAGCACAGTGGCCTCCATCATCCGTAAGTGGAAGATGTCAGGAACCACCAGGACACTTCCTAAAGCTGGCCGGCCATCTAAGAGTGATCGGGGGAGAAGGGCCTTAGTCAGGGAGGTGATCAATAACCCGATGGTCACTGTCTGAGCTCCGGCGTTCTTCTGTGGAGAGAGGAGAACCTTACAGAAAGACAATCATCTGTGCAGCAATCCACCAATCAGGCCTGTATGGTAGAGTGGCCGGACAGAAGCCACTTTCTGCCTGGAATTTGCCAAAAGGCATCTGAAGGACTCTCAGACCATAAGAAACAAAATCCTCTGGTCTGATGAGACTAAAATTGAACTCTTTGGAGTGAATGCCAGGCGTTAAGTTTGGAGAAAACCAGGCACCGCTCATCACCAGGCTAATACCATACCTGCAGTGAAGCATGGTGGTTCACTGCAGCATCATGCTGTGGGGATGTTTTTCAGCAGCAGGAACTGGAAGGCTAGTCAGGATAGAGGGAAAGACGAATGCAGCAATGAACAGAGACATCCTGAATGAAAACCTGCTTCAGAGTGCTCTTGACCTCAGACTGGGGCGACGGTTCATCTTCCAGCAGGACAATGAATATCAATGGAGTGGCTTCACAACATCTCGGTGAATGTCCTTAAGTGGCCCAGCCATAGCCCAGACCCAAATCCTATTGAACATCTCTGGAGAGATCTGAAAATGGCTGTACACCGTCGCTTCCCATCCAACCTGAGAACGCTTGAGAGGTACTGCAAAGAGGAATGGACAAAAATTCCCAAAGACAGGTGTGCCAAGCTTGTGGCATCATATTCAAAAAGACTTGAGGCTGTAATTGCTGCCAAAGGTGCATCAACAAAGTATTGAGCAAAGGCTGTGAATACTGATGTACATGTGATTTTTCAGGTTTGTTTTTTTTTAAATTTGCAACAATGTCAGTATGGGGTATTGTGTGTAGAATTTTGAGGAAATAAATTAATTTAATCCATTTTGGAATAAGGCTGTAACATAAAAAATGTGGAAAAAGTGAAGTGCTATGAATACTTTCTGGATGCACTGTATTTATACACATAGCTATGGTGTATAATAGTGTGTTTTAATGGTGTAAAAAGAAATATTTTTTGCTGTTTTTTGATTTTGCAGAAAAATGTGTTAAAAGTGTTTAAAATAACTCTTCTGAAGCAGATAATAATCCTAAACATCCAAACTGAATGTAAGATTATACATATGAATGTCAGTTAAGATCACCTGCAGCTCTAGAATGGAGTCAGTTTGAAGTGATTTCTCAGATTTGTTTGCTGTTGTTTATTTATATCTATTCACTTGGTAATTTGGATCATACTTTACCAAATATTGTCATGTTCTCCCAATCTAAATGATCAAAGTTTTCAAAAATATGTATATGACTGTGTGCCAGTGCTCACATTTTGACTGTTTTGTTAGCGGTCAGTGCTTTCTTCAATGCCAGCTGTGTTCCTGGAGCAACTACAATGGCAGCAAACCTTTGTTCCTTATGCAAAGGCCAAAGGTCTTACATTCGTCAGAAAAACTTCCACTGTGAGACATCTCACAGTGAACCATTCTACCACAACCAAGGAGCACTCAGGTTTAAATACACACACACACACACACACACACACACACACACACACGTAACCAAATTGCCTTAAGCACCTTACAACATGATTCTGTTTTTTTTTAGATGTTTGCTGTCAGGAGCTGGAGATATTGCTTTTGTGGATCATACAGCTCTGGACGGCATTGATGGTTACACCTTTCACATTTTTTTTTACTAAATTGTACATGCAGGCTCTACAAACAACAGCATTTACACTTGCATTTGCTAGTGGTTAAATCCTATATGACTCTGTTTGTTTCCCTCATCAGAGAGTGAGAAGGATCGGCTGCGTCTGCTGTGTACAGATGGGTCTGTGGCACCGCTCAGCAGCTTTAGGACGTGTAATCTTGGACGAGGTCCTGGAGGCGGTGTGGTCACACGGATGAACATAAGGAAAATTGCTCGCAAGTTCTTGGTTGCTGCCCAGGTATGATTTATAGTGAAAGTTGAAGTGCACTATTATTAATTAAATGCACCTTCAAACCTGACACAAACCCAAAGTCTTAAGACCCACACCTAGGATGATGAGTATAACTTTATAACAGTAAATATTGTTTAAAAAAATCTTTCTAAATATAAACAGCTGAGTCCACATCAAAACTATAATGATAATGGCACAGAGAAAAATATTGCAATCACTTTTTTTGTGGATCCTAATAAATGTATTGCTGTAGCTTTGTTATTCTTTACTGTAAAAAATGTAATGACAAAGAATCAAGACAACACATTTTTTATGTTGCTTTAACTTATTTTAATAAGTTAATAAGATTTCAACAAAAATTTAAGTTGTACAGGGTTTAACTTAATAATTTTAGTGCGTTTGATTGATGTGAGTTGAGATGACTAGAAACATTTAAGGCAGCAAAAACATTTAAGGCAGCAAGATTTTTTTAGTTTTGTTGTGAACTGGCCTTTTCAGTACATGGAAAAAATGTTAACATTTAGGAGTAGGTGACTTGTTTTCTTTCTTCCTTCAAAGCATGAAAGAACATATTTTGAAGAATGTTGGTGACCATTGACTTCACTATTTGAACAATAAACAGAGATATTTCAAAAATCTTTTGTGTTTTGAAGAAGAAATAAATCAGAATCACATAACTATCAGAACTTTCATTTTTGAACGAACGGTTACTTTAATCAACATATTGCTGGCTCTGTCAGTCTAGAGTTGACCTCAAGCTCCTTTAGTTGTTCTTTAATAATCTTATTGGTGTGCCGTGGCTTGGACTACTGTTACGATTAAGTTTATTTATTTATTATTTTTGTTGTGCATTGTATCTGTCCTTTTCTTTGTCCCGCCTTCTTGTTGTTGTCTGTTATTCCATAGGCTCCCATGCCAACGTGATTCGTGGTCTGATTGGCTGCTGGACTTGGAGGCCTATATAAAAAGGAACTTCTGGCAGGGTTCATGGAGCTCATTTGTTGTGCGACGGTTGTTGGGAGTGGAGCTCCTGGATTTCCCTTACCCCTCCAGCCGACGACCAACCTTTAATATTGTACCATTGTTCATGCGTTTAACCTTTTTGAGAATTTAATCTTGTAGGGGTGGCCTGCCTATTTATTTGATTACTTTTGACTATGTTTATGTTTAGGGAGAAAGGCAAGCTTCCTGTATTTTTCTTTAAATATTTATAGGTAATTTAGTTCATTTACTTTGCAGATTCTTTTGTTTGTTATTTTGTTATTTTGGCCTGTGGCCACCCTGAAGAGATGCTTATTTAAAATTACTATTTTTCTATAATAAATCTACTCAATTACTCTCAACTGAGTGTCCGAGTTTGGTTGTCGACCGAAGGGGGTCTTTTGCATTAAATTTTTATTTTGTTTGGGAAATCCACCACCCCAACACATTTGTTTTTTTGTTTATTATGCCCATGTTGTTTTCCCCTAGACTTGGGGCGTAATAAGTACTGATAAGATTTAATCTCATGAGCGAAGCACTTTTTTTTTCTGCGTTTTCTTTTAAAGATGTCTTTTGGTTGGAGGGGAAGGGAGCGTCGGCGTTTCCAGCTGTTTGAATCTGCATCTTATGGTGGGAGTGACCTTCTCTTCAGAGATGTGACGGAGAAATTATCTGTTCTGATGGAGGATATGGATATGAGCCAGGTTCTGGGACTTGACTATGTGGCCTTGCTCAAGGGCCTTGGACATGAAGGTTAAAGACTGCTTCACATCTGTAGTGACTAATCTTGTAAATGATAAGCTTAGACTTTAATTTTTACATGTGTGTTTGCCTTACTATTCATCATGTTGTGACCACATTTCCCCACAAGTATAGCAATACCAGTTTTTTTTTTACCTTGCGAGAACATTTTTTTGGTCTCCATAATGAAAACCGCACACAAATCATACACTACCTGACAAAAGACTTGTCACCTATTTAAGTTTTAGGAACAACAAATAATAACTTGACTTCTAGTTGATCATTTGGTATCAGAAGTGGCTTATATAAAAGGCAAAAGCCTCTAGATTACGCTTATTTTACCTAAATAAAATATGATCATGCCTTGATATTTAATTATTTAATTAGGACAGTAAGGTCTGACTTTACTTAGACAAAAGTCTTGTCGCTTAACAGAAATAATGTTCAGTATAGAATATAAAGTCATGGTGAAGTGGAAAAAGAATGAATATTGTGTATGACTCTCATGAGCTTGGAGGACTGCATCCATACATCTCTGCAATGACTCACATAACTTATTAATAAAGTCATCTGAAATGGCGAAGAAAGCATTCTTGTAGGATTCTTTGGATTCATCTTCCATGCCTCCTCCATCATCTTACCCCAGACATGCTCAATAATGTTCATGTCTGGTGACTGGGCTGACCAATTCTGGAGCACCTTGACCTTCTTTGCTTTCAGGAACTTTGATGTGGAGGCTGAAGTATGAGAAGGAGCGATATCCTGCTGAAGAATTTGTCCTCTCATGTGGTTTGTAATGTAATGGGCAGCACAAATGTCTTGATGCCTCCCCATTGATGTTGCCATCCACTCTGCAGATCTCTCGCACGCCCCCATACTGAATGTAACCCCAAACCATGATTTTTCTTTCACCAAACTTGACTAATATCTGTGAGAATCTTGGGTCCATGCGGGTTCCAATAAGTCTTCTGCAGTATTTGTGATGATTGGGACGCAGTTCAACAGATTCATCAGACAAATCTACCTTCTGCCACTTTTCCAAATGATCAAATAGAAGTCAAGTTATTATTTGTTGCTCTTACAACTGGGATCGACGACAAGACTACGTCTTTTTCAAGTTGAATTCAACATACAACAAAGTACAGTAGAACTTTCATCACCAAATACACTACAAATAAACATGGCTTAAACATTTAACCCATAGTGCCACAAGTAAACCATGAATAAAATTCAACAAAAAATACATAGAATGTGATCTCTAAGCATTCTGTTCTGTTATACCCAAGTAATAAATAAATCTGCCTCAGTATTTTACAATAAATCTTGACGCTTTTTCAAACTAAATGCATTTTTTTCCAAAGGCATGTAAAACTACAGAATGTTTTTTGAGGGTTGGTTTAGGGGTAGGGTTGGGGGAAGAGAGCAGAATATACAGTTTGTACAGTATAAAAATCATTACTTCTGTGTGTGTGTGTGTGTGTGTGTGTGTGTGTGTGTGTGTGTGTGTGTGTGTGTGTGTGTGTGTGTGTGTGTGTGTGTGTGTGTGTGTGTATGCGTGGTTAGGCAGTTCGCTGGAGGACAGTGTGGTGAGGTGGTGCTGTATAAGTCACGCCGAACAGAAGAAATGTGAGCAGTGGGCTCTTAGTATAAAATCAGACCCTCTGGTGTGTGTAAAAGCCTCATCTATGAGTGACTGCATTGAGAAGATCAAGGTCCAGTAAGACAATTTCCCCGCAATTGTGATTTAGGTTTAAACAAATATTTTATTTATTGATCAATGTACAATCATTATTATTATTTTACTATTATTATTAATAGACATTTCAAAGCATGTACTTGTTTTATTTCAGTTAATTGCCCAGTCATTTTTGTTTCTCTCAGTATTTCAGCTAGTATTTATATTTTACTATTATATTTCAATGAGTATTTTTAACTTTTAATTAACAATACCAGCACTGGTGTTTGTTTCGGTGTCGGTGCCTAGAACAGAATCAGTTGTTGATTTTCACAGAGGGATGAAGTGGATGCCGTGTCTCTGGACGCCACTCATGCTTTTATAGCTGGGAAATGCGGCCTTGTCCCTGTTGTGACTGAATATTATGGTATGTAAAACATCCAGTGTCATATTCACTCGTGTCTTCAAGCAGTTCACCTCACCCTGATTTGCTTTTGTCTTTTCGTGTTCATTTAGGAGGGAAATGTGAGGCTTCTGCAGGAGCTGGAGGCCATTTTGAAAGTGACGGTAATAAGGAAAATCAATGTAAAATTATATTAGCATAAAGGGCACATCTCGATTACCACGTCACTATAGTTCATTCTTGTTTCTGCAGAATTGCCGTCGGTGTACGGTGTGGCAGTTGTGCGTCGGTCAAGCAAGAGTTTATTTTTTGGAAGTCTGGCCGACAGACGCTCCTGTCATGGTCACATGTACAGTCCCGCAGGCTGGGTTTTACCTGTAAGACACACACTCAGCACAGAACACAACAACAGCGCCCCCTGTGACCCTAATGGAGGTACTACATGCTATTTGAGTCTTGGCACCCAGAATTACATAACTGCTAGAATGGCCACAGCAGACATTCTGACCATTCATACTAGACCGTACCGAATGTGATTTGAAGCTTCTATTGAGAATGAGGCTTTGAATGTTTATATTTTACCATGTTTTTTGCATCATTTAATAGTGTAAGCCACAAAAGGTTTGCACCTAGCGAGTGTTAAAATGTGGTTTTTCAAAGTGCCAGCAGATATGGATTGAAGCAAAATATTTGGTAGATAAAAACATGTTGTGAGTTTTAGAAATTATTTTTGTCTATTATGGTCTCAAAATAAAATACATTTACAAAATAAAATCCATAGATCCACAATACAATTTACAAAATCACATTTACAAAATCCAATTTGCAAGTTCAAAACACAATTCAAAAATACACAAATCCAATTTGTAAGTTCAAAACATGATTAAAAAATACACAAATAGAATTCGTAAATTCAAAACATGATTCAAAAATACACATCCAATTCGTAAATTCAAAACACAATTCAAAAATACATAAATCCAATTTGTAAGTTCAAAACATGATTTGAAAATACACAAATAGAATTCGTAAATTCAAAACATGATTCAAAAATAGACATCCAATTCGTAAGTTCAAATCATGATTCAAAAATACACAAATAGAATTCGTAATTCAAAACATGATTCAAAAATACACATCCAATTTGCAAGTTCAAAACACAATTCAAAAATACACAAATCCAATTCGTAAGTTCAAAACATGATTAAAAAATACACAAATAGAATTCGTAAATTCAAAACATGATTCAAAAATACACATCCAATTCGTTAGTTCAAAACACAATTCAAAAATACATAAATCCAATTTGTAAGTTCAAAACATGATTTGAAAATACACAAATAGAATTCGTAAATTCAAAACATGATTCAAAAATACACATCCAATTCGTAAGTTCAAATCATGATTCAAAAATACACAAATAGAATTCGTAATTCAAAACATGATTCAAAAATACACATCCAATTTGCAAGTTCAAAACACAATTCAAAAATATACAAATCCAAGTCGTAAGTTCAAAACGTGATTCAAAAATACACAAATCCAATTCGTAAATTCAAAACGTGATTCAAAAATACACAAATCCAATTCGTAAGTTCAAAACGTTATTCAAAAATACACAAATCCAATTCGTAAATTCAAAACGTGATTCAAAAATGCATAAATCTAATTTGTAAGTTCAAAACACAATTCAAAAATACATAAATCCAATTTGTAAGTTCAAAACATGATTCAAAAATACACAAATCCAATTCGTAAGGTTAAAACACAATTCAAAAATATACAAATCCAATTCGTAAGTGCAAAACACGATTAAAAAATACACAAATTCAATTTGTATGTTCAAAACACGATTCATAAATACACAGATCCAATTTGTAAGTTCAAAACACGATTTAAAAATAGACAAATCTAATTCATAATTTCAAAACGCGATTCTAAAATGCACTAATCCAATTCGTAAGTTCAAAACATGATTCAAACATTCACAAATCCAATTCGTAAGTTCAAAACGTGATTCAAAAATTCACAAATCCAATTTGTAAGTTCAAAATACGATTCGAAAATGCACAAATCCAATTCGTAAGTTCAAAACACGATCCAAAAATACACAAACTCAATTTGTAAGTTCAAAACACGATCCAAAAATACACAAACCCAATTTGTAAGTTCAAAACACGATTCAAAACTACACAAACCCAATTTGTAAGTTCAAAACACAATTCAAAAATACACAAATTCAATTTGTAAATTCAAAACACGATTTATAAATACACAGATCCAATTCGTAAGTTCAAAACACGATTCAAAAATACACAAATTCAATTCGTAAGTTCAAAACATGATTCAAACATTCACAAATCCAATTCGTAAGATCAAAACACGATTCGAAAGTACACAAATTCAATTAATTTGCCGAAAATATTTATCCTTTTTCATTGTGAATTCTCAAATTGTGTATTTAAAAATTGATTTTGTAAAAGTGATTTTGGTAAATGTATTATTTTTTAAAGTGATCTGGCTCCATATGTTTTCAATACATTTAGACTTACAACACTGGACTTACTGGAAGCACACCTATGCAGCCACTACTTTTTTTGTCTTCAGTATTAAAGAAGATTTTTTGCTAAAACAGTAGTCCTTGGTGATTCATAAAATGTTACTGGTACTCCAAAAACATATAAAAGCACAACAATACTTGCATGAAATGACATCTGCATGGACAAAATCAAGCACTGACCAATTCTATGTCACAAAAAGGAAGAAAGGGCTACCACAGCTTCAGTTTTATGCTGACTTTAATGTAAGCCACTCTGTTCTCAGTGTACTCTGAGGTGTTTTGGAAAGGCTGTTTGCCCGGAGGTCAGGGTAATCTGTGTAAGGTGTGTTTGGGTGGAACTGAGGAAGCTGCCACCAAACGATGTGCTGACAACCATAATGAGCGCTACTACGGCAACATGGGTGCATTAAGGTGAGGATTTGAACTCTGGAAAGGCGCTATATAAATAAAAACTATTATTATTAAAAAAAAATATTATAGCAATATAGAAGAATATTTTTTTTTATTGAAAGTACCATATTGCTTAAACCAAGCAGCTTTTCGGGGCTTATATTGTCTTTTACTCTAGGTGCTTGGTTGGCGATCCAACTGGGAAGAGTTTTGGAGATGTGGCCTTTATGGAGCACCACAATCTAGAAAGCAACATTGAACGTAAGATGTAATCTCTCTCTCTTTTTTGTGGGTTTAAATATGTTCAGAGAAAACATTTTAAATGACAACTTCTTCATTTTTTATTATTTTTTAAGCCAAGCTAAAATGACGGTCTATAGTACTAGAAAACACTCAATTTTATCGGAATAGGAGTTACAATTCGTTGGCAGTTTTCTTTAATTCTGTTAAATCAAGAATTCATCTTGATTTTTGTTGTGATGTTTTGTGTGAGGTTTAGGAAAATAATTGCATGCTTCGATATTTGATTTTTTTTTCTCTTTTATACATTTTCTTTTTTTTTTTTAAGTATTTTTATTTAGATAATGTATTTATATTTGAAAAAAAAAAAAACAATCAATCAAATCTCTTTCTCTCTTTTTCTCTCAACATCAATGACTAGGAAGAATCTGAAAGTTTCCTAAATTGGTATTAGTGTTCTTTTTTAAATATCTCATTTGAATTGTTTAGACTATAATTCAAAATATATGTAACTCATTAAACATGCTTTTGTAACCCACTGGTTCTACTGCACCCACCCCGTTCGAACCGTCGAACCAGCGATTTTTCGCATGGGAGTCGTTTGATCTAAGAAGGAGGCTCAAGACCATGGCCTCTAGTGTCTGTCACTAGAGCACCTTTTCAGGTTCAGAGGAGTGAGGTTTATCTGCATAGCACTTCGCTAGCTGGCCTCCGTTACACTCACTCCCATCCCGGACGAGCCCCCACGTGTAACCCACCAGTCCTACTGCTCTCCTTTTAGGATAACTTTGAATAGGACAAAAGCAGTAATTTTAGGAAGTGCATAACACAAAAGTATTGTATACTTCATTAGACTAACTGGGAATATACATATTTACCAGGGTTCCCGCTCTTTTTGAAAGTACTTAAAAGTACTTGAATTTCAAACATATATAAGGCCTGGAAAGTACTTTAAAACAAGCACAGGTCCTTGAAAGTGCTGAATTAAATTTGAAATTAAATTGCTTTATGGTTTTATTTCAACAATTGTACTCAATTGTCAAAAACAGAAGAAACTGAGAATTTTAAAATCATAAATTTAAATATTGTAAATTTTTATTAAGTGTGAGTTCTCTTAAATTGTAAGTGAAATGTTAAGTAGGGTGACACGGTGGCTCAGTGATTAGCACTGTCGCCTCACAGCAAGAAGGTCGCTGGTTCGAGTCCTGGCTGGGTCAGTTGGCATTTTTGTGTCCAAATTCATGCACTATAGGTGAATTGAATAAAACTAAATTGGCCGTAGTGAATGAGTGTGTATGGATGTTTCCCAGTACTAGGTTGTGGCTGGAAGAGCATCTGCTGTGTATGCTGGATAAGTTGGCGTTTCATTCCACTGTGGTGACCCCTGATGAAAGGGACTAAGCCGAAGGAAAATGAATGAATGAAATGTTATGTACATTAAGGACTTTCATGGCACTACATATGGTGGGATATGAATTACAAAGATGCTTGATTAGAAATGAATGGTGCTTGAAAAATAGTCCTTGAAAGTCCTTAAATAAGCTGTTCAAGAACGTGTGGGAACCCTGATTTACATATTGTTGTTATTTTGTTGCTTTGATTACTTCTGTTGTCTTCATTTAAAATTCACTGTTGATAAAAGCATGAATGTGAATGTAATGGTATGTTTCTCATTGATAATATATGTATGTGATGTGTTTAATGCACAGGTCTAAAGACCAGTGGCTGGGCAGAAGGTTGGCTCACTTGGGACTTTGAGTTACTCTGCAGCGATGGCAGTCGGGCTCCTCTGTCGCAATGGAAGAGCTGTAATTTAGGCGCAGTGCCTCCAAATATTGTTATGACACGTCCTGTTCTTACTGCTCGCATTTATGACCTCTTAATGAAGTCACAGGTATGCTCAATGAAAAATTACAATCAATGAACTGATCTGTGAGTCTTGTTGAATCCGAGTACTGATGTGTTTTGCACTTTAGGAAACCACAGAGGCCCGTCCTGATTCTGGGTTTCATCTGTTTGAGTCTCAGCAGTACGGAGAGAGTGACCTGCTTTTTAAAGATGCTACAAAATGTCTCGTTCACACCAGTCACATGGACTACCGGACCATACTGGGAAATGAGTTCTGTTCACAGACGGAGAGCATCTTCAACTGCACACACTCCAGTAAGAACACAGGGAAACATTATTATATGAATACAGCATACTGATCATTTATTAGCATTTGGTTTTTATGTCATGATTATTAGTGGATATGAAACATTTTGATTAATTTAGACAAACAAGTATTTTATTTCTTTTATTTAAATTATTAATCATGCAAATTAGGACTACTGTTTACATTTTTTTTACAGATATCTTACAGTTCTGCAATCAAGATGTGTGCAGCATATTCTAAACAACATAGATGAAATGGTATGATTGTTAAAAGAAGCATGGGTCATGTTTTGTATTTTTTTATATATATCTCTCATGACGTACAATAAAATATTATTTGATGATATATATTTTATATATATGCGAGTTCAGTACTTGAGAGTTTATCAGCTGAGAGCACAGTTGGAGCTGTTTCAACCTGCCAAAACGAGTTCATGTTCACGAGACTACATTTCCCATCATGCAACTGTGAAACGACAACGCGGAAGTTCAATTGATGACCGCTGCTGCAGCTACTGTACTAATGGTTATGAAATAGAAGACTTTTGGTTTCGAGGATATTATTAAAACAGGTAAGTTATTGAATTAACGAAATTAGTTGAAGACACGAGGTAAGTGTTAATAAATATATTCGCTCGAGACATAATGTCGACGTTATTGTTGTCTTAGCTTAAAGTTCTATGTCATATAATTAAAGTTGGCGTTATAAAATGAGTTTGGTAACATCACATCTACTTTAAAAGTTTCACTCTGAACAAACAGCCTATAAAGGTAACAAAACTGAACTAGTTAAAGTAAACATTAAGTCAGCTTAATGTTTAACGTAACATTTGATTTAACCCCCGAATAACTGAAATGACTTGTTCAGTAAGTTAATGCTGTGCAGTAGGGCAGCATGATATTGGAAAATCTGATATTGCAATATTGAATTTTTCTGCGATAAATATTGCGATATGAATACAGTTTCATAAGATAGCTGAATAGCTCTATTGGTGTTCTGGGGAGTCTTGACCGTATTCAGGTAACGTTACAGAATTTGAATAATCACAATGCAAAAAATGCTTTTCTTTGTTTGATCTCGTTTCTAGTCCAAATATATATATAAAAAACTTTTGTCTTCACTTTAGAAGAAATGATACAAGCTTGAGCCAAATTATCTGCCAGTGGAATAAAATAATCTTGTTTTGCTTTAAAATGTAGATATTTGGACTAGAAACAAGACAAACATTCCAAGTAGGTAAAACTTTAATTTTATTTTGCATAAATCCTATAAATTCCATATAAATACAGTATTTAAATACAATTCTTTAGCTCCTGGTCAATTAATCCAGACTCAACATTGTAGATATTGCAATGTGACTATTGCAGATGCACACATTGCGATATCTGTGATATGCTGAAACGATATATTGTGCATTGAATTCCATACACTTTAAGCCTTGCGCCATAAACATTCAAATGATGTGTTATTGAAATATTGTGCATAAAAGTGGTCAGATATTTTGCTGTGAAGCAGACACAATTGCTGTAAATTGATTCCTTGCATTTAAAAGGTACCTTAAAATAAAATATATAAATTTTTCTGTAATATTTTAAGTAATATTTTCATTACTATTTAAAATTTTGAGGAGATTTTATGATACTGTAACGTTTTCTATTGCTGTATTTGTATTTTTTTAGCAATATTTCACATTATAGAAGAGTAAAGGCTTGAATGTCCGTTTATTTTAATTGTAAATGGTGCTAATTAAAAATAAAAACTTGTGACGTGTCATTTTTTAAATTCACTTTTGAATGCAAATAATATTTTTGCAGTCCTGTCGGATTATTTTTAACCTTAAAGTTGCCACGTAACTTTTTTTTTTATAACCTTTTAATATATATAAATCTCATCCATGATTATTTTTGGTCCATTCTCATCTCAGTTGGTCCATTCCATCTAGTCTGTCAAGTCACCAAGTGTCCATTCAGATCAAGCAAATTAAAAAATGTAACAGTTTTCCATAGGCCCAGTGGCATATACAGTACAAATAACTTTCTAAATCTCATTGCATAGTTAAACCATTTTGCCTGACATTTATTTGATGTTAACATATTGTAGTTTGCTTTTATCTGCTGCTGAGTGAACAGGTCTGTAGATGCTGCTGTCATGCAGATTCCTGTCTCCTCCTGTGGCAGTGGGAAGATGTGCTTCAACGATACAAGCTGGTGTACAACAGTTTGTTCCTACAAGTGGCTCCTTTGACTCTGGTGCTTTGGAACAGCTCCAGGCCTTTATATCACAATCCTCTCGTTTGTTTGTAATAAGCGGTGCCGGACTCTCCACTGAATCGGGTATTCCAGACTACAGGTCAGAGGGAGTGGGACTGTACGCACGGACTAACAGACGGCCAATGCAACACTCTGAGTTTGTGCGCAGTGAGAAATCCAGGCAGAGGTACTGGGCACGAAATTATGTGGGGTGGCCACAGTTTTCTTCACACCAGCCTAACTCGGCACACTTCGCATTACGGGACTGGGAAGAAAAGGGAAAACTGCACTGGCTTGTGACTCAGAATGTAGACGCTTTACATTTAAAGGCTGGACAACAGAGACTGACGGAACTTCATGGATCGACTCACAGGTAAGACGGTTAACAGATACAATCAATCTTTGATTCTGTGGAGTTTTATACAGCGTAAAATAACAAATTACCACTACTCAAATGACTGAGTAGTTTTTCTCAGGAATTGTAATTTACTAAGTAGTTAATATATAAAAATGTGTACTTTTACTTTCCTTTAAGTACATTTTAGTGCTGTATCAGTACTTTTACTTCACTCTTTCCTTCAACCTGCAGTCACTACTTTATTTTTCTTGTCTATGGGGATTGGCTAGGTAGAAAAATAAATCCTGTGATTTCTGTCCAATCAAATCGCACATAGAAAGTAAATCGCATCATACTGAGCTACCTGAAGATATGGGCGCTTTATAACTGCAGCAAACCATTTGGAAGCATTAAAAGTGTCAGAGAAGAAAGACATCTTATCTCCATCCTCCATCCAAACAAGAACTAAATGCAATTTGTTTAGGAATGTGTAAACGTAACATTGTGTAGTGCAGGTAAAGCATCAGACTTTCACAGTGTAATACCCACTACTCATTACTCTTAAGTACTCTTAAGGGCTTCTTTTGCCTCTTTAAGGGCTACTTTTTTCTCATACTTTGATGAATATTTACAACAGATACTTTTACTCTACTTGCACTACATTTTTGGGCAAGTAGTGGTACTTTTACTTAAGTATGATTTTTCAGTACTCTTTCTACAACTGCTGGGTCTGATTGTTTCAAAGTATAGCTTCATCGCGATAAAGAAGGAAATAACAGAATAATTAATCCAGCTTCAATAAATATGATTCATAAAATTAATTTTAAATACTAAAGTGCTATTTTTTTTAGCTTAAAGAGTTAGTTCACCCAAGAATTTATATTCTCTTATTAATTACTGACGCTCACGTCCCATGAGACCTTATTCATCTCATAACACAAATGAAGACACTTTAGATGAAATCCTAGAGCTCTCTGACCCTACATAAATAGAAACACTACAGAGATGTTCAAAGTCCTGAAAAGGAACCAAAATGTTGTCAAAACACTCTGTGTGACTCCGTGGTTCGACTATAATTATACAAAGATCCAAGTGTGCTTTTGTTTGCCAAAACAAACTGTAAAAATTACTTTGATTGTCTGTGTTTTCCTTGTCAGGTCTTGGTGTGCATTTACACATGGAGTTAGCAGCGCAACACCCAAGGGTCGTATTTCCCATAGTAAACATGCACCTTAATCTGACATGGTAGGCATAGGTAAACAAAGTTTTTATGGTTTTGTTGTTTTTTTTTTAACTTCGTATGATTAGATATGAACCACTGAAGTCACATAGACTGTTTTGCTGTTAATGGAGGGTCAGAGAGCCCTCAGGTTTCATCTAAAATATCTTAATATGTGTTCCAAAGATAAGTGAAGGTCTCATGGGATTGGAACAACATGAAGGTGATGAATTGATAACAGAATTTTAATTTTTGGGTGAACTAACCCTTTAAAGTCAGTTCAATTACTGTTTAAAGTTTTCAGTTATAGCTATTAAACAGGTCTGTAGAAGACAGTAGGGTCATCATTTAATTAAATGTTGATTCAGTTCAAAATAGTATCAATGTTGCACAATGTACATTCAAAACCATGTTAATGGTGCAAATTTCATAAATTTTGAACCTTAAAGGATCTTGATTCAGTGTTGATTCAATGCAGTCCATTCAATTCAGATTTAAAACAGTCAGTCGTGCAAAAATGTATGAAATGCTATTCAGCTCCTGTCAATGCTGATTCAATTCAGTGTGAATGTTGTAAAATTCATCAATAATGAAATAACATTGAGCTCAAGTCAATGTGGATTCAGTCAATTGATTCAGTTTCTATTTAACAGTGTCAATGTTGCAAAAGGGAGTCAACGATTTAATCTTATGACTTGAATTCGAAACAGTGGCAACAATAAATGGAATTTTAATTGTTCATCTTGACCGAGTATTGATTTAACTTGATTCAATGCATCAAATTCTATAGATGTTATTGCAAAATTTGTCAACATTAATCAACATTATTGATATGATTATAGAGTAAAGAAGGAGCTCTGTGTGTTCATCCTCTGATGTTTCTCCTGCTGGTAGGGTTGTGTGTTTGGACTGTGGTGGACAGACTCCTCGTGCTGAGCTTCAGAAGCGTTTCACAGCCCTGAACCCCAGCTGGGAAGCGACTGCATGTGCGGTGGCTCCAGATGGAGATGTGTTTCTGGAGGACGAGCAGGTGCTGAACTTCAGAGTGCCTGCATGCGACGCCTGTGGTGGCGTTCTCAAACCCGAGGTCACCTTCTTTGGGGATGTGGTCAACCGGACTACTGTTCACTTTGTGCATAACAAGCTGGCTGAGTCTGATGCTGTGCTTGTTGCTGGATCTTCTCTTCAGGTTGGTAATGTTTCATTATTTGCAGTACAACATAAAAACGTTTCCTTTTCACCTTGATCAGGAGCGCTCATTGCTGTTTGCTGGCTCCCATCTACTGGTGTAATGATGTAATATACAATTAAAGTATAATTTCTGTTTTAATCCCAATTTCTGTTTAACAGAAAGAAGATTTAAACATAATGGTTTTAATAACTAATTTCTAATAGCTGATTTCTTTTGTCTTTGCCATGATGACAGTACATAATATTTTACTAGATATTTTTCAAGATACTAGTATTCAGCTTAAAGTGACATTTAAAGACTTAAATAGATTAATTAGGCAAGTCATTGTATAATGATGGTTTGTTCTGTAGTGTAGACAGTCTGAAAAAAATATTGCTTAAGAGGGCTAATGATATTGACCTTAAAATAATACTTCTCCAGAAGAAAAAATATTATAGGAAATAATGTGAAAATGTTCTTGCTCTGTTAAACATCACTTGGGAATATTTGAAAAACAAATTTCAGAGGAGAGCTAATAATTCAGACTTCAACTGTATGTTACATAATGAATTATTGTTTATCTGTAGTTTTTTAAACAGAATAATCATTTAACAAATAAATTCAATTAATGCTGATCCTACTGTCTCATTTAAAGAAACTTAAGAGTGAGAGTTACCTTGACAGAGGGTCTATTGGATAACATTTTAGCCCAGGCGCATGCCTCTTCATTATGTGCTAGGCATGGTTTGATGCAGTATAAAGTATTATTTAGAGCTCATTTAACCAATGCTCAGTTGGCAAATTTTTTTTTCCAGAAAGGTGCTCTGCTTGCAATTGTTGCAAACATTCACCTGCTGACTATCTGCATATGTTTTGGACATACCCACAGCTGGCCATCTTTGGGTCAGGTGTTTTTAATACTGTTACAGCCAAAACATAATTTTACTCAATAAAGCCCTCAAAATCAATATAGACTCTGATCCTTTGCTAGCCCTCTTTGGACTATCCCTTGGACCTGTTTTGACAGTCCCTGACAGCAATGTTGTTGCTTTTACCACAATTTTAGCCAGACGTGCCATACTTATAAAATGGAAACACACTTCACCCCCATACACATGACAAGTGGATACAGGACATTTTTTACTGTATCAGACTTAAAAAGCTGAGATGCTTACTCTCCGGCTCACTTAATTCCTTTTATAAGACGTGGCATCCCTTGCTTGACTACATCAAAGGCCTGCCTATTACACCTGGTGCTGACAACCTGTTACATTTACCATTTTATTAGAAGACCCCCCCCCCCCCCTCATCCAGTTATTCTCCGGTATTTATGTATCTAATGCACTTAATTTGGTATTTTTGTTTTGTTTTGTTTTGTTCATTGAGTTAATGAATGAGAGGTTAGGGGATGGGATTAACAATGGACAATATTACTGCTTAGCTCTCTCTATATTTAATTTGTACTGTCATACAAAAGACCCCTAAAAAGATTGAAAAATAATGCAGGATATGAACAAATCATCAGGATTATTACCATAAAAAAATGTGTTACTTGAAATAAGATAAAAAAAAATTATATGAATAAATGTTATTATATTTATATTTTAATATAATTTTTTTTCTTGTTGGAAAGACAACTTTTGCATTTATATTTAACTTAATGTAATGAAATATCTACTTGGGTTTCATCAGTAAAATAATAGCTAAACACTGAACATGAGCATGTATTCCAATTACTCGAATTACATCCTAAATCAGGCCTTTTCATTTTATGCAAATTCATTCATTTTCTTTTTGGCTTAGTCCCTTTATTAATCAGGGGTCACCACACCAGAATGAACTGCCAACTTATCCAGCATATGTTTTACAGAGTGGATGCCCTTCCAGCCGCAATCCATCACTGGGAAACACCCATACACACTCAATCACGCACATACACTACGGCCAATTTAGCCTACCAAATTCACCTATAGCGCATGTCTTTGGACTGTGGGGGAAACTAGATCACCCGGAGGAATCCCACTCAAACATGTCGAGAACATGCAAACTCCACACAGAAATGCCAACTGATCGAGCCGAGGCTCGAACCAGCGACCTTCTTGTTGTGAAGCGATTGTGTTACCCACTACGCCATCGTGTCGACCGCAAAATGAAATATAAAAAAGGGAAATGCTACACAAAGTAGTTGGTTTGTGTGTGTTTGACTAGAGTTAACTAGTTAATGAGTATCAAAACTTAAATTACATTAGACATGATATAAATTACATTGGAATTACTTTCTAAATCCAGTCATTTCCTTTCATGCAATTTTAAAATGAAAAAAAAAAAACACAACTGCAAATGTCCAGGTGCTCCAGTTTCCTCCACAGTCCAAAGACATGCGCTATAAGTGAATTGAATAAACTAAGTTGGCCGTAGTGTATGTGTGTACATGGGTGTCATCCAGTACTGGGTTGCAGCTGAAAGGGCATCGGCTGTGTAAAACATATGCTGGATAAGTTGGCGGTTCATTCCGCTGTGGCGACCCCTGATGAATAAAGGGACTAAGCAGAACGAAAATGAATGAAATAACATAAATTACACTAGAATTGCATCAGAAATCCAGTCATTTCTTTTTATGTTATTTTAAAAGGAAAAGACAAAAATGGAAATGTTACACAGTCAGATTAGTAAATTCATGTCTGTTTGAGTAGGTTTAACTTGTTAATGAGCCTATGATATGATATATTATGACTAGGGCCAGATGGAATCTGCGGACATTTTTTGCTATTTCTGCGCAGAATTGTTTTAAATATCTGCGTATTTATGCGGAATTATTTTGGGAATATCATAACTAAAACCTTCATACATGAAATAAAAAGTAATACCTTTTTAATTTTTATTTAATGTTTACAATGCAAATCCAATTAGATGCACTTTATTTGGTAAACAAAGCAAGTCTCTCATATAATATATCCACCAAAAGACAGACTTTACAAACTGTATTGTAAATAAATCATATGAATATTTTCATATTAGTCAATAATTTTGCTGAAATTAATTTAAAAACTCAATAAATATAAATTTACACACATTTACACAAGTAAATAAATAGAGTCAATGATAGGCTGGATATCTGTGGAATTTTGCGCAACCAGATTCCGTGTGGGCCTAATTATGTATATATTTTTCTCTTCCACTTTTGGGAAAGTAAAGGCATCTGGTTTTCACTTCTTCAGGTGTTTTCTGGATATCGCTTTCTCCTCGCTGCTAGTGAAAGAAAACTCCCGATAGCCATTGTGAATATTGGAGCTACACGAGCTGACCATCTGACTGACATCAGGGTGAGTGCTCGATGTGGAGAAGTGCTGCCAGCCATTAAACTGTCCTGACCAACTCAAGCCATTAACATTAAATCCTCAAGATTACTGGAGTATAGTTTTTGGTTTGGTTCTAGGCTGCTTGCATAATACAGCAGATTCCTACCTCAAGTTAAACCATTACTTTAGGTAGCTCTCCAAAAATCATGAAGATATTTAAGAGGTTAAAGTGTGATACAAAATACATCATTTGCACTATGAGTTCAGTTGAATATTTGATGTATTTATTACTTATGAAGTGGGTTCAGATCTGTTACCTTATTTAAAATATTTCTGAAATGTAAACAATACTCCTGATAAATAAATCAGGGAAACACTGATGATCATGTTGAAATTTGATATGATCTGAAGGCGATGTGTTTTGGCTTCATGTAATAATGACAGTTTCGTTAAAGATGAATGACTATGATTATATAATATTTATATATGTTAGTGAATGAACCAGGATGTTTTTTAAATGCACTGGAACATAATAAAATTATTTATCAGTTGTGTCTGACACAAATAAAAATGTAAAATAATTGTGTAGATAATTATAGCTCTTTTCACAATACAAGCAAAGCAGCAACTGATGTTATGTTATAATATGTTAATATATTCAAGTTACATTTAGATTACAACCAGATGATAATATAGTTTACATTTTGTGACAGATAATCAAGCAGATTTGCTATGTAGTTTTTATTGTCCTACTTGAGTATACTTTATGAATGCTGAATATGTTGGATATACATCTAACTACATATATAATGTTTACATATTTGACGTATTTACACTTTGCGACTATATAAAGTCAAGCAAAAGCAGTGTGTCAAGATGTCCCATTTTGATGTCTGCATTAAATAAAATTGACTGAAGTTATTTTACATATGTAGAAGTAGGGATGCTCTGATCGATCAGCTGGAGATCGGTATCGGCCGATAATCACATTTTATGACTCAATCGGTACTCGCTAATCTGGCTGATTACATGAACCGTGATTGTTTACAGGTTTACAAGCTGAGGAAGATGCATTTTAACTTGTGTATTAAATATGCACTCCAAACTTTTTCTACGTTGAGGCACGTTGAATTATTCTTTCATCATTTGCAATGTTTCCAAATTGTATTGTTGGTCATTTTTCCTACCAAATTTTTTGTTTTATCTATTATTTTCTGTAAAGCTGCTTCTGACCATAACGTGTCCACACTAAATGTTTATAAGAGACGTGTTTAAGGGATTATATGCAACATCCTTCATTTATTCTCTTAGGAAAGAAGAGATCTCCACTTAAATATCATACTTAGAGGGAAATTGTGCTTTATGCAATGTTAAAGTTATATAAAGCTTGAAACATCAGAATCGGTAGTCTGTATCAGCCGATCACCATGACGAGGAAGCGGTACTCTGTATCAGCTCCAAAAATCCTGATTTGAGCATCCCTAGTAGAAAGCATAATAAATACAAATGACAGTTTTAAATTAAATGATTAATCATGATTAATCGCATTCAAACTAAAAGTTACATAACTGTGTGTGTGTTCTGTGTATATTTATTATGTAAATACGTACAATGTTGGTATTATATAGATATTATGTGAAACCTAGTGGTTTGAATGTTTGTACCCAAGTATAAAGATTTAATATTTTGGAGCTGCACTGTGATCCTTTCATGGAGACTTTTAATATGTCATCAGATGAACATAAATGAAGACATTTTACTCAGAATAAAGGATATACCGGACATATTCTAATATACAAAATGTATTACACTTTAGTCTTATTGTTAATGCTTAACTTTTTTTGTTTTTGATATGTGTATATATGAATATATTATACTCATATAGGGACATTTTCATGTATTTACAATTTTTGCTTCCAAAACTTATTATTGTTATGCACACTTACCGGCCACTTTATTAGGTACAGAACAGGCCTTCAGAACTGCCTTAATCCTTCGTGGCATGGTTTCAACAAGGTACTGGAAATATTCCTCAGAGATTTTGGTCCATATTGACATGATAGCCTCACACAGTTGCTGCAGATTTGTCGGCTGCACATCCATGATGCGAGTCTCCCGTTCAAAGGTGCTCTATTGGATTGAGGACTGGTGACTGTGGAGGCCATTTGAGTACAGTGAACTCATTGTCATGTTCAAGAAACCAGTCTGAGATGATTTGCGCTTTGGAACATGCATTTGCGCCCGCAGAACTGCCACTCGCTGGATATTTTCTCTTTTTGGGACAATTCTCTGTAAACCCCAAAGATGGTTGTGCGTGAAAATCCCAGTAGATCAGCAGTTTCTGAAATACTCAGACCAGACCGTCTGGCACCAACAACCATGCCACATTCTAAGTCATTTAAATCACCTTTCTTCCCCATTTTGATCCTCGGTTTGAACTGCAGCAGATCGTCTTGATCATGTCTACATGCCTAAATGCATTGAGTTGCTGCCATGTGATTGGCTGATTAGATATTTTCGTTAACGAGCAGTTGGACCTAATAAAATGGCCGGTGAGTGTGTATTTGTGCTGACAGTCTCACAGATTTAGCATTTTAGTATGAGTTTAAGCAGTTTTAAAAAAAATATATATATAAATAAATAAAAATTCTGAGATAAATAACATTTAAAGGAGAAGTAGTTATCACCATGTTGTTTTAAACAAACAGTGGTCTTGGATTCAAAAATGTTTTATTAACAACACAAATAAACCATATGTAATCCATTTCTCAGAAGATACATTGTAAAATTGGTAACATTTGCAAAATAATACTAATAAAACAAAGTTTATTTAAAGAGTCACAGAGGGCAAAGTGACGGTGTCTCTAGAAAAGCAGAGGTCAGTCAGAACAGTCTGTTTGCTGAATCTCTCTCTCAGATGTTCAGTCCAGCGCTGTATATGGCTCTGCACATCTGACCACAGCTCTTCTGGGACACTGAATGAGTAAAGACAACAGCGCTGCTTTATCTCATGTATCTGCCACCTGACACAAACCGTGCACACTACCAGGGGTGTCATACACAGACAGTTCTCAAATCCCATAGTTTGGTCAAACCAGTAGGACGCAGGATAACCTAACAAGATCCCAAAAAAAGTGCACAAGTTCCAGTCTTTATACAACTCCTCTTCCAACACAATCACTTCCAGCCCATTCATGAAGACTTCCAAAAAACTTCTGACCATCTCCTCAGCACTTCTCCCAAATGCACACAAGATTGGGCGTTTCCTGGAAGAACACACATCAATCAGGGGTAGACTCTTGCTTTCGAGCAGTTCATCCAGGTGAGACTTCATAAAGTCAGGGTTAATGATGAATGTGTTGTCGTTGATGGATATTATCCGCAGTGAATTGTTTACAACTCCAGACTCCTGCAGTGAATGGAGGTAAAGCTGAAGCTGGTCTGGAGATGCTCCGTTACTGTCATACAGCAGCGCAGTTTTGACACCAAGATCCACGGCTATAATTTGAGCAGTCACTTCTAGGCATGAGGATGGAGATAAACGTTTCTTGCGAGAACACAAACACTTCTGTGCGGCTGGAATCAGCATGTCGGACGAGACGACCATTGCGCCGCTTTGCAAGTGAGTCATTTAAGTCGGAACGAGATGTTTGTTGACAGTAGTACATACACATTTGTTATTAAAAATAGTTAATACTTAATTAGCATAGGTCTGCTCCAAAGTAGTGTTATTGAATGACAGCCTTCGAATCGACTGAATCATTCACCGAGTTGTTCAAAGCCCTTACCATAGACATTTATAGCTAGACGCCTCATGAGCCCCTGGATAGTACGTCAATGCCGCCGCCATCTTAATCCGGTCACCCAGTCCTGCATTGCTGTTATATCTCTATCCGAAAATGAGTAATATACCTGAATTGTTTGCTTATTGGGGCTGTTTAGATCGTCGAAGATCGAACCTCGTCTCTGAGAATTACGAGAATATTTTTTTACCCCGTACTTATTGATTTAACACTGCTGCATAATATTTATCTGCTGATTTGTTGGAATTCCACTACTATTATGATACTTTTACTTTGTCTCATCTGAAATTCATATTTGGCATAACGTATAATACAGCATACATGCACTCAAATTATAGCTATAATTACATATCACACACATACTATTTCATATTCTATTTGCTATGATGAATTAATCTTTTCAGATATAATGTATTATTTTATTCTACATTATTGTATAGAATTTGTACTATTAAAATAATGTGTGATTCATTACTTTTTTCTAAACTATTTTTGTTAACTGTTATAAAATTGTAATAAAAAAAGAAGACTCTAGCACTATTTTTGGTAAAGAAGATACATTTATTGATAATACACCTTTCTTTATACCGTAAAATATACATAATAAGGTAACTGGAGTTTTTTTCACACCATAAAATTATAAGCAGATAATAAATATAAGCGTCTTTGTGTTTTATATCCGAGAAAACAGCTCCTCGGTTCAGTTGCGTTTGTTTATAGCGCACTGATGAGCGGCCGCGTTGACGTATCGGAGCAACGGCTACTTTGCTCTCTGGTGGCTTAAACTGAACTATATTTTATTTTTTAGAGACTACATATAGGTTAGAAAGAGATTGATTTACTATAATATCCCTGAAAATGAGACGTGTATATATATGCAAAATAGAATATAAACATACAAAAGTTAGTCAAAGTTGCTATTATTTGTATACTCAAAACATACAGGGACCAAAATCCTTAACAGAATTATTATTGTTATTATATTTTACAGCGCTTCACGGAAATGGCGCACTGCACCTTTAAGGTGATTGAATATGGCGGCGCGGTGGCGTTGCTGTGGTTACCAAAGTCAGCGGCGTTCTTAAAAAGAATGTGTTCGTAAAACTGTCGATGACGTTGAGAAGAAGCCAGTGTGAGCTGCAGTGAGTGTCTGACCATCGCGGACATTAGCGGTATGTAAAGATCTTTCTAAAAGTCTCATTTTAGGTTGTTATATTTGTTTGTTTCGACGTGTTTTTGCTGAAGGACACTAAAGATTTGAGTATTTCTCTCTGTCGGATCGTTTCAGATTATTATATTAGTTTTTCCACATCTTTTTTTGGTTAGACTGTAGATTATACTGAATGTTGGCTGGAATTGGACATTGCTACAGTACAGTAGGCCTAGATTGTTGACTCGTCAATTTTAGGATTTTGAATACATTTATATATATTTCTAGTTTATGTATTCTGTTGTTACCTTCTTTAGTAGCTTATTTATAATCGTAATGCCATTTGTTATGTTCTCAGTTTGGTAGACCGATAGATACAATATTTTTGTTTGTATGCTTCATTTGTATATTGCTATCTAATTTAACATTTGCAGATTGTTATTTGTTATATAATCAGATAAATTGATCTATAATGTATTTGTATGCTGTCAGCTTTAACACATATTCCATATTACTGTTGTGTTATTTATTTGTAGTTTATGTTGTCGAACTGTTCAACATTTAATTTTATTGTTATTTGTTTTATTGACAGTTTTACTATTATTGTAACACATTTATCTATTCTAAGTTTATAGATTGTCATTATTTGTTAGTGTTACAACAGAACCAGACTGGAGACAATGGTAGATGAAACTTCCAAAGAATATTATAAAATAAATTAATGACTTGACATCTTTCTATTGTATTTTGCAGATTGACATGGAGAAAAAGGGAATCACACACCTCAGCAAAGACTGGAAACTAATGGTCAGGAATTTCTGAAAAAAAAACGGATGGACAAGTGCATCGATTGACGTCCTTCTAAGATGAAGGGGTAGCGTTTGGTATAGATCAGTGGTTCTGAAACGTTTTCACCTGAGAAAGAATTTGTCTCTCCAATTACCACCTAATGACTAGCATCGAAATATAGTAGCGTAGTAGGCCTAATTAATCAGCTAAATCTCTGAACAGTTCAAAAACAAGGCAGATTTATTCATAAAATAATGTCAGCCACTTTAAACATTATAAATAGTTTGAACATTAACACTGTACTCTGCTTACGTTTAAATAAAAATGTGTTTTAAAAGTTCATTAAAATCGGTACTGTTCATAAAAAGTAAATAAATAAATAAAATTTTGTAATTAAAGGTAAAGTATTAGCATATAGCCTACAGTATATTCATCAAAACCTGGAAATGTAGCTCAGACCTCATAAATGTTTTAGTCATCATATTCATATCGTACATAAACCACAAGGGGGAGACGGGGATAGTTGTACTTCTATTATATTTCTCTATATATCTTTGAGATCTTGAGTGTCTGCTATTAATTGGCAAATAAGTTATTTTGCAGCACAAACAGAAAATGTGAACACTTTAGTTTCAAACAGGAGGAGTGAAATGTTACCATTCAGCCCACAGTCTGGGTTGATGATGGTTGATGATAAATGATGATTTCCACCAAGGTGAGATGTGACATTATAAAATAAGAATTATGACCAAAAAAATGGATTTGAAAGCTTTTTAATCAGCATTGAGCTTTCAGTATAATGTGTGTGTGTGTCTGTGTTACAAAGCTGAATAAAATGGGCATCAGCTTCAACAATTGAACACTATTTGTGTGTCCAGACTTCATGAACCCACAGAGATCAAACACTGAACTCAAACTACTTTGACTTCTTTCTCTTTCAAGAGCTACAGGAATACTGACATTACATCAATAAATACAGTTTAAATCTGCTTGGGGTTGGTGGAGACATTTCACTGATGTTACTAGCAAGAGTTTTATTACAACTGACCCAGCGTCTTGCATGAATCTGTTTTCCTTACAACTAACAGTTAAAACATTATCACCAACAATGTGGATTAAATATATCCACACACAGACACACACATTACATAGGTTTAACTACAAATCAGGCGCTGCTATCTCAAAAATAATTGAAGTAAAATATATAACCTTCTTAGCTGAAATGTAGTTTTTCCTGTCCAATATCTGCTGTGTCTGTCACAGGACTCTACTTTCTTATATGTGCTATGAGGGCTAATATGAGCATGTGTTAAGTGATTAACAGATTTGTAACTAGTTCCTGGTTGTAGAGATTGGAAGTGTTACAACTATCCCTGATCTCCTTTAAATCTAAACATGAACTTGTGTTTAAATATTCACAATTACATATTTAAATGAGAGATTAGATCTGCTTACAGCGCGTCATTTACAGTATGTGTGTCAGAAAGTCAGCGAGTGATTTTAAACACACTGTTTGACCAATTCAATCGTGCAGCTTTTCCATGATTTGCTTGAATAGAGGTCATATCTTAAGTAAACCGTGGAGCTTGCATAAACTGTGTACCTGACCGCCATTTTCAGGCCGACTTGGGCAAGGTTTGCGGGTGCTTCGTCTGTGCACACAGAGACTAACTTTAATTTTTGTGTTTCTCCAAGCTTCAAACATGGCAAATTTGCTTGAGTCTATGTTCTGCGGCCCGCACCGTTTGAGTCACAGAACCACTGGTATAGATAGTTAGATAGGCCTTGTCTGTGTGAGGTTTTTCCTTTTTAAGCTAATGGAGAGCAGGCAGAAAAGGGAGGCTCACAAGAGCGTCGGTGGACATTTATCTAAATGCTGGAGAACAGCAAGTGGGGTTTTGTTGGGGCTGTCTTTGTTTTTTTGCAGGTTGGAGTGAAGCAGAAGAAGGAGACTCACAAGGGGACCGGTGGAGATATACTTGAAGACCTGGAGCTCAGGAAGCAGGTAGAACTGCTTGATTAAACTGAACAATGGAGTTAGTTTCCAAAGAAATGTATTAAGAATAATTAAAGACTTGATATCTTTCTATTGTATTTTTTTTTTTATTGCAGATTTTAATGGACCACATGGACAAAAAGCGAATCACACACCTCAGCAACGACTGGAAACTGATGGTCAGGAATTTCTTTTAAGAAAATCAGATTGACGGGTGCATGGATGGACGTCCTTCCAAGATACAGGAGTGGGGGTTGGTATAGGTAGTAATTAGGCTTTGTCTGTGTCAGGATTTTCTTTTTCAGGTAATACAGAGAGAGCAGGCAGAAGAGGGAGACTCACAAGAGCATCGGTGAAGAACAGCACGTAAGGTTTTGTTGGGTTTTTGTCTTTGTCTATTGCAGGTTGGAGTGGAACAGAAGGAGACTCACAAGGGGAACAGTGGAGATATACTTGGAGACCTGGAGCTCAGGAAGCAGGTAGAACTGCTTGAATAGACTGAACAATGGAGTTAGTTTCCAAAGAAATGTATTAAGATTATTTAAAGACTTGATATCTTTCTCTTTGGCAGATTGGCACGGAGCATGTGGAGGAACTGGGAAACACACGGATGTGTGCATGGATGGATGTCCTTCCAAGAGGAAGGGGGTGATGGTGGGCATAGATTGTTAGATAGATGTCTTGTCTGTGGCAGTTATTTACATTGTAGGTAACGGAACTGCAACAGACAAAGAAGGGAGACTCAGAAGTGCAATGGTGAATATTTATCTGAAGAACACTGCAGAACATTTGGTTTATTGCGGGAGATCAGCAAGTAGAGCTCTGTTAGTCTTGTTTTTGTCTTTTGCAGATAAGACTGGGGCATGTGGAGAAATGGGAATCACAACTCAGCAATGACTGCAAACTGATGCTCTGGTTAGGTATTTTTTGGATTGATGGATAGATGGCTGGTCGGATGGTAAATAGATGTCCTTCCAAGAGGAAGGGGGTGGAGGTGGGCATAGATTGTTAGATAGATGTCTTCTTCATGGCAGTTATTTAAACTATAGTTAATAAACACACAACAGGCAGAAAAGGGATACTCACAAGAGCATCAGGAGCAAGAGACTCACCAGGGGTGTTGCTAGACCCTATTTATGGGGGCACGTGCCCCTGTAAATGGGGAAATGTAGTAGATAAAGCAACGTAGTTTAATCGAAAACAAACTGACGCATGTGTGCAGAAAACCATTCTTGTGCGCCTCACGCACTGCTGCTTCTGCTCCCGGTGTAAATCCTGGTTTAACACACATGCTGAAAATAATATGCACCACTCATACATTGTGAAACTAGTGTAACAGCCTTTAATGCAGTAATGTCGGCACTCAGTAAATTTTGCAAATCGGCAAAACTAATGTTAAAGTAATATGATGATGATATTTTGACTAAACATGACTCCTGTAAGATGATTTTCTGTATGAAGTACAAAGGAGAGATGATGAGTCAGGAAAGTTAGACTCAATAACATTATTTCTCGGCCATCAGAGTCTTGTCTCAGACAAAAGATAATTCTGTACATGTTTGATTTGTGTTCTCTAGAATTTTCATATGTTATTAAAATTCATGCAAAATATTTTTTTAGGAGATCTTATATCACTTCAGTTGTGTCTTTGCATTGGATTGATTTCTGTTATTTGTTTAGAATCATATTTTTATAATAATTATAGTTTTTTATTTATTTGTAATATAATTATAATTTTAAATTAAAATATTAAGTGTAGCTATTTATATGTGGGTAAATAATTTGCGTTGCGGTTGAGGGGGGGACCGTGTCCCAGTAGAGCTTTATGTCTAGCAACACCCCTGAGACTTACAAGGGGAACAGTGGAGATATACTGGAAGACCTGGAGCTCAGCAAACAGGTAGAACTGCTTGAACAGACTGAACAATGGAGTTAGTTTCTAAAGAAATGTATTAAGATTAATTAAAGACTTGATATCTTTCTCTTTGGCAGATTGGCATGGAGCATGTGGAGAAACAGGGAAACACCTCAGTAATGACAAGTGCATCGTAATAAATTACAATTTTACAATTTTAAGTTGAATCAAATCAACTTTATAAAACATCTTAAAATGATACAGTTTAATTTTTAGAGAGTGAGGGTCACAGAAGGGACTGCATAATATGAACACTGTTTATTTACAGGATGGCAGGTGCGTATAAGCAGATGAGTATATTGATGCAGATGATAAGTCCATGAATATAAACTGGATATTTGACTGTGCAGGCTTGGAGACTGGAGACGGATACCACAGATGCCAAACAGGATGGAGACCAGACGAGGAACCAGGAGACGCACACTAGGAGTGACATGGAAGACACAGGAGGCGTAAGGAAACCGATATCTAAGAATCAACACTGACAGTGTATAGGGAGTTCAGTCCTTTCTTTACTAGCAAAGAGGCTAGTGGTTAGTGTTAGAACAGAACCAGACTGGAGACAATGGTAGATGAAACTTGCAAAGAATGGTATTAAGATAAATTAATGACTTGACATCTTTCTTTTGTATTTTGCAGATTGGAATGGACCACATGAAGAATAAAGGAATCACACACCTCAGCAAAGACTGGAAACTGATGGTCAGGAATTTATTTATTTTTTTAAATCAGATGGACGGGTGAATCAATGGACGTCCTTCCAAGATGGAGTGGTGGTTGGTATAGGTAGTAATCAGGCCTTGACTGTGTCAGGGTTTTCTTTTTCAGGTAATGGAGAGAGCAGGCAGAAAAGAGGGACTCACAAGTGCATGGGTGGACATTTATCTAAAAAATGCTGGAGAACAGCAGGTAGGGCTCTGTCAGTGCTGTTTATAGGTGCGTCCCAAATCACATACTTATACACTATTCTTTGCCATTTTGTAGTATGAACAGTGTAAGTAGTGCATTCACACTAAAAACTCTCAAAATATTAAGTGCACTTCAAATTCCCGGATGATGTACTTATTTAACCGTTAAAGAGAAGTGTGGACTGTTGGACACTTCACGCACTCAACAGCCGCAGTTTTGATCATGTAGCGGAAGGGGTGGAACCATCAGGCGCTTAAGTTTGATTACTTTATTTTGGGTTATGAAAGCAAAATTCTCCTAAGAGAGTGATTATGCTGCTTCATGATGGTGAATGCAGGTATACTCACGGCAGGTAATATTTGATATTTTGGTCATTTGTTTCACTGATTTGGCAACTGTCAAACATCATCTGGAAAACGGTTTGAATTTGCAGTTTGTAAATAATCGTTAGTGTTTTATTTGGGACGATATTACATTCATACACTATGCTGTTGAGTGTGTAAGTGCATAAGTACATAGTGTATGAGTTCATAGTGTACAGTGTGCCATTTGGGACTCAACTTTTGTCTTTTGCAGGTTAAAGTGGAGCAGAGGAAGGAAACTTACAAGGGGATTGGTGGAGACCTGGAGCTCAGGAAGCAGGTAGAACATCTTAAATAGACTTAACAATGTAGTTATTTCTTTGGAAACTGTATTAAGATTAATTAAAGACTTGATATCTTTCTATTGTGTTTTGCAGATTTTAATGGACCACATGGAGAAAAAAGGAATCACACACCTCAGCAACGACTGGAAATTGATGGTCAGGAATTTCTTTTAAAAAATCAGATGGACGGGTGCATGGATGGACATCCTTCCAAGATACAGGTGTGGTGGTTGGTATAGGTAGTAATTAGGCCTTGTCTTTTTCAGGTAATGGAGAGAGAGCAGGCAGAAGGAGACTCATAACAACATCGGTGGAGAACAGCACGTAGGGTTTTGTTGGGGCTGTCTTTGTCTTTTGCAGGTTGGAGTGAAGCAGAAGAAGGAGACTCACAAGGAGAAAGGTGGAGATATACTTGGAGACCTGGAGCTCAAGAATTAGGTAGAACTGCTTGATCAGACTGAACAATGGAGTTCGTTTTCAAAGAAATGTATTAAGATTAATTAAAGACTTATCTTTATCAGATTTATTTGATATCTTTCTCTTTGGCAGATTGGCACAAAGTATGTGGAGAAACAGGGAAGCGCACGGATGGGTGCATGAATGGATGTCCTTCCAAAAGGAAGGGGGTGGTGGTGGGCATAGATTGTTAGATAGATGTCTTGTCTGTGGCAGTTATTTACATTGTAGGTAATGGACACACAACAGACAGAAACAGAATGGTGAATATTCATCTGAAAATCTGAAGCTTTGTTAGTCTTTTTTTTGTCTTTTGCAGATTAGACTGGGGCATGTGGAGAAATGGGAATCCCACCTCAGCAATGACTGCAAACTGATGGTCTGGTTAGGTATTTTTTGGATGGATGGATGGATGGATAGGATAATGGATGGATGGCTGGTCGGATGGTAAATAGATGTCCTTCCAAGAGGAAGGGGGTGGAGGTGGGCATAGATTGTTAGATAGATGTCTTCTTCTTGGCAGTTATTTAAACTGTAGTTAATGAACACACAACAGGCAGAAAAGAGAGACTCCCAAGAGCATCAGGAGCAGGAGACTCACCAGGGGTGTCGCTAGACTCCATTTACGGGGGCACGTGTCCCAGTAAATGGGGCAATGTAGTAAATAAAGCTACGTAGATTAATCAAAAACAAACTGCAGACCGTTTGCAGAAAACCATTCTTGTGCTCCTCACACAGCGCTGCTTCTGCTCCCGGTATAAATCCCGG
Source organism: Danio kyathit (assembly GCA_903798195.1). Classification (NCBI taxonomy): domain Eukaryota; kingdom Metazoa; phylum Chordata; class Actinopteri; order Cypriniformes; family Danionidae; genus Danio; species Danio kyathit. The sequence continues at coordinate 49,711,922 of LR812524.1, read as the reverse complement.
TTGTTTAACACACATGCTGAAAATAATATGCGCCACTCATACATTGTGAAACTGGTGTAACAGCCTTTAATGCAGTAATGTCGGCACTCAGTAAGTTTTGGAAGTCTGCAAAACTAATGTTTAAGTAACATGATGATGATATTTTGACTAAACATGACTCCTGTAAGATGATTTTTGAAGCATAAAGGAGAGATGATGAGTCAGGAAAGTTAGACTCAATAACATTATTTCTCGGCCATCAGAGTCTGGTCTCAGACAAAAGATAATTCTGTACATGTTTGATTTGTGTTCTCTAGAATTCTCATATGTTATTAAAATTCATGCAAAAGATTTTTTAGGAGATCTTATATCACTCCAGTTGTGTCTTTGCATTGGATTGATTTCTGGTATTTATTTAGAATAATATTTGTATAATAATAATACTTTTATCTATTTGTAAAATAATTAGAATTTTAATTTATAATATTCAGTGTAAAAAAATATATATGGGTAAAAAAATTGGGGGGTGGTTGGGGAGTGCAGTTGAGGGGGGCCCGTGCCCCAGTAGAGCTTTATGTCTAGCAACACCCCTGAGACTCACAGGGGTAACAGTGGAGATATACTGGAAGACCTGGAGCTCAGCAAACAGGTAGAACTGCTTGAACAGACTGAACAATGGAGTTAGTTTCCAAAGAAATGTATTAAGATTAATTAAACACTTGATATCTTTCTCTTTGGCAGATTGGCATGGAGCATGTGGAGGAACAGGGAAACACACCTCAGTATTGGCAAGTGCATCGTAATAAATTAGGTACAGCCTTACATTTTAAGTTGAATCAAATCAACTTTATAAAACATGTTAAAATTATTCAGTTGAATTTTTACAGAGTGAGGGTCACAGAAGGGATGAGATTCAGGGGAGTAATAAATACGATGTTTAATTACAGGACGGCAGGTGAGTATAAGCAGATGAGTATATTGATGCAGATGATAAGTCCATGAACATAAACTGGATATTTGACTGTGCAGGCTTGGGGACTGGAGACGGACACCACATATGGCAAACAGGATGAAGACCAGACGAGGAACCAGGAGACGTCACACTAGGAGAGACATGGAAGACACAGGAGATCAACTCTGACAGTGTATAAGGAGTTCAGTCCTTTCTTTACTAGCGAAGAGGCCGAACACTAAGTGAATGTGAGTGCAGTCTTTATAGTGCTGTGATGATGATGGTGATGATTGTCAGGTGTTTGTCTAGTTACGCTAAGGTGAGGGTGCTCGTGGTGCTTCAGTGGGTGGAGAACCTGGTCTTACTGTCACAGTAAGTGATGGTCGGGTATTTGCTTCAGATAGACAGAGAGAGATCCAATATTTTTGTTTGTTTGTTTGCTTCATTTGTATATTGCTATCTAATTTAACATTTGCAGATTGTTATTTGTTATATCGTCAGATAATTTATCTGTTATAATGTATTTAGCTTTAACACATTGACTATTACTGCACGTCTATTGTTGGATAGATTGTCTGGCTGTTGTATTATTTATTTGTAGTTTATGTTGTCAAACTGTTCAACATTTGCAGAGTTTGATTGTTGTTTGTTTTATTTACAGTTTTACTAATTATTGTAACACATTTATCTATTCTAAGTTTATAGATTGTCATGTTGTAGCGTATTTACTTATAGCTGTGAAATATTATTTGTTAGTGTTAGAACAGAACCAGACTGGAGACAATGGTAGATGAAACTTCTAAAGACTGGTATTAAGATAAATTAATGACTTGATATCTTTCTATTGTATTTTGCACTGCAGATTTTAATGGACCACATGGAGAGAAAGAGAATCACACACCTCAGCAGCGACTGAATGGTGAGGAATTTTTTTTTTTTTAAATCAGATGGATGGGTGAATCAATGGACGTCCTTCCAAGATGGAGTGGTGGTTGGTATAGGTAGTAATTAGGCCTTGTCTGTGTCAGGTTTTTCTTTTTCAGGTAGTGGAGAGAGAGTAGGCAGAAGAGGGAGACTCACAAGAGCATCGGTGGACATTTATCTAAAAAATGCTGGAGAACAGCAGGTAGGGCTCTGTGAAGACCTGGAACTCAGGAAGCAGGTAGAACTGCTTGATCAGACTCAACAATAGAGTTGGTTTCCAAAAAATGTATTAAGAATAATTAAATACTTGATATCTTTCTCTTTGGCAGATTGACACAGAGCATATGGAGAAACAGGGAAAGACACGGATGGGTGCATGGATGGATGTCCTTCCAAGAGGAAGGGGGTGGTGGTGGGCATAGATTGTTATATAGATGTCTTGTCTGTGGCAGTTATTTACATTGTAGGTAACGGAACTACAACAGACAGAGAAGGGAGACTCAGAAGTGCAATGGTGAATATTTATCTGAAGAACACTGAAGAACATTTGGTTTATTGCTGGAGATCAGCAAGTAGAGCTTTGTTAGTTTTGTTTTTGTCTTTTGCAGATTAGACTGGGGCATGTGGAGAAATGGGAATCCCACCTCAGCAATGACTGCAAACTGATGCTCTGGTTAGGTATTTTTTGGATTGATGGATGGATAGAATAATGAATGGATGGATAGATGGCTGGTCGGGTGGTAAATAGATGTCCTTCCAAGAGGAAGGGGGTGGAGGTGGGCATAGATTGTTAGATAGATGTCTTCTTTGTGGCTGTTATTTAAACTGTAGTTAATGAACACAAAACAGGCAGAAAAGGGAGACTCACAAGAGCTTCAGGAGCAGGAGACTCACCAGGGGTGTCACTAGACCCCATTTACAGGGGCACGTGTCCCAGTAAATGGGGCAATGTAGTAAATAAAGCAAGGTAGTTTAATCGAAAACAAACTGACGCATGTGTGCAGAAAACCATTCTTGTGCGCCTCAAGCAGCGCTGTTTCTGCTCTCGGTGTGAATCCTAGTTGCTTAACATGCACGCTGAACATAATATACGCCACTCATACATTGTGAAACTAGTGTAACAGCCGTTAATGCAGTGATGTTGGCACTCAGTAAATTTTGCAAATCGGCAAAAAAATTTTTTTAATTAATATGATGATGATATTTTGACTAAACATGGCTCCTGTAAGATGATTTTTGAAGCATAAAGGAGAGATGATGAGTCAGGGATGTTGGACTCAATAACATTATTTCTCGGCCATCAGAGTCTGGTCTCAGACAAAAGATAATTCTGTACATGTTTGATTTGTGTTCTCTAGAATTCTTATGTTATTAAAATTAATGCAAAAGATTTTTTTCGAAGATCTTATATCACTCCAGTTGTGTCTTTATATTGGATTGATTTCTGGTATTTATTTAGAATAATATTTGCATAATAATAATACTTTTATTTATTTGTAATATAATTATAATTTTAAATTAAAGTATTAAGTGTAGCTATTTATATGTGGGTAAATAATTTGCGGTGCGGTTGAGGGGGGGCCCGTGCCCCAGTAGAGCTTTATGTCTAGCAACACCCCTGAGACTCACAAGGGGAACAGTGGAGATATGCTGGAAGACCTGGAGCCCAGCAAACAGGTAGAACTGCTTGAACAGACTGAACAATGGAGTTAGTTTCTAAAGAAATGTATTGAGAATAATTAAAGACTTGATATCTTTCTCTTTAGCAGATTGGCATGGAGCATGTGGAGGAACAGTGAAACACACCTCAGTATTGGCAAGTGCATCATAATAAATTAGGTACAGCCTTACAATTTTAAGTTGAATCAAGTCAACTTTATAAAACATCTTAAAATTATACAGTTTAATTTTTACAGAGTGAGTGTCACAGAAGGGATGAGATTCAGGGGAGTAATAGAAACAATGTTTAATTACAGGATGGCAGGTGAGTATAAGCAGATGAGTATATTGATGCAGATGATAAGTCCATGAATATAAACTGGATATTTGACTGTGCAGGCTTGGAGACTGGAGACTGATACCCACATATGGCAAACAGGATGAAGACCAGACGAGGAACCAGGAGACATCACACTAGGAGAGACATGGAAGACACAGGAGATGCAAGTAAACCGATATCTAAGAATCAACACTGATGGTGTATGGGGAGTTCAGTCCTTTCTTTACTAGCGAAGAGGCTAGTGGTTAGTGTTAGAACAGAACCAGACTGGAGACAATGGTAGATGAAACTTGCAAAAAATATTATTCAATTATTATTCAATTAATGACTTGACATCTTTCTGTTGTATTTTGCAGATTTTAATGGACCACATGGAGAAAAAGGGAATCACACACCTCAGCAAAGACTGGAAATTGATGGTCAGGAATTAATTTTTTTTTAATCAGATTGACAGGTGCATGAATGGACGTCTTTCCAAGATACAGGAGTGGTGGTTGGTATAGGTAGTTAATTAGGCCTTGTCTGTGTCAGGATTTTCTTTTTCAGGTAATGGAGAGAGAGCAGGCAGAAGAGGGAGACTCACAAAAGCATTGGTGGAGAACAGCACGTAGGGTTTTGTTGGGGCTGTCTTTGTCTTTTGCAGGTTGGAGTGAAGCAGAATAAGGAGACTCACAAGAGGAATGGTGGAGATATACTTGGAGACCCGGAGCTCAAGAATTAGGTTGACTGCTTGATCAGACTGAACAATGGAGTTAGTTTCCAAAAGAAATGTATTACAGTTTTTCTCAGTCGCTTTGGTGCATTTCTCACAACACTATTTACATTTGCACAACAGTTAATGCATTTCTCAAAACAATTAGTGCAAACTGCAAAACCTAGTGGATAACCTGCAAAAGCGCGTCACTTGCTCAGAATAGATAGCTCATTCCTCAAAAGCAAGTATTCATGTTAATGAAAGTGTCAGTGTCATCAAAATGAAAAGTCCTGACACCATTGTTTATGAACAAGATAGTCAAATGGCTTTGTCATGTTTTCATTTTGACAGTTAAAAAAGTCAGATTTTGGTGACACTTCCTGAAAATGCTCAAGACAACACTATATACTATTTACACAGCCGTTTGAAAACTACAGTAAAGTTAGACATCACTGCATTTAGTGAGGTATCTGAGTACAAGACACTGAATATGTATGTTTCACATTTTTACTGCATTTGCTCTTTGCAATTCTAATTTATTCACAGCATTGTGCAAAAGAATAAATACACCCTTATTTACAACAAACATAAACTCCCTTTGGGTAGAGCTGTGCACACCTGTAAACAATATTGCAGTACATACTGGAACTGAACCTACAACATACACAGGTCTGTAAATCATTCAACAAATTGTTCAATTTAGGAGACATTTTCAGAAAAAAAAAGATTTAACATTTTTAAAATAAAATTTGCTTGACAGATTTTGACAACAAGTTCAACATTTTTGTATGTAATGACTCAAGTAATGAAATGAGGACTATTGGTTTTATATGGAATGACTATTCAGCATTCACAAGTTTAGTTCATTTTGACTGACATGACATAAGCAAATGATAATGTTACAAACAGCAGAAAGTTGTATGAAAGCAATTGATGCATGTTTAAAAGCATTTGCAATTTGTTGTAAGAAATGAGAAACTGCTACTATGATGTGCACAAATGACTAATTGTTTTGAGAAATGCATTAACTGTTGTGCAAATGTAAATAGTGTTGCGAGAAATGCATCAAAGCCACTGAGAAAAACTATAAGATTAATTAAAGACTTGACATCTTTCTCTTTGGCAGATTGACACGGAGCATGTGGAGAAACTGGGAAACACACGGATGGGTGCATGAATGGATGTTCTTCCAAGATGAAGGGGGTGGTGGTGGGCATAGATTGTTAGATAGATGTCTTGTCTGTGGCAGTTATTTACATTATAGGTAATGGACACACAACAGACAGAAGAGGGAGACTCACAAGCAGAACGGTGAATATTTGTTTGAAGAACACTGGAGAACATTTGGTTTATTGCTGGAGATCAGCAAGTAGAGCTCTGTTAGTCTTGTTTTTGTCTTTTGCAGATTAGACTGGGGCATGTGGAGAAATGGGAATCACAACTCAGCAATGACTGCAAACTGATGGTCTGGTTAGGTATTTTTTGGATTGATGGATGGATTGAATAATGAATGGATGGATAGATGGCTGGTCGAATGGTAAATAGATGTCCTTCCAAGAGGAAGGGGGTGGTGGTGGGCATAGATTGTTAGATAGATTTCTTCTTTGTCGCAGTTATTTAAATTGTAGTTAATAAACACACAACAGGCAGAAAAGGGAGACTCACAAGAGCATCAGGAGCAGGAAACTCAGCAGGGGTGTCGCTAGACTCCATTTACGGGGGCACGTGTCCCAGTAAATGGGGCAATGTAGTAAATAAAGCTACGTAGTTTAATCAAAACAAACTACAGACCGTTTGCAGAAAACCATTCTTGTGCTCCTCACACAGCGCTGCTTCTGCTCCCGGTGTAAATCCCGGTTGTTTAACAAGCACGTTGAAAATAATATGCGCCACTCATACATTGTGAAACTGGCGTAACAGCCTTTAATGCAGTAATGTTGGCACTCAGTAAGTTTTGGAAGTCGGCAAAACTAATGTTTAAGTAATATGATGATGATATTTTGACTAAACATGACTCCTGTAAGATGATTTATTGTATGAAGCACAAAGGAGAGATGATGAGTCAGGGAAGTTAGACTTAATAACATAATTTCTCAGCCATCAGAGTCTTGTCTCAGACAAAAGATAATTCTGTACATGTTTGATTTGTGTTCTCTAGAATTCTCATATGTAATTAAAATTCACACAAAAGATATTTTAGGAGATCTTATATCACTCCAGTTGTGTCTTTGCATTAGATTGATTTCTGTTATTTATTTAGAGTCATATTTGTATAATAATTATACTTTTATTTATTTGTAATATAATTATAATTTTAAATAAAATATTAAGTGTAGCTATTTGGCCCGTGCCCTAGTAGAGCTTTATGTCTAGCAACACCCCTGAGACTCACAAGGGGAACAGTGGAGATATGCTGGAAGACCTGGAGCTCAGCAAACAGGTAGAACTGCTTGAAAAGACTGAACAATGGAGTTAGTTTCCAAAGAAATGTACTAAGATTAATTAAAGACTTGATATCTTTCTCTTTGGCAGATTGGCATGGAGCATGTGGAGGAACAGGGAAACACACCTCAGTAATGACAAGTGCATCGTAATAAATTAGGTTCAGCCTTACATTTTTAAGTTGAATCAAATCAACTTTGTAAAAAATTAAATATATAATTTGAAATGTTTTATAGAGTGATAGTCGGATATTTCCGATAGATAGATAGATAGATAGATAGATAGATAGATAGATAGATAGATAGATAGATAGATAGATAGATAGATAGATAGATAGATAGATAGATAGATAGATAGATAGATAGATTGAATTAATAGAGCAGGTAGAGCTCTAGTGATGTTGTCTTTGTCTTTTACAGAGTGGAGTGGAGAAACTAGGGAATCACACATCTCAGCAATGATAAGACTTTGATGGTCAGGTGTCATCTATCGATGACAGATGTCCAAGAGGAAAGGGATGGGGTTGGGCTTGAGCTGGGCTCAGACTACAGGAGTTTTAAAATCCTAACCAATAATGAAATCTGGTTGCAGCACACACATGAGGAAAATATTGAGCAAATTTATTAGCCTACCTCAAATCTTAAACATGTGCACACTACAAGATATGAAACCTGCAGCACAGCAATACAAGATATTAAGATTATTGTGATCAATGGAGCACATCACTCTTTTTATCAATATTTACCATTTATTATTATACTAATATTAGACCAACTGCCACTACTGTTAAAAAACTCTCATGCACTCAAAATAAATTAGGTTCCTGTTTGTGTAGCTGTTAGTGGAGCTTATAAAGTTAAATAAATGATGACCAATATGAAATAGGTCCAAACAAATGTCTAATAATAATAGGCTCATAATCTCTCCATTATGCTCCGATGCGCTGTGCTTTATAGTTCAAAAGCAAATTTGTTACCCGTTGCACTGCTTGTATAGTGTGGAAAAATATAATTGACTAAATGCAAGGTAAAACCTGGTCTGTAGTTATCTCTCTCTGAAAACAAACCTGTTATAGCATATAAAACTACTCTTTCTGTGTTTACAGGACTAGACACAGGCCCAATGATTTTTTTTATACTGTACATACTTTTCTATCTATCCCCTATCCTAAACAAAGCCCTCACAGAAAAGATCTATTTGTCATTTCTAAAAGCACATTTTAACGTTTAAGCATTTTGTTTTTTGGAGATAACTGGCAATGTAGTAGGCCTAGTTACCCAACTACATCTGGGTCATAAATATTTGTGCACACAGACTAATGTGGCTAATGAAAAATTATCATTAAAGCTTATTATAAATGAACCTGTATTAAAACTGACGCGATTCTGCCCAGCTCTTTTCTTTAGTGATGCTCGTCACGAACTGAATAACTCACTTGTTTAATTACTTGATACTATTTTAGTAATATTTGACCAACAGCCACTATAGGAAAACTCTAATAGCCTGCACTCAAATGATCAAAATATGCATAGCTGTTCATTCAGTTAGCCTATAAAAATAAACACACGCAAGGTGAGCCGCAGGTGTCTATTAAATTTTCTCACACACAAACATTTGTTTCATAACTGCGTATAATATATAGCTAATAATAATAATAGGCATTTTGGATGTTTATCAGGGTATGACATGCAGGCAATAGACTGCAGAATGAAGAAACGTTGCTTGTTGATTTGCACAATATGTCTAAATGAATGTCCAATAATATTAATAACAGTAATTGAAATCTCTTCATCTTGCTGTGATGGCTGTGCTGTGTTTGACTGGCAATAGCTCAGCTTTTAGATTGCTATAGCCCTCTTCAAAAGCTAAATTTTACCTGTTGCACATTTAATAAGCCCAGTAGTGTGGAAAAATCAAATAATTGACTCAATGCAACATCCCTGGTCTTCAGTTATCTCTCTCTCTGTAAAAATATTCCTTTAGATTAAAAGATTGTCTTCTAGATTTAGCCTACTCTTTCTCAGTGTACAGGACTAGGCTATATAGACGCAGGCCTGATGATTTTTATAGGCTATTGAACTAATTCTATCCCCATCACAGTAAAAATACATCTCTAAAAGCACAGTTTAATATGTTTAATCATTTTGGGTTATGGAGATAACTGGCCATGTTTTAGTACCCGGTTCACGTGTGTCATAAGTATCTGCACACCGGTATAAGAATAACCTTAAATGTGGCTAATAATAAAGGATAATTCAAGCTTATTAAAAACAATATATATTTATTTAGCAACACGATTCTCCCCAGCTCATGGCTTTGTTCATACAGAATAAGTTAGAACAGCTGTGATCAGCCAGATATAAAATCCTGGATATCAAACATGTTTGCTTTAATCGCGAGGTGTGAGATTTTATCTTTAAACGGCTCACATCACCAGATAATCTGCGCTGAGAATCAGAACCGATCAAAGTCCTCCACAAGATTTCATCACAGAATATCAGGAGGTAAATAAAAATTGGGCTAAAACTCCTGTAGTCATAGATAGTTAGCTAGATGTCTGCGGCAGGTCTTTCTTTTTCAGGTAATGGACACACAACAGGCAAAAGAAGAAAACTGGAGAACATCTTGTGCATTTCTGGAGCTCAGCAAGCATGTAGTGCTCTGTTAGTCCTGTCTTTGTCTTTTACAGACTGGAGTGCAGCATGTGGAGACAAATAGGAATCACACACCTCAGCAATGACTGGACACTGATAGTCAGGGATATCCTTAAAAAACAGATGGGTGTGTGCATGGATAGATGTCCTTCCAAGAGGAAGTGGGTTGTGGTGGGCATACATTGTTAGATAGATGTCTTCTCTGTGGCAGTTATTGTAGGTAATGGACACACAACAGGGAGAAGATGGAGACTCACAAGAGCATCGGTGGAGATTTATCTAAAAATTGCAGGAGCTCAGCCAGCAGGTAGGGCTCTGTTGGTGTTGTCTTCGTCTTTTTCAGATTGGAGCGAAGCAGAAGGAGGAGACTCACAAGGGACCAGTGGAGATTTATCTGAAGTACACAGGAGAACATTTGGTTTATTGCTGGAGATCAGGCAGCAAGTAGAGAGAGCTCTGTTAGTCTTGTTTTTGTCTTTTGCAGATTAGACTGCGGCATGTGGAGAAATGGGAATCACAACTCAGCAATGACTGCAAACTGATGGTCTGGTTAGGTGTTTTCTGAATGGATGGATGGATGAATGAATGAAAAATAGATGTCCTTCCAAGAGGAAGGGGGTGGTGGTGGGCTTAGATAGTTAGATGTCTTGTCTGTGGCAGGTGTTTATTTTTCAAGTAATGAACACACAACAGGCAGAAGAAGGAAACTCACACGAGCATCGGTGGAGATTTATCTGAAGAACACTAGAGAACATCTTGTGCATTGCTGGAGCTCAGCCAGCATGTAGAGCTTTGTTAGTCATGTCTTTGTCTTTTACAGACTGGAGTACGGCATGTGGAGACAAATAGGAATCACACACCTCAGCAATGACTGGAAACTGATGGTTAGAGGTTATGTTTTTCCTGAATAGATGGATGATTGAAAAATAGATGTCCTTCCAAAAGGAAGGGGGTGGAGGTGGGCATAGATTGTTAGATGTCTTCTCTGTGGCTGTTATTTAGATTGTTAACCCTTGCTGTAGATTATGCAGTAAATAACAGTAAAATAGCCAATGTTTTGCTTTAATAAATAGAAACAGTATTTTACTGTAAAACAAGTAGAATTTGTATGAAATGGTGTAGTGCAAATAATAAATGACAGTAATTTACTTTATGCAGCCATTACAGGTAGTAACTGATAATGAATGGTCAATTACTGTTCAACAATTACTGTCTCATGTACTCTGATGCTTTATGCGTTTATGAAATGTTCAGAAATGTAAGGCTCTGCCATCTTAGTTTCTGTTTGTTTCTGCTGGGAGAAATTTCTCTCCGTGAGTGCGGGATTCAACGTTTATTTTCATTCAGCACTTTATTTTTTTAAAGCCAATTAAACTAAAAAGCAACTCAAATATTATTACTTTATAAAGTAATGCGTTACTTGTTACTTAGAAAAGTAATATTATTAGTTATTACGTAACTTGATTTACCCCTAACACAGTAGTACACCATCGGTGTCAAACTCAGTTCCTGGAGTTTCCACCCTACTTTAACACACAAGTCCTTTATACACTGCACGTGTTGTCTTTGTTTGATTGTAAATAGAAAATGTATTCATATATGCTGATTTGTTTAATTTTGGTTACATTTTTTGCTGTATTTGTTTGCTGTCAAAGCAATAAAATACATTTGTCTGAAGAATTGATGCTTTCTATTGGTAATAACAGTTAAGAATACTGATTAATTTGAGTGAAATTACAATAACTATATATGATATACTATTCATGTGTATGCAGTAGCTGTGAGTATGGAACTACAGTACAGTAATTAACTGCAAGCAAGCACGGGGGGCGACGCAGTGGGTAGCACTGTCGCCTCACAGCAAGAAAGTCGCTGATTCGAGCTTCGGCTGGGTCAGTTGGCATTTCTTTGTGGAGTTTGTGTTCTCCCTGTGTTCACGTGGGTTTTCTCTGGGTGCTTCTGTTTCCCCCACAAGTCCAAAGACATGTGGTACAGGTGAATTGGGTAAGCTAAATTGTCCGTAAAGTATGAGTGTTAATGAGCTGGATGGGCATCCACTGCGTAAAACATATACTGGATAAGTTGGCGGTTCATTCCGCTGTGGCGACCCCAAAATATTAAAGGGACTAAGCTGAAAAGAAAATGAAGTAAGCACTGTAAAAAAACAGTAAGGTCTAATACATTAATTACAGTATTTGTTTTTGTTAACATTAATGTAAATAAACTTTCATTGTTAATGCATGTGATCTCATAGGGCATTAACTAATATTAACAATTTAATTTTAATAAAACCGCCCAGATCTCTTTTCAAAACCTGGCAAAGTCTTGCAAGCAAACTTGCACACTGAAGCGTATAGTGCTGCTGAGCATAAATTCACCCTCACAAATCTCTTTTTTAAATGAAAATTTTCTACAGAATGTTTTATATTAATATATTTGGCCATATACATTAGATCAGTCAGTATCAAAGCCAAAACTTGAAAACAAAAACAAAAAACTCTTAAGATCACAGTTCAAAAATTAGTGCACCGAAATAGTACACACCACTGGTACTTCACAGCTACCGGTAGTGGACAGGCCTCAGCTGAGACCCCCAAACAAGACAAACCACCTGATTCTGGACCGCAGAAGATTGTCCTGATGCCCAGACTGAAGACGTCACCTGAATGACGGGAAGACACTTCAAAATTACTGCTTTTGTGGAGTTACAGATGGACCACAAGATACTGTTAGCTCTTCTCGGGAATAAATATATCGCACACAAACACACACACACACACACACAAAAGAATAAATCTTGCAGATATTAAGAATTAAATATTTATAATTCAAATATTTATTAATTACCTTATTTTAAAGAATATTTTTAATAAATAAAAAAATTCAATGTGTCGAAATGGGTGAGTGACTTTCACTAAAACACATGATTGAAAGTAATGGATTATTTCATTAAACATGTAATATTTACAGCCCAGGGTAAAAATAAAAATAATTGTTAACTGTCATAAAACTGTAATAAAGAAGATGACTCCAGCACTATTTTTTGGTAAAGAAGATGCATTTATTGATAATGCATCTTTCTTTATACCATAAAATATACATTACAAGTTTGAGCTTTCTTACGTCTAAGTAACTGGAGTTTTTTCACACCATAAAATTATAATAAGTTAATAAATATAAACGTTATTGTATTTTATATCCGAGAAAACAACAGCTCCTTCAAACAGTTGCGTCTGTTTATAGCGCACTGATGACCGGATTAAGATGGCGGCCGCGTTGACGTATCGAAGCGGACCATGAAGCGTCTAGCTATCTATTATATGATGTCTATGGCCCTTACTGCAGAGCAGCCTACTGAATGAATCTTTTTGTTGTGCTCGACTCCGAAAGATTCAAAGTACCAGGTTGAGTCACCAGAAAAACTTCATGTTAAGAGTTGGATCGAGGTAAAAGTATTGCAAAATACAGTTTATAAATATTAGAAGTTGAACACAGGTTTGTGTCATTGCAGACGTTTGTATGCCGTTTGTATAATTATAAAAATAACGCGAATCGTCAATTTTCTCACAAAAAAATGTTAGAAGTTTCAGCGACTTTTATTATGAAACATTGTTTGTCATTGTTGAAACGGAAGTGTATTCTGTTTGACAGATTGGACTACAGTTGGTAAAAACCAAAATGAGAGATACTGTTGGGTGTGTAATATCATAGAAAAATATGTATATGATGAAGCGAAGGTAGCGTTTTCAGTTACCGGCGAGTTTGTTGTTAGTTTCTTAAAAATTCAGTTAAAAAGTTCACGATGGGTTCAGAAGATGTGCTCAAGAGTGCTTCAACACTGGCCTCTTATAATGTTTTGCTTCAGGTACTGTTTACCACCGAACACAAATTGAATACACATTTATACATCTATAACAAAGCATCTTTACTAGTATATTTTATGCTGCAGGTGATGTTTCGAGTGTTGACGTTTATCTTGAACGCGTTTACGTTGCGGTTTGTGTCTAAGGAACTGATAGGCGTAGTTAATGTCAGGTGAGTTTAAGTTAACACAACAATGTATTACTTGAGTGAACTACTAACTGCAAGGTTTGCTTTTGATACAGGTTGATGCTGCTCTATTCTACATTGGTATTTCTTTCGAGAGAGGCGTTCCGGAGGGCGTGTTTAAGCGGTGAAGGGGCGGGGCGTAACTGGAGACAGGTCATCAACCTGTTATGGCTCACGTTAGTAAAAGTTTATTTTACATTACTTTTAAATGTATTATTCTTTTATTTCTCTCTGTCAAGTCTCAATTATTGTTATAGAGTCTGAAGGAAACTTATATTAGCTATAAACTGCATTAGTGCCCACCCACTGGGAAGAGTAGTCTAATGGAGAACAACATTAGATAACATACTAATGATGAGTAACATATTAAGTATCATGAGTTATGTAATTAGATTACTTTTCCAGGTAACTAGAAAAATTATGCTTTTAAATAATAATCTGAGGTTATTTCTTTGTTTAACAGAATTGTCTTAACATTTTGTAAACTATATTGAATAATCCCAAAGAACTGCTTGTTAACGCAAATTTATAATCAGCCAATCACATGGCAGCAACTCAGTGTATTTAGGGATGTAGACATGGTCAAGACTAGGTATGGGACAATAACCGTTTTTAAGGTATACCGCGGTTTGGAAAAGTCAAGGTTTTAATACCGCCAACTGTTCTTTTTTTTTTTTAGAACAGTATCTCCAGCAGAAAAAAATATCCAAATGTGTCGTTTTAAATTGTAAAGAAATCTGTGTTTTTGAAATTAATGAAGACAGCAGAAGTCAATGATTCATTTGAATTATTTAGCCTGATGTATTTACTGCTCAAAAATATCATAAATCTTTAAAAAGAAATAGAATATATTGCTTTCAAAGGGGAATTTTTTTTTGTTTTTTACCCAGACATTTAAAAAGAATATATTTTAGAGCATTATTCACAATACTGTGAACCGTGATATTTTTATCCAAGGTTATCATACCATCAGAATAGGCCCATGCCTAGTCAAGACGATCTGCTGCAGTTCAAACTGAGCACTAGAATGGGGAAGAAAGGTGATTTAAGTGTCTTTGAATGTGGCATGGATGTTGGTGCCAGACTGGCTGGTCTGAGTATTTCAGAAACTGCTGATCTACTGGGATTTTCATGCACAACCATTTACAGAGAATAGTCTAAAAAAGAGAAAATATCCAGTGAGTGGCAGTTCTGTGGGCGCAAAAGCCTTGTTGATGCTAGAGGTCAGAGGAGAATGGCCAGACTGGTTTGAGCTGATTGAAGTAACAGTAACTCAAATAACCACTCGGTACAACTGAGGTATGCAGAAGAGCATCTCTGAACGCACAACACATCCAACCTTGAGGCGGATGGGCGACAGCAGCAGAAGACCACACTGGCTGCCACTCCTGTCGGCCAAGAACAGGAAACTGAGGCTACAATTTGCACAGGCTCACCAAAATTAGACAACAGAAGATTGGAAAAACATTGCCTGGTCTGATGAGTCTCGATTTCTTCTGCGACATTCAGATGGTCAGAATTTGACATCAACAACATGAAAGCATGGATCCATCCTGCCTTGTATCAACAGTTTAGGCTGGTGGTGGTGGTGCGATCGTGTGGGGGATATTTTCTTGGCACACTTTGGGCCCATTAGTACCAATTGAGTATCATGTCAACGCCACAGCCTATTTGAGTATTGTTGTTGACCATGTTCATTCCTTTGTGACCACAGTGTACCCATCTTCTAATGGCTACTACCAGCACAATAATGCACCATGTCATAAAGCGTGAATCATCTCAGACTGGTTTCTTAAACATGACAATGAGTTCACTGTACTCAAATGGCCTACACATTTACAAGAACTCAATCCGATAGAGTACCTTTGGGTATGGTGGAACGGGAGATTCACATCATGGATGTGCAGCTGACAAATCTGCAGCAACTGCGTGATGCTATCCTGTCAATATAGAGCAAAATCTCTGAGGAATATTTCCAGTCTTGTTTTATCTGTTCCGCAAAGGATTAAGGCAGTTCTGAAGGCAAAATGGGGTCCAATCCGGTACTAGTAAGGTGTACCTAAAAACGTGGCCAATGAGTGTGCATGCAAATTGTTAAAAATGTTAAAAGAAATATTGTTTATGTATTCAATCTCGTTTTATTCCCCATTTTATTTCCTGCCAACCTCAACATCAGTGTTGTTGTTTTATTATCTTTCCCTTCCTCGCAGATTTCCTCTGGGCTGTGTGTGGGGTGTGTTGTTGGTGTGTGTGTGGTGTTGGGTTCTCCAGGCTCCAGATCCGGACTCCATCCCACATTACGTTCCTGCTGTTGGATTGTTCTGTTTAGCTGCACTTACAGAGCTGCTGGCTGAACCTCTCTGGGTTCTTGCACATGCGCACATGTTCGTCCGGCTAAAGGTGTCAAACTATTTACTCTTTATACCAAGCATTGTTCAATGAATAGGATGAAACTCTCTGATCAAATGATGCACATTCACAGGTGATTGCTGAAAGTTTAGCCATGATTGCTAAATGTCTTGTTACTGTAGTGTTGGTGGTGTCTGCGCCTCAGTGGGGGCTCTTTATCTTCTCTGCAGCCCAGGTCTGTATGTTTCCACACTGAACATAGATTGTGCTTACAGTGCCTTTCTGTTTCTAATCTCTTGTTTTCGTTTGACAGTGTGTCTATACAGGGTTTTTGCTGACTTGTTATGTGTTATACTTCATCCATTTCCTTGGATCAGAGGAAGCGGAGAAGAAATCGTTCCCTGTTCATCGCATGACAGATCTTCTGCCATCCAAAGTGGATCATGAGGTGACTTTTTAAAAATAAAATTACTCTGGAGTGAAACAAATATGCTATATAAGCCCATGTTTTTTTTGTTTTGTTTTTAGCCACTGCTAAACTGGAAGTTGACCACACTAACCTGGAGCTTTTTCAAACAGTCATTTCTTAAACAAATACTCACTGAAGGTAAGTGACTGTTGTGTTCATTTATACAGAATTATTTAGTCTGAATGTTATTTGGGGGCAGATATATTTTATTTTAAGGTGTCCTGGTTACAGTATAGCTATTATTTTAACTACTGAGGAATGTACTTGTTAAATGGTTAGGGTTAGGTTTGGTTTAGTTGCATGTAATTGTTAGCGCATTATTAATTGTAATTACTATAGTAAGTATTTGAAAAATGTGCAACAAAGACTCAAAATAAAGTGTTACATTTTTTTAAAAATAGAAATCGATTTTTTATTTCCAGGCGAGCGTTATGTGATGACGTTTTTGAATGTGCTTAATTTTGGAGACCAGGGTGAGTTTGTAAACAAAATCAATTTACACAAACAGTGAATTTGTTTTTAATGTTTTTTTAAACATCAAAGTAATAAAAGTGTATATCAGATTTAACTTATTTTCTGTACAAAATGCTATTTAATGTTAAATTTACTTGGCATATATAGAGCAATAATTATTGTTAACACTTTACAATAATGTTGTATTAGTTATTGTGTTTACTAACATTAACAAACAATGCACAATACATTTATTACAGTGTTTATTCATCTTTTTAAATGTTAGTTGATGAAAATCAAGTCATTTATTGTTACGGTAGTTCATGTTAACTCGCAGTGCATTAAAGGCCACCTATGATGAAAATCATCTTTTGGAAGCTGTTGGACAGAACTGTGTGTAGGTATAGTGTGTCCACAGTTATATTAGGGGTTAAAATAACAACAATAAGTCTCTTTTTTTTTTTTTTTTTTTTCCTGACGTTAAAATGTGCTGTTTCCCCGCCCTCCGATTTGATTGACAGCATGTCAGCAAATGACAACATGTCTCCGTAGTAACGCGTATAATAATATCAACAAGACAGGACGTATGCAAAACAACTGGGATTAAAAGATCTGTTTAGCTCGCTGTGATCATCAATCATCATCAAATGTGTTCAAGAATGAGTTTTACTAAAGTTTTTTAAAGTTTAAAGTTTTTATAACAGTGCATGTTTGTAATGAATTACAGCGTTTTACTTCATCATCACAGCCGCATGTCTGTACAATTATAAAAGAAGACGCTTCAATCCCAGTTTGTGGACGTTAAATCAGGTTTATTTTGTACAGAAACATAACGGATATCCATACAGCAGTGGATATTAGCGTGTATCCTGTCACATTTGCCGTGCAAAAACAGTGCAAAGTTAAACGTGCGCTGTGTATGTCTGCGTGTGTGTGCGTCCGTGAACTCTGTAACACCATTGGGTGACTCATTGTTGCAGCTTCACAACAAATACATCAAATAATCATTGGGAAAGTTCTCACTGTAGAATTTCTCACAAACGTTCATGAGATCTGCTTTCTTCATGTCTGTCACTGTGCTGCTTATCTGACGCAGCCGAGGCGGAGATTAAGGCACACTCTGACAGGCACGTGGGAACGGTAGGCGGGGAGAACAAGCATTAAAGGCGCAGGTAAAAAAAACAGCTACAATGTGTTCAGAGCAGAAAATTCCAATGTTCTGAAAGCTATAATAAATAATCTGATGGGTGTTTTAATCTGAAACTTTACAGACACATTCTGGAGACACAAAAGACTTATCTTAAATCTTGAAAAAGGGGTGAAATAGGTGCAAACAAGCATGAGTTTGGATTTTAATAATGCATTAGTACATGTTGGACTGTGACTAATAAATGCTGTACAAGTATTGTTCATTATTACTTCATGTCAGTAAATACATTAACTCAAATTAACTAATGAAACCTTCTTGTAATGTGTGGCTGAATCATTTATTGACATTTTAAAATACTCTTTAAAGATCACTGCCCTAAAATACTATTTAATTGTAATTAATTAAATTGACTATTATCACTTATTATTGTATGCATTTTTAATAAGTACAGGCCACAAAATGTATAATCAATGTATCATTTTTAGATAAATATGTCTGTAATGCATTATTGTCGGAGTGGAGTGTTATTTCACCATTTGATTTTTGTAACATTTTATTGCAAACAAGTTTTTCAAAACTTGGCTTTGCAAAAATAGGCTTTGTATTTAGATAGAAATCACTTTTGCACATTTACGTTTGTTTAAAACATTTTTTTACAGGAGTTTATGATATAATAAATAATCTGGGCTCAATGGTGGCAAGATTTCTGTTCTTGCCCATTGAGGAGAGTTTCTACGTGTTCTTTGCTAAAGTCCTGGAGCGAGGACGAGACGTACGACATCAGAAACAAGTCAGTATGCGTTTATGTGCCTGACTTTTATTTCACCAGCCAGATGTGTGCTTTGATAATTGTTAAATGCTGATTGGTCCACAGGAGGAGGTTTCCATGGCAGCTGAAGTACTGGAATGTCTTCTGAAGCTGGTGCTTTTGATTGGTCTGATCATCACAGTTTTTGGTTACGCATATTCTCATCTCGCACTTGACATCTACGGCGGAGATCTTCTGAGTAGCGGAGCTGGTGAAATACTGGAGAACTTTTATTTTCAGTTTAAAGGAATACATTTTTTATTTGTGTTTGTGTGTGCTGTAAAAGTTGAAATGGTTTGTTTGTGTGTTTTGCAGGGCCAGCTCTCCTACGGTGTTATAGTTGTTATGTTCTGCTGTTAGCCATTAATGGAGTGACGGAGTGTTTCGTTTTTGCTGCCATGAGCAAAGAGGAGGTTGACAGGTGAAAAACAAAATGATTATATATAGAGTATTGTTCTAAAGTTTAGGATCAGTATATAATTACCATACATTTTTAAAAGAAGCCTTTTAAGCTCACCCAGGCCTTAATTTGGAATTATACGCCCCCTGTTAATTTTTTCCCCAATTTCTGTTTAACGGAAAGAAGATTTTTTTAACACATTTCTAAACATAACAGTTTTAATAACTTATCTTTAATAACTGATTTATTTTATCTTTGTCATGATGACAGTAAATAATATTTTACTAGATATTTTTAAGACACTTCTATACAGCTTAAGGTGACGTTTAAAGGCATAACTAGGTTAATTAAGTTTACTAGGCAGGTTAGAGTAATTAGGCAAGTTATTGTATAACGATGGTTTGTTCTGTAGACTATCAGAAAAAAATATAGCTTAAAGGGGCTAATAATTTTGACCTTAAAATGGTGTTTAAAAATTTAAAAACTGCTTTTACTCTAGCCAAAATAAAACAAATAAGAAGGAAAATTATTATCAGACATACTGTGAAAATGTCCTTGCTCTGTTAAACATCATTTGGGAAATATTTAAAAAAGAAAAAAAATCAAAGGAGGGCTAATAATTCTGACTTCATATATATATATATATATATATATATATATATATATATATATATATATATATATATATATATATATATATATATATAATTTTTTTAAAGAAATATTTTTAGATATTTTATTAGATACAAATTAATACATTTATTATATATTAAAATGTTTTATTTGTATGTTATTTAATGATTTTAATATATATTATATTGTTATTATTATATACCAAATTAATATTATTATATTTTTACCATTTTAAAATTAAAAAATGTATAATTTATTCTTGTGATGTCACATGATCTTTCAGAAATTAGTCTAATATACACTACCTGACAAAAGTCTTATAGTATTGTAGTAATACCAGTTCGTTTTTTAACTTGCAGGAAAATAGATTTTGGTCTCAATGATGAGAACAGCACACAAATCATACACTACCTGACAAAAGTCTTGTCACCTATCCAAGTTTTAGAAACAACAAATAATAACTTGACTTCTAGTTGGTCATTTGGTATCAGAAGTGGCTTATATAAAAGGCAAAAGCCTCTAGATTACGCTTATTTTACCTAAATAAAATATGATCATGCCTTAATTTTTAATTATTTAATTAGGACAGTAAGGTCTGACTTTGCTTAGACAAAAGTCTTGTCACGTAACAGAAATAATGTACAGTGTAGAATATAAAGTTATGGTGCAGTGGAAAAAGAATGAATATTGTGTCTGACTCCCATGAGCTTGGATGACTGCATGCATACATCTCTGCAATGACTCAAATCCCTTATTAATAAAGTCATCTGGAATGGCAAAGACGTTTTTGCAGGACTTCATCAAGATTCTTTAGATTCATCTTTAATGCCTCCTCCATCATCTTACCCCAGACATGCTCAATAATGTTCATGTCTGGTGACTGGGCTGGCCAATTCTGGAGCACATTGACCTTTGCTTTCAGGAACTTTGATGTGAAGGCTGAAGTATGGGAAGGAGCGCAATCCTGCTGAAGAATTTGTCCTCTCCTGTGGTTTGTAATGTAATGGGCAGCACAAATGTCTTGATACATCAGCCTGTTGATGTTATCATCCACTCTGCAGATCTCTCACACGCCCCCATACTGAATGTAACCCCAAACCATGATCTTTCCTTCACCAATCTTGACTAATATCTGTGAGAATCTTGGGTCCATGCGGGCTCCAATAGGTCTTCTGCAGTATTTGTGATGATTGGGATGCAGTTCAACAGATGATTCATCAGACAAATCTACCTTCTGCCACTTTTCCAAATGATCAACTAGAAGTCAAGTTATTATTTGTTGCTCTTACAACTGGGATCAACGACAAGACTTTTGTCAAGTAGTGTACTGATTTGATGGTCAAGAAACATTTCTTATAATGTTGAAAGCAGCTGCTTAAATTGGTATTGCAATTATTTTCAGGGTTCTATGATGAAATTTGTACGCAACACTTCATTCATTTTTGTGCATCAATCAATTGAATTAACTCTTGTATATTAAATGTATTCATTTCTTTTTATAAATTTTTCATTTTTTCGAAATGAAAGTAGTCAAGTATTTGAGCATCGTCAGTTTTATAATAAATTCTTTTAACATCCTTTTGTTTCTCTTGCTTTCTAGATATAATCTAGTGATGCTGGGCCTGTCAGCCTCTTTTCTGCTGCTGTCTTATTGGCTAACCTGGATGTTTGGGGGCGTTGGCTTCATTCTGGCAAACTGCTGTAACATGGCTTTACGAATCACCCATAGTATTGTTTACATACGTCAGTACTTCATGCAAAGTGAACACAGGCCGCTGTGGGGGCTCCGCCCACATTCTGCTGTCGTTGTAGCACTTGGAGCGAGTGCTGTCATCACAGCTTTCTCTGAGGTATCGTACAGTGTGACTTGTTTATGTTTACATGACAAAAAAGTATTAAAAAGTGTATTAAATGTATTAAAAGTGTAGTATACAATGCCAGTTAAATGTTTAGAGGTTATGATTTATAAAGGTTTTAACGAAGCCTCTTCTGCTCACTGAGGTTCTATTAATTTGATATAAAAATATAATAATATCTTAATTTCAGCATAAATTAACCATGTTTTATATGAATGTGCATTAAACATTTATTTATTTATTAAAAGCTCCAGGCATCAGTGTTACGTGACCCTGCAGAAATCATACTAATATATACAGATTTTCTGCTCAAGCAACATTTCTGATTACTATTATCATTGTTGAAAACAGCCGTGGTGCATCATTTTTTGTGCACACTTTTATATATCACTATTCAAAACTAGCATAATAAAATACTTTAATTTATGAAGGCATTAAATTGTGACAGTAAAGAAATGTCAGAATGTATATAATGTAAAATATGTAGGATTCAGTAAAATATAACTTTTCTGTTCATCAAAGAATGCTAAATGTAAAATGTATTATGGTTTGCACAAAAAAACAAAGTACCATTATTAATAACAGGGCAGCAGTAATAACTGATCATAACAGAGAGTGAAATCAGCATATTACAATGATTTCTAATGCTTGATTTTTCATGTGACCCTGAAGACTGAAAAAAATCAGTTTTATTGTATTTATTAATCAAATAAATGCAGCCTTGTTGATCAAGAGGTGACTTTCAAAAACAATAACATGACTTAATAGTTATTAAAACTATTATGTATAGAAATGTCTTATTTTGTTAAACAGAAATAGGGGGAAAATATACAGGAGTGCTAATAATTCTGACTTTAACTGTGCGTGTGATATCGTTCTCAAAAAGACTAAACGTTGTATAATGCATTCCAGGCCTTTAGCTGGCAATGTTGGAACATTGTAAAGAAAAATATTGCATCAGTTCACATTTGGGTCCTGTAGTCCAGCTTTGATATAATTGTCAAAAAACAGCACCTGTTTTCAAAAGTTTCAAAACTGTTGATGTGCACATAAACAACCAAATGCTTAATCGTAAATAATCTTAATTGACAATTAAAGCTCATTCTGTTTTGTAACACTTCATTATGTGTTTCAGAGCGTGTTTTGCTGTGATGGCGGCTGGTTGCTGAGACTTTTCCATGTAGCTGTTGGGGCCGTTTGTCTCCTGACTGTGGTGATCACAGTTTTTCTAACAGAAACGAGACTTGTGCAGTTTGTCAAGACTCAGTTGTTACCCAAATACAACAAGAAACGTACTTGAGCTTTTATTTTGAAAGCTGCTGACAGCGAAACCTCTCTTAACTGAGGTCGACACTAACATGGCATGGACCAAATGTTGCAGATTTGAATATCTCGCACTTTATTTTTATTTTTTGGTTTGTTTTTTTAATGAGAGTAAAAGATACAGTTTCTCCATATGCAGTTTTTCTAAACTAAAGAAGATGCTGACAGTTTGAAGATGGTAAGATGCAGGATATAACTTAGTTATAAGTTATGCAAAGATATCACGGGGTCCATCAGATCGTACCAACTGTTTTAATGTGCCTGTCATTCCTCTATTGATACAAGGATTGCATTAAGATTCTCTTTAAATAAAACATTGATGCTTTATTTGAGAGACTAAAGGTGTAAAGTACATTGACTAAATATTTTATTGTTTATATTATGTGTTATATGTTACTAGATGTACTCTGCAAATCAGCGGTGACTTTGTATAAATGCCATGTATGAATGAGGTCAAAATAAATGTAAACGGTACTGGTTGCCATTGTTTTTGAAAATATTTTAGATGATACTGGATACTATTTACTATTCAAATTTGTTTGGGTACAAATAAAAGTTTTTCTATTCTGATAGTACTGATTTCTGACTTTAATTTGCATGCAGTACACTTGGGGGGTCAGTAAGTGTTTTTTTTTTTATCAAAGTGACTAACATT
This sequence comes from Danio kyathit, assembly GCA_903798195.1. Classification (NCBI taxonomy): domain Eukaryota; kingdom Metazoa; phylum Chordata; class Actinopteri; order Cypriniformes; family Danionidae; genus Danio; species Danio kyathit. The sequence continues at coordinate 49,688,132 of LR812524.1, read as the reverse complement.
TTTGATGGTGTCTTAATGATTTCTATGAGTATGTTTAAGTAAAATTTCATTTTTGTTTCGCCAATGATCACATTTATTAAAACTTGTTTATTAAAATTGCGCAAAACAAGCAAAAATGTAAAATGTTTTCAGACATTTGAAATAATTTGAGATCAAAAAATACCAAAGCTTCAAAATAGCTGTAGAACAGTAGTCATTTTGTGTGCAAAAAAAGACTAGTTATTACATTGTTTTTCAGAGAATAATTAAATGATTCATTCTAACATTGAATTAATTGTATTAACGTAACACATTTGTTTTGATGCTTCGCTCTCACCTTAGACCCATACACAAGGACAACTGTTGGTTAAACCCTGACACTGAAAGAAAAAAGGGAGGATTTTGAGTCATCCTTCAAATAAAAAAGTGTCATTCCAAAGCAATACGTAAAGAGACAAATTACAGTCCATAAACAAGTTCTTAGAAACCCTCAAAACAAACAAACACAACAGTCAGTGTACAAACAAACACGAGCAGCACTCCAACATGAACAATAAAGCAGACACAAACCATAAACTGTTTTCATTTCTGTACTGCTGGAACTAATTGAAGATGTCATCTTTAAACAACCATGTGTCTATCCTACAACAACAACAGTGACTGAGATTAAATGGGAGGAGGAGCAGTGTGACTCACACTTTGGCCAAAGGAATTATGGCCCATGTGGGATTGGACTATGGGAAGGGACGAGTTGAGTGTGTATACCATATAAACGGACACGCATTTACACTTCGTATAAAACAGAAACTTCAGGAAGACCGCGGACTTTAAGAGTTGACCATGTCTCAAGTAAGAGAAAGAAGAAATACCGAGATCAACTGAAACTCATTTTTGTTGTCATTCATTGTTTGTCATTTATTATTTGTTTTGTTCTTCTTTTGTTCTCTTTTTCAGCAGGGCGAACAAGAGGAAGTGAAGAGGCCTGAGGTAAAAACGGAGGATTTGATTGGAGCCAGAGATAAACTGGCATCTGGAACTGAGGTGAAGAGCAAGACTTTTGAGGTGATGCAGGAATGTGGTGAGTCCCGCTGCAGAAACTGCCGTAATTCAGTGTTTTATGTGAGGTTTTAAGTGTCCTCATGTCCTTGTTTTTTTTGACTTCGCGCCAAGAGGAAAAGAATAATTATGTGTGTTTGGTTTAGTGTTTCCACTCCATATATAGCAGAAAAAACGAGAGAGGACACTCGTTTATCACGTCTTATGTGCTTACATTGTAGTTAGGGTTTCTGCAGGTTTCAGCAAGTTAAATTTAAGGCTTTTAAAGACATTTTTAAGACGATTATGAATGAAATTGTAGACTTATACAGGGCTAAATGCTAAGGTTTTTTTTGTCAAATATCCCAGTTAATGAGTTTTACTTGCTCTATCAAAAATTATTCAAATTTAATAATATAATAATAATAATTTTGTTTCAATATTTTTAAATTCATTTTCAAATATATCCATTCACAACCCTATAACTCAAGTATAGAACAGAATATAGCTGTCAATTACTTTAGTCCACAATAATAATCTTAATTTAATAATAAAAAAAATATTTGTCAGGTCAGTATCTTTAGTGGTAAATAAATGGAGAACTTTTAAACAAATGTTACTGTAAGAAAAGTAATTAAATGCTATTTTTAAATGAAAAGTTTTTTTGAGATGGATTGTTGGTGATTGTATGGGTGTTGATGGCCAGATTGGCCTAAAATGTATCTATTGAGATTTAAGACCCCACGGATACCCTGGTAGCCTTTTATTGTCTTGAATTTAAGACCCTAGTTGTTACATTTTACAATGTATTACCAGTTTATCTCAATTGTATATGGGTCAACAGTTTTATGTAAAATAGAATTTACAAATGTGATTTTATGAACATTGAAAACCTTAAATACAGTTATCTACTTTCCTGTTTCAAATAAGAAAATAATGTAAAATGAGTTCCTTCATTCAGCCAAATATTGTATTTGCGTTCAAATAAAACATTTGATTTATTAAAAAATATAACATGACATAAGTTTACCATGTTAAATATAATTTAAAAACGTTTATGTTGGCAAATGGACAAAGCCGTGTGTTTTGAAGTATAAAGATTTAAAAGGGCAGTTAATCAGTATTTTTAGGGCTGCACTGAGATTCTTAAATAGTGTTTTAATTTGTCATCAAATAATTCTTGTTCAAAACATGCCTGACAAGGTATTTGATATATAAAACTATTATTAATCTAAATTACTTCTAAGTGGGTTTTTTTCTAAATCAGGATTAAAATTCTAACGTATGTCAGTTATCAAAGACTACTAAAATTTGCTTTGTGTCATTTTAAGCATGTTTAGTTCTGGTAAATGTGGCACTTAGCATTGAGGAAACTGAGATTAAAATGTGTTCTGAGTATCGTTCTGTTTCTGCTTTTAGAACGAGCTGGGAAAGCCGCTCCATCTGTCTTCAGCAACGTTCGCTCAGGATCAGAGACTGCCTTTAACAAACCCACCAAGAGGAAGTAACATTGTAGGACCATTCTGTTTTACTGAATCATAAAGCTGAAACGCGTGGTGCAAATTAAGACTGTAGGAAAATAAATAAAGTCTAAAAAAAAAATCTGAAAATGAATAGGTATTCAAATTCTATTCTTTATAACATGCATCATAATGTTAATAAAAGTTGAGTGATCTTTTGTGAAAGTATGACCTTAAAAACAAAAAATCTAATTTCCAATTTAAAGTTTCTGGTCAGATAGAAAATTATTCTGTTGCTTTAGTTGAAATCATGTTAAACATTTAACAATAAGACATTAAAAACTTAATTCAATGCAGTGTATTTCACATTAATATCAAAAAAGATTTATTTTCAAAACAACACAAAAACAAAGGACAACAGAGGACCCTTTTTTTTTACCTAAGAATAACAAAAATGGGGTTTAAAACGAAAGAAATCAGTTTGAAGCCATGTTATTCTTGAAGTTTACGTTGCTCTTCTTCTTCCAGACTTTTGTTACCCGAACCGGTATAAAATTTTAGTAGCCATGCATTGTTTGGCTTAGAACAGCTGTCATATTTTGAAAATATCACAGCAAATGTGAACTAAACCATTAAAGCAAACTAAAGCAGGGTGTACAGAGGAGGCAAGTGCTGAAGTTATTTCATGAACTTGGTGTGCTGATCTTGTAGAATCTTTGCAGAAGATTTGGCATCATAGAAGAGTTCATTAATTTCTTCCACGTGTTCTTTTTCGACTACTTCCCTCCCCTGAACTCGTGCCAACAGACTGGCAGGGGTCAACAGCTGCACTGCATATCTGGATTTACAAAAGAAGACATATTCGCCACAATTATATAAACAAACTGCAGAAATGATACAGTCGCCGGACACTTTATTGGGTACACCCATTCATTTAAGAGACTTTGAAGATGACATGGTTGCTGGTGCCAGATGAACTGATCAGAGTATTTCAGAAACTGCTGATTTAGTGGAGTTTCACGAACAACCGTCTCAAGGATTTAAAACAAATGATCCAAAAAAAAAAAAAGATCAAATTCTTTGAGTGCCAGAGATCAAGAGAATGACCAGACTGGTTCAAGATGATTAAAAAAATTCAACAGTAAGTCAAATAAATGTGTGTTAAGCCAATGTTTTCTCTCCCACCTTAGGGAGCACATTTACTATGGGCAGTACAACTCTTACATGTTGTGTTGCTGACTCTTATGGCAATACATCATATTGCCTATATTAAAGGCACGACCTGACATGGAAGAGAAAACACTGGCGAACAAAGTTTTTTTGGTGTACAAAACTGTTCTTGGAGCTTCGTATGATTACAGTTGAACCACTGAAGTCACATGGACTTGTTTTGACAATGTTTTGGGTTCCTTTTCTGGACTTTGAACAACTCATGACCCTTGCTGTCTATAGAGCTCTCAGATTTACGTCCTATTCACACGGAGTGTCAGCATCAACGCTTCCCATTCACTTTGAATGGGTGACGTCAAGCGTTGCCAAACTGAATTGTGGATCCGTCAGCACTACATTAGTGACGTTAACTTGGGAATTTTCTCAACTTTTCAAGCGCCAGTGGAAGATTCAGCGAATCAAATCGCTTTATGCAAATACCCCAGCTCAGACTGAAGCCAATTGCAGTCTAATTAACTGACTGACGCTGCTATGATGATCATGTCAGCCCCAACTTCAGACACACCCTCTGTCAAGTGTTGACGCTGACGGCCGAGTGAATGTACCGTTAATCTAAAATATTCTAATTTGTGTTGTGAGATGAACGAAGATCTCAGGGGATTGGATCAACGTGACGGCGAGCAATTTAACAATTTCCATTTTTGGATTAACTAATCCTAAAGGTTCAGGCTGCTGTTACTATAATGGTGTTGATATAATTTCCTGGCACACTTTGGATGTGTTACAACCAATTGAGCATCATTTAAACACCACAGCCTGCCTGAGTATTGTTTCTGACCACGTCCATCTCTTAATGACACAGTGAACCCATCTTGAGTTGGCTACTTCCAGCTGGATAATACAGCAAGTCACAAAGCTCTAATGATCTCAAACTGATTTCTTGAACATGACATTCAACATTTAAATCTCGTCCGCAGCCACCAGATCTCAACGCAGTAGGAAAGTTCTGGAACAGTAGTTTCACATCACTAATGTGCCGCCTATAAATCTGCAGAAACTGTTATGCCACCATTTTAATATGGACCAAGATCTCTGAGGAAAGATCCCAGCAACTTCTATGCCAGGGAGAATTAAGGCAGTTCTAAAGGCAAAAGGGGGTCCAATGCCGTACTTGAGATGTACCCAATAAAGTGTCTGGTGAGTGTAAATTCATAATAATAAATACCAGAGAATAAAAAGGATTGATTGGAAGTAATGAATATTACCTGAGGGTTGTCTTGGTACCGATCTCTCCAAGATGAGATAATGCCTCCTCGCTGATGTTGAGGCCTTCTGTCTGAGCTCGGATCTTTATGATCTAGAAGATCAACATGCACATTAAACAACAGAATGTAATGTCTACCTTATCTATTTATAATGTAAAAGCGTATTTGATTAAGGACTTGTTTTGTCAAATCGTTGACGCTCACCTGTTTCATTTCTTGAGGAGTGTACAGCATAGTTCTGATAATCATAACTCGATCCAGTAGATCCAGTGGAATTCCATGAGGAGAGCTGATGTCCTCTGTCCCCCTAAAGCAGAAGCACGGTGAAGCTATATCAGGGCTCGAAATGAACCTTTTTGCTTGGTAGCACTAGTGCTCCTAACTTCAAAAATTTAGGCGCACAAGTCAAAATTTAGACGCACCAACCAATTATGAGCACCGTTGCTAAGTTTTATACAAGCAGATTTATTGCATTTGAAATCTACGGAGACCCGGAAGGGACGTGATGGTGAAAAAAAAACTGAGTGGGAGAAAAAAAAATGGGTGGGAGAAAAAAAAACAGTGATAGGAAAATATATATTTTTAAAAGTTTTTGCGTTCCCTCGCAAAACTGTTTTTTCACAAACACTTCCTGTTCACTTCATACATGTCAACCCTCCCGTTTTTGCTTGGATTATCCCCTATTTTACAATTCTATCATCATATCATTCAGTATTTTCCCATATTTCTTGTGTATTTTTAATCTTGAATGCATGCTGAAATGAATATAAAAATGTCTTCATTCACTTTCTTTTCATTAAAGCTGTACGTCGATCATCACCCTTCATATGCAACCTCTGAATCAGCGAATGCATGTATGAGCCAATGACTGGTATAAGCTTTGACCGACAGAAGCGCTCCGTATGATAAACTGATCCCAGATCAGCTTCTGTACTAAATGTAAATAAAAATGTAAAACAGGAAATGCGTTGGGACCATTGTTTTTGTTTACAAACCTCAAAATGGTCTATAATAATTACTAACACATTATTAAATATATTCTACTTAATCAAATTAATGGACCTGAGGTAATGTAAAAGTATAACTAGTCACTTAACAAATGTTAGAGAATAAACACTAAAAACTTAACTTTTATAACCTAAAGTGTTACAAAATAAACATTAATCTAAAAATATTGTGTTCACTTTCAAGATACCTAATGAATTAATGAATGTTGATAATTATTACCTACATATGATAACACACATGTCCAACTTTATCAAACACACACCTGATTAGGCAGTTTCCTCGATTGGATGCAAACACTACAATGGGGGCGATGGAGCTCTCCAGGGCTCGATGCAGGTAAGTGAAACACTCAATGTCCAGCATGTGAACTTCATCAATAAACAGAACACCCGGAACCAGCTCTGCAACACCCTGATCAATGTACTTGTTCACAACCTTATTGATCTCCCCTCGCAGTTTATCTGCATACACACAAAGACAGTTAAACATAGATCGATCCAAAATCTTGTTAGGATAATCAGCTTCATTCATGTTACCTGTGATTTCTGTCTTTTTGGGTTTCATCAGTTGACCCATCATAGAAAGTATGTCCTGGCCTCCCTGAAAGACACGGTCACCAAATTATTATATTTACTGATATACATTAGAAATAGCATGATGTTTGTTGGCTCATACCTGTGGTCTTGCATTAGCAATATCCAGGTCATGAAGTGTAACATCCTGAATAATCTCTTTCTTCTTGTGTACGTCACCTTTGGGTAGAGGTACATACTCTTCCGCCTCCAAATCAAACTCTGTTGCAAATGTGTCACATCGTCCCTGTCTCTGCAGCGCAAAAAAAGAAAGAAAGGTGGATTATAAATAAAGATATCATAACAAGTGTTGTGTAGGCCTGTCACAATAATCAATATATCAACTTATCACACAACAAATGGACATGACCTCAAACAATTTTAGTGATGCAATGTACAGTTGAAGTCAGAATTATTCGCCCCCTTTTAATTTTTTTTTCTTTTTTAAATATTTCCCAAATTATGTTTAACAGAGCAAGGAAATTTTCACAGTATGTCTGATAATATTTTTTCTTCTGGAGAAAGTCTTATTTGTTTTATTTCGGCTAGAATAAAAGCAGTTTTTAATTTTTTAAAAACTATTTTAAGGTCAAAATTATTAGCCACTTTAAGCTAATTCTTTTCAATAGTCTACAGAACAAACCATCATTATACAATAACTTGCCTAATGACTAGGGCCAGACGGAATCTGCGGAGAATTTTGGTAAAAATCTGCGGATTTCTGCGGAATTATTTTGGGAGTCTCATAACTAAAACCTTAATATGTGAAATATGTGTAATTTAAAAACTGAATAAATTCAGATTTACACACATTTACTCAAGTAAATAAAAAGAATTAATGATGGGCTAAAAAATCTGCGGAAAATCTGCGGAATTCTGCCCGCGCAGATTTCGTGTGGGCCTACTAATGACCCTAACCTGCCTAGTTAACCTAATTAACCTAGTTGGCCCTTTAAATGTCACTTTAAGCTGTATAGAAGTGTCTTGAAAAATATCTAGTAAAATATTATTTACAGTCATCATGACAAAGATAAAATAAATCAGTTATTAGAGATGAGTTATTAAAACTATTATATTTAGAAATGTATTGATAAAATATTCTCTCCGTTAAACAGAAATTGGGAAAAAATTAAACAGGGGGGCTAATTCAGGGGGGCTAATAATTCTGACTTCAACTGTATATCGCCCATACATATAAACCAATTCTAGCAACATTTTAGCTGATTGTGCAACATCTCATCTGTATTGGTGGTGTCAGTATGGTTAAAAAAACACTGTTCTTCAGAAACCTATGGGTGACGTCACGGATACTACGTCCATATCCTTTACAGTCTATGGTCTAAACCAGCACAAAACAAACTAATATTTACTGTTCTATTATTTTTCACAAAAAAAGGCACTTTTGAATATCGTAAACCTCTATGTAGGTTTAAATTTGTTCGGTTATTCACAAAATTTCAAATTTTTATAACTGCATTTATTTGATCAGCTATTCCTGTAATGGTGAGAATTTTCTGCATTGTTAGTCCAGTGTCCCATGATCCTTCAGAAATAATTACATGCTTATTTGGCATTCAAGAAACATTTATTTTTATTATCAAGAGTAAAAACTATTTTAAGGCTTAATATTTTTGCAAAATACTCAAACTTTTATTTTCTTTTAGGATTTTTTAAATGAACTCAAACTCCATTTATTTGAAATATAATCTGTTGTAGCATTATTAAAGTCTCTTTTACTTTGAATTCCCTTAATCCATTCTTGTTTAATAAAAGTATTACGTTCTTTTAAAAATACGAGACAATCTCGTCCTTTATTCCACTGCCAGACTACCTGCCCACCTGCACTGACAAAAGATTACTTCAACATGCCAACTATAGAACCGCAAGAGAGAGAATAGCTAAGCATATCTGTCCATACCTTGACTGCCCCACTGTTAGCCTCGATGTAGATAACATCACCGACCTCCACTCTCTCCTTCTGCAGACTTTCATAGATACTGGGATCCAGCTGCAGGAGAGATGAGATATGACTTCAAACAACCACATAATCAGCTTCCATCCAGCTTATCTCTGAAATATTAGCATGCAGAAAAAAAACAACAACATGCTTGCACTTCCTTACCTTTAACTGTTTGGTTCCTTTAGCTGTCTTCAAACCGATAATGACATGACTGATAGTTTTACCGTAGCCTCCCATTGGGTTCTCCGTCTCACAAGGAGTCAGTTCGGTGACCTCTCCTTCATACACCTCTTTAGTCTCCTTGATACGCAGACCTAAGTGTCACAAAACTGAATTTTAGATACTAGAATGACAAACACTTCTAATAGGTTTTCGGTTTTACTAAACCACTACATTCTTTACAAAACGACATATTTCATTACATATTAAAAAGCAGAGTGTGTTTTCAATGGCTCATGGCAGTATATTTCTCTGTCAGCACAGTAATAATATGTGCATTCATGCATATCTCATTTGATCACATAGTCTACATTGTTTCAGAGTCACACTGGCAGTGTATTATGCTACAGTGTGTGTTGGGGGTTGTGTACGAACTAGAAGTACAGTACAAGGTCAGGCTCAAATCTATAGGAATACATAAAGGAAACTCTACAGATTTCACACTCTTTATTATGGGGGAGTGTTATATCATCTAAAATAAAATTATATTCACATCGTCCTGCTGTTTAATGACGAGCTGACATTATAGAGTATGTTGCTCATTTAAAAAACAAATACATATAGGGTCCAAACACTGCCATTAAGCCTATAACTATTAATTTGAATTTGCCCTTTAATTCAAGTAAAAAAAGCAAAAATATTAACAGGTCAACAAACAGCAAGTTTAGATTTCAAAACAAAAATACTGTGTCATTTTCAATTGTTAACATAAACAGTTCTGAACAGTCGTATCAGAACATTTTACACATTGAGCAACACTCATGTATTGTTCCAGAACTAATCTGTTTTTGAACAAATCGAATGAACCAATTACTTTATTTATTATTAAAGACAGTGGCTGTTTCTCAATATGCGTTCTTCAGCGATCTTGTGTCCTCGTGTAGCATCATGAATAACCGTCAAAGTTCAGTTCCAAAACTCAAGACCGCAAGAACGGAGGATGCGTGGAAGTTCCCAGATGTGTTCTTGATTATTGAGGATGCACCGATGCAGACTTGAGCACTGAACTCGCTCTAGAAGTCCCAAAAGTCATTGCGACTGAATAAGGGAGGTGGGAAGCGCAACATTTTATATAGATTTATTATTAAAAGTTCAGAGATAGAACTTATTTATCTCAGGAGTTTCCCTAAATGAGACGGTGAAAGTAAACATCACCATGAAAATCTTAAAGGCATAAACACAAAGGGTGTTTATTTGCTGAAATTTGTATTAAAATCTGTTTTATTTGTATTGTGCAACCTGCAACGTATATTTGTAAGGTTTTTGTGCATATTATATATATATATATATATATATTAGGGGTGTAACGGTTCACAAAAATCACGGTTCGGTTCGATACGACACAGTGGTGTCACGGTTCGGTACGTTTTCGATACAGCAAAAAAAGAAAAAAGCCAGAGGATTTCTCTGATTGAAATCTTTTTAATGTATTAAAACTAACACCATAAAAGCATGATCTCTCTTTTTTTCTCTCTCTTTTTTTTTTACTTTGAAATAGGGGTGGGCGATATGGAAAAAAATATCATATTACCATTTTTTCTGGGGAAATCAGGATTCACGGTTTTTATGCTGATTCTTTTTCAAGTTGGTTTTTAAGGACTATTTTGCAAATTACAAAGGTACAATACAACCAAACTAATGTCCCTATATAAAAATATACTCTCACCATGTATGTTTAAGAATATTTTAATCAGGGCTTTGAACCGAATGACATTTGCAGGAGCAGAAACAAAAAAACAAGATCAACTTTAATCGTTCTGAACATAAATGTTTACAGTTAACCGGTTAATAACGTTATTTTATTGTTCTCTTTATTTTATGAATTTGGGAGACAAAAAGCATTCATTTAAATCATGTGTACAAATGCGACCGTGGAGCATACAACGTGAAATGCCCGCGAAGCAGATGTCATAAGCGAGAGTCGTTTCTGATGCAACGAGCTTGTCTTAAAGGTTACCAAGAATCTGCTCTTTCATGTACAAAGGTATGTTTCGGTTTAAATTTTTGCTATTAAAACTTGTATTTATACAAAACGTATAATTGATTGTCGATTGTTTTTAGATGGGTCTCCATAAAGAAAATCATTTTGTTAATATTTCTCTTATGACAAATCATCTGATAAATCGATCTGTGAAGGATCTATCATGTCATAAACATGATAGATAGCCTAAAGTTTTGAATGATATCCTTATAAACAATGCATTAATAAAATACATTATTTACAAGGCTACTGAATAAATAACCGAATATGCATCCGCATGAGGTAGGCTAAGCGCTCGTTTTTATATAAACTAGAAATGTCTGGCCGTGATGCGTATTTATGTCAGTCTATAAAAAGATAATAGCTATAGCTCAAAACACTTTAAATTTTTAGAGAAAGTATGTAAAGTTTGCACAATCAAGGTTTGGTCTTATTAACCTGCAACCCATAATTAAACGTCATGTAGCCTACTTTTTGATTACTTGACCCGCGGATTAACCGGCACCCCTACACCCATGGCAATGCGGCGCAAGACGCGACGCATTTGTTGTTACACCTTTTCTGTTTATTCCTGACTTTTTTATAATGTTATTATTATTATTATTATTATTAGCAGTATTATTTACTATATGCATATTTATATTTGTTTTATTAAAAGCACGCTAGATTTGCCCACCTGTCAGGTATTAGACAATATGGGGTATAGCATGTGTGTTTGGAAATAACTCAGTTTTTGCACAACACTTCGTTATTATTGTTCATTTATTCGTTTGCTGGAAATTAAACCTATATTTAGAAATAGTTTTGAAACAACTCTTTGCGCTTAACAAATGAAAAACGTCTTGGTGAGCAATAAGGCAAGAAAATGAGAATGATACTCTTTATATCTTTAAACCAACAAAAATATATTGTGGTATGCACTTGTTTTTAAACAAGTCATTTAAAAAATGTAATTCATAACACATCAGAAGACCTGCGGTGTGCAAACTGTTTACAGGGTGTGTTGGTCAATAGCCTACAGCGCAAACCGCTATTGAACTAATATCTCAGAGGAAGATTATGTTAGCCTAATTTAAGAGATTTAAAAAATAAAAGAATTTTTTTAAAAGAAAGGCGTGTTTCAGCACTTGCGCTGGATTAAGTAGACGGGGTTGGCTGTGTGTAGCGCCTTTAAGCGGCGTCTATCAATCAACTGAGCGGGAGCGCGCGTAAGAGCGCAGAGCCTGTATAGATAAAACCAAAAGCAAGTTCATATTATAAATACTTCATTAACAATACTTATCGAAAATTCATTTAATTTTACCCCTCGAATAGAATTTTTTTTTGTTGCACCATTAAGAAATCAGGGCACTCTAGAGCCCTGCATACTTTGTAATATCGTTATTAACCGGTATTTTTTTCTAGAAAACCGTTTTCGGAATGTTTGTTTAATACTGAAGGCCAGAAAAAATATCAATTCTGCTCGGAGTGAACCTAATGTTTTTTTAACGTTTTTAAGCCCTATATGGCCCTATATTTTGGAGATGCGCATAAAAAAACCGGTTGATGGAAACGACATGATGCGCATACATTTTGAAAATGCGCATAAAAAACATAGCCTATGCGCATAACTGAGTAGGATAGACTTTTTATTCGATAAGATAGATGCGCATAAACTACGATGGAAACACTTTTACAGCACAAATTCCAGTGTGCACATTAAAAAAAGGTCATGTGATTTTGTTATAATAGATCATGTGATGATAAAAAAAGTGTGTAAATGGACAAACCAGCAGGCTGAGCACATTATAAACCATCTGAAATGTTGTTTTGGTCATTCTAAAATGCCTTACCGTTTAAGTATTCGTGTTATTATATTATTAATGACCACCAGAATCCGTGTCTGACACCTTCAAACGCCACTGCGCGTTCACTGTGTGTCAGTGTCAGGATTGCCTTCCGAGGCGCAAGTCATTTATTAGATTAACAAAAAGATTGACGCAGGAAGGCAGCATGTTGCCTGTCACGTCATTTGGGATGCCTTGTTAAGTGTTGTTGCACTGAAAACATTATATTCTGTACACTTATTCTCTTTGATCTTTATAGAAATTTGTCTGAATCGTTCGGTTCGTAATGCGTACCGAACCGAAAGGCTCGTACCGAACGGTTCGATACGAATACGCGTATCGTTACACTCTTAATATATATATATATATATATATATATATATATATATATATATATATATATTAAATAGGGAAAAACAATAAATTGTTGTATGAATGCTGTAATGTTTATATAAATTTCCGTTAAAAATGGACCATCAGAAAGAACGCAGCATCTCATTTCTCACAAGATGCGTTGTGTCCTCGCGGTCTTTCGAGTTCGTTCTTCCGAGATGACCTGGCAAGACCGTTCTCTGCATTCTTGTAACTGAGAAACAGCCAGTCACTTGCTTCATTTCAAAATGAATCAGCTCTTTTGAATGAATTCATTGAATGATGCTAGGAATCACTCATTAAGGAAAAAACTGCCATCACCATTTTTAATCCTGTGAGAGCTCACCTATGGCTCTTCGGAAGTTTTCCATCAGCACTTCAGTCTTCTTAATTTCTGATGAATAAACTTCACTTCCCACCATAGGACAGAATGGCACTTTATTTCCCAATTCCTGTGCCATGGCCAGTGCTAGAGCAGTCTGTGGTGGACAAAAATCATATTGGCAAACTACAAACACAATCTTAAACAACAGCTCTGAAACTATTTCAAAGTCCATTTCAATTATACAGTGCTGGGTAAATAAAAGCTGTCGCCCCTTACCTTGCCTGTTCCAGGTGGTCCAGCTAGTAAAATAGCTCTGCCAGCCATCTTTTTGGAACGAATCAGCTCAGTAATGATGCCACAAGCCTAACAAATATGCAAGAATTTGCTAGATGTTTATGTCCCAGAATCATTTTTTTTTTTATCCCAGAGCTAAACTACAGGCCAGAAAATTTCACAAATATGAAAACATTAATTTTGTCCAAAATTTGTGACTACAATATTCCACTCTAAATGTGGAATTATATATATATATATATATATATATATATATATATATATATATATATATATATAATATATAATATATATATATAACGTTATAATATAATAATAATAATTATATATATATATATATATATATATATATATATATATATATATATATATATATATATATATATATATATATATATAGTCAATAAATATATATGAAATTACCATATTTACAAGACTTCGTATGTTGCTCCTGACACAAGCAACTGAATTAGATGTTTTGTATTCATTCTTCACATATAGCCAGCTACATACACATCATTTGAGGTTATCAAATTTACAGTTTTCTTCTTATTGGTCTCTAACATTACCTCTCTTGCGCTTTCTTGTCCCACTAGCCCGGACGAGGACTGTTTAGCATTACCGGCCTCATCCAGACCGAGGCCCTTCACATGGCTGTGAGAAGCGATGCGCTGCGTCTTGGTTGTGCTTTTAACTTCTTCGATCTTCATGTTTCTTAATAATTAATTAAACGCGCTATACGTGAATAAAACAACCGCACGCCTGTCTCACGAGAAGCCGTTAAAATCAAACACAAGAGACCTGCGTTTCCATGTGGGTAACCAAGGCGATTTGAGGAAGTACCGCCTGCGAAACGGTTTTCAGTGGTTCTTTGTAACGATTGGTCAACTTGTGGAAACTCTGTATAATCATTGGACGCTGCTGCTGTCTGTCTGATCACTGTAAACCCGCCCCTATTTTTCCGTTTGTGTTACATTTTAAATGTTGTACGGGAACACGGATATACGCTGTGGGTTCCATAAATAATTTCTCGCAGAAGTGTAGATAACATCGTTATTTCCAAGGTGTAGATCATTTATACTTTTAAACTCTTTTATAAACAAAATTGTTCATGAGGTTTGTTTCTTTTCTCAAACAAAATGCTGTGAAGTGGAACCAATGAAGTGAGATGCTGCTAGGTCAGGGATTGTTTTTTGACAGCGCAGGAAGAGCAACTGTCAAATTTCTGAAAAGTTTGCTGTATGAAGTAAGAGCCGAGGGATTTAGTATTCAGTTTTATTTCTGATATCAAAGTTAATACGTTGATATTATCAAAATTCACCAAATTACAGTAATTCGGTTCTCTGACGACTTTGAGCTGGTTGGTTTGAACCAGCAGCGTCGCTGTCCGCAGTTCAAAGTCTGCGCATTCAGTCTCTGTTACCCAACCGCGGTGTTCATCCAGAGATGGCAGATGTTCCCAAAACACTGAACTTTAACGTCGGTGTCCTCGGCCATGTGGACAGCGGGAAAACATCTCTCGCCCGGGCGTTAAGCAGCACCGCATCCACCGCAGCCTTCGACAAGAACCCGCAGTCCAAAGAGCGGGGCATAACGCTGGATCTCGGCTTTAGTGCGTTCACGGTGCCGTTACCGGAGCACCTGAGAGAGTCCTGCGGGGAAAAACAATACGACAGTCTGCAGTTCACATTGGTGGACTGCCCAGGACATGCCTCCCTCATACGCACTATCATCGGGGGTAAGTGGGTAACAGCCTGTGTATTTATTTTAGTAAGGCAACGGTTACACTAATAAAATCCACTGTGACGTGTGACTTCATGCATTCTACGTAAACAAAGCACCAGAAATTGCTGACTACTGACTTGTTTTAAATTTCTACTATGCATTATTAACTAAACAGTAGAATAAGCGACCTGTCAGGGCATTTTATAATTTGTGCAGCAGTACCACTGTTGATCAATAGGTGGTGTGTGTGCAGCGTTTGAAGATGCCATGTTAATCACTCTAAAGACAGACATAATCGTCAGGAAAAAATCTGTCCCTCTTCTCAAACTACAGGTACTACAATCTAATTGAATAGTTATAAGTTAATTTAATACACTTATTGTGTATTTACTTGTATTTTAAAATTGTCTTTATAAATCTGTAATTACACTGTTTACTAGGGCTGTACAATATTGGAAAAATATAACATTGCAATATTTTTTGTTCTGCGATATATATTGCGATATGAATACAATTTCACTTAAATGAGTTGAATAACTATTTGGAAAGAGTTGATCATTTTAGATTGATTGGTAGGGGAGTGCATAAAATATAATAACCAATCTACTACAAGGATAGATAAATTCAATAAAAAAACAAGTAACATTTTTTTATTTATTTAATAAAACGTTTTATTGTTTTCCAAGGAGTCGAACTGTATTCAGGTAAACAGTAATAGATTAATCAAATGTAAAATAATACTGCATAGTCTTCTTTTTATAAACAATTCAATAAAATGTATTGTTGTAATTTGTCAAAGATACAAACGGTACATTTTCTTATGCCTGAATTCTTTTAAAACCCTCACACCATCACGGGCCTTAAAAAACACTTGTAAAATGATCAATTATAATCCAGACTCAACACTGCATATACTGGTGATGTGACTATTGCGAATGATCACATTGCAATATTGATGCTGAAACGATATATTGTGCAGCCCTACTGTTCACTCTACACACATACCCTTACCAAACATTGGACCTGTTTCTGACATTAACTGTATGCCACCTAATTAGCTATAAATGCAATTTTTTGCAATGATACATGTAAGTTCAATGTACTTTTGATGTAAGTACATAATAATAATAATAATAATAATAATAATAATAATTTATTATTTCGAAATGAAACATTTGACCAGAGATGCTAAAACAATTGTAAATATTTGATCCTTATTCAAATCCAACCCTTCTTTTATTTTTGAGCTACAAAAGATGTCAATTCAAATGATATCTACAGAACGTACCGAAATGAAATTACGACTTTAAGCAGATTACAGTGTAATTATATTATTTTTATTATTTAAAGAAAATATTCAAATAGTATGTCAGAAAATTAAGAATAAAGTTCACTCTTCAGAGGCAAACGAGACCTACATTGTGCTCAAATATGCAATTTAATGTGGATTTTATTACATAAAAGGCCTACAGTTAAACAAAATTCTGATAGTTTGTAAATCAATGGGATTTTATTAATATTAGAATAACAGACTCTTAAATAAAATGCATATAAAATAAAAGCTGACACTGTGTTTTTAAACAATGTCTTGGTAAGATATTTTATGCATATATCTTTTTTATTAAAGCTTTATTGTTTTAATTGAGAGATGTAAAACATATAATATAATTCCAAAATAATGCGATTTTAAATAGCTTAAATTTTAACATAACAAATATTAACATAGTGAATTATATATCAAAAGTCATTTAACTTCCTAGTCATGTATGAGGGAACAGAAGGGATTAAGAAAAAGTGTGTACAACAGTTCATAGCAAAGTTTTAAACATTTTGATGTTTGAGAGGCATCTCAAATGTCGAATATGTTGTGTAGAAGCTCTCAAATTACAAGACAAATCTAATTTGTAATTTTACAAAAAGACATTAACATATATTGCATAATAATTTATTTATGCGTAATAATATGCATATATTATACAAAAAGCAGAACACTTTTACAGTAACTACAGCTTTCGTCAACATGATCAGAATAATTATTAATTAATTATATTAATTATAACCCAGTATTAATTAACTCCAGTACTTGCTTTTTTTACAGTAAATGCATTTGATATTCCTCTATACTGAAGTAATGTAGCTTGCATCGTTTGCCTTCCTACGTATGCAATCTGATAGGTATTATAATCATGGAGGGATGTATGAAGAAATGGATGATAATTAGAAACAATGTCTTGAGGGTTTTTGAAACCTGCGGGACCAAACAAACTCAATTGTAGTGGGAATGTCTGGTGTAATTGCATTGATGGCATTGCTGTATGTGTGTGTGTATGTGTGCATTTATGGCACATGTGGTTGATTAAGGCGGAAGGGGGCTCCAGCTTGACTTCCTCTCTCCCCCCAAAGGGGATCTCTCAGGAAAGAATGAGTGCCAGAGAGAGGGAGAGAAAAAGAGGGAAGGGAAAGTCAATAGTCCACTCTCCTCTTATTTTCAGTCTTTTTCTGTAATGCTTTCTTGGTGACTTGATTTTGTCATGTTTAATCTGATGCGTGTGTTTTGATTCAGGTGCTCAGATCATTGATCTGATGATGCTGGTGGTTGACGTTGTGAAAGGAATGCAAACACAAACAGCAGAGTGCCTTTTGATTGGTCAGCTCACCTGCTCTCGCATGGTCGTCATCCTCAACAAAACAGACCTGTTGCCTAGCGACAAAAGACAAGCGGCTATTGACAAAATGACCAAGAAGATGCACAAAACTCTGGAGAACACAAGGTAGACAATGTCAGACTTGTTTAGCTTCATGGTCTACATATTGTACGTTTCATCATGTTCAAACATAATTAGTTAGTACTTAATAATCAATTAATAATGAAGCCGATTAAACCTGATAATGCATTTAAAATTTCACAGTTAGGTTGTTGCATATATTATTTCACTAAAACCATATTGTATTTGATCAACCACTTCTCATGTAAGAGTGAAAACTAATAAATAAAATAAAAAGTAAAATAAGGTTTGAAATTTGATCCTGTATTTACCATGTTATTACTGCAGATATCATTGTGAGTGAATACAATTGAATAAAATTTCTTTAATCATCAACTAATTAACTCATGACTGCTTGAAAACTACAAATTCATGAAACTACTTATTTTTAACAAAACATAATAAAAAATACTTGTATGCACGTTGTTTTCTATTAAAAGATTTATACAAATTATATAATTTTTATTTATTTTCTTTTTTATCCTATTGTTTTATTATTATTATTATTATTATTATTATGTTCATGTTATGTATGTATGTTTTTGTGTATATATGTGATATTTTACCTTATTATTTAGATACTTATTTAGTGTATAATTATGTTTTCTTGTTTGGTGAATTGTGTCAGTGCATGATTGTGTCAGTCCAGATGGCATGTTAAATATTTATATGTATAAATATTTTTAATTTTGTATTTAAGGTGTTATTTTCTGTCTGACCTAAGATAAACCTAATAAAGCATAAAATATATATTTTATTCAATTATTTATGATTTATACAATTTTTTACGCAGCAGTGATCTGTTAATAGGCATGCATACATGTCTTATATATGTATAACAAAGATGTATATGTTTGAAAACAAAATATAGTCTCAAATGTGTGTTTGTTATGGCGAAAATGCTAAATGTATTTTAATGTAATGTACTCCAATCAAAGTACAAAATGACCTCAATGCAGAACATGTAACGTTTTTAAAAAGTTACATTTCATATACATTAACTATATAAATCTGAGATTATGATATATCTGTTCTAGTCCAAAACAGACTCGTATGCTTAATGATGATGGTTGATATTGCAGACCCAGAAACATAAGTTATACCCCCTAAAAAAGCAATATAGACATGGAAATAATATAAAATATTTCAGGTAAAGCTGCTTTGAAACCGTGTGCATTGTGTTATAACTTGACTTCTTTTTTATTTGTCAGATTTAAAGACTGCCCTATTATTGCTGTGGCAGCAAAGCCAGGTGGTCCAGAGGCCCCAGATACAGACGAGCCTCAGGGAATTACTGAACTCATAGATGTGAGTTAGTGGGCGAGTTGTCAACAGCACAGATTTAACATAGTCCAAGATAACTTTTAAAATGTGTATTTTTTACATTTGAAAATGCTTTAATATGTCATGATGCAAATATATATGATGGAAAAGTCAGGATGTGAATTATACATTAGACATTAAATTAAATTTGGACAAATTTGTGATACTAACTCAATCCGGAAGATTTTCTTCTTTCCGTCGATGCATGTTGTATGTTGTTTTTGGAATTTTGTCAAATCATGCTGGATGCATACGTTTTATTCTAGCCTGAGTGGAGGATTTTCAGGGCTTTTCATCTGATATTTTTGTAGGCTGCATTTTTAAGGGTGTCTCTGTCTTTGTTTTTAGTTACTAAAGGCCCAGTCGTTCCTTCCTCATAGAGATCCGTCAGGCTCTCTTCTGATGGCCGTAGATCACTGCTTCTCCATCCGTGGCCAGGGGACCGTCATTACTGGCACAATCCTGCAAGGGTCGCTCAGTGTTAATGATAATGTGGAGATACCAGCGTTAAAGGTAATGACAAATATCTGCACTTTAGTATGCATATACTGGGGTTCGAAGGTTTTGCTTTGTTTTTAAAGAAAGAAATTTAATTACAAGGAAGCATTAGACATTTAAACAGACAGAAGTGGCTGTTTGGGCATTTATAATGTTACAAAATATTTATATGAAATAAAATATGCTGTTCTTTTGATACATAGTTTTTCATGAGGATATTAAACAACACTATTTTCAACATTGATATATAAAATGTTTCTTGAGCATCAAAATTTTCAGAGAGTTATGTGACATTGAAGACTGGATTAAGCACTGCTGAATATTTAGCATTGCCATCAAAAGATATATTACTTCTATCAATTTATAGAAAACAGTTCTTTTTACCTTATAATAAGATCTCACAATACTACTTTTTATTGAACAAAACAATTTCTTTACCAAAAAAACGTACAAACCTCGAATTGTTGACTGTTTTCACATGTTTCACCATAATAGGTAAACAAATATTTAGCGCTGTTATGATCAGCTACGTTATTTCTAATCTTTGTTTGATTCCTCAGGTTACTCGGAAGGTCAAATCTGTGCAGATGTTTCGCAAGCCGGTGCCTAGCGCTATGCAGGGGGATCGGGTTGGTGTGTGCGTGACACAGTTTGACCCAAAACTGCTAGAACGAGGTGTTGTTTGCACACCAGGTTCATTGCAGACTCTTTACGGCGCTATTATATCCCTCCAAAAGATTGAATACTATCGCGGAGCACTTAACAGCCGTGCAAAGTTTCACATCACCGTTGGACATGAAACCGTTATGGCGCGCATCTCCTTTTTCAATCGAGTGTTTCCAGCCAATGAAAACGGAGACTGTAAACCCACATCTCAAGAGCGAAGTGCAAACTCTTTCTCATTTGACTGGGAGTTTCATCACCTGGATGAGCATTTGACTAGTCAGGCAGAAGGTGGGAGAGGAGAACCACAGCAGTGGGCTTTGCTGGAGTTTGAACGACCGGTCACATGTCCACCCCTTTGCTTAGTGATTGGGTCACGACTGGATTCAGATATTCATGGTAACACTTGCAGGCTGGCTTTTCATGGAAAGCTTCTGGAAGGCTTTGAGGACAAAAACTACACGGAGACGGCACTGCCTCGGCTCAAAATCAGCAAAGACAAACAGAAAGAAGGAGCAGTGGAACGGGTGACTACTAATGTTTATAAATTGATAAACACTACATTTGTTCTTACAGTACATACAATAATGTTCCAAGGATTAGGAGTCAGTCAAATTTATTTAAAAAAATTGTTATATTTATAAAATACATTAAATTCTTCTAAACAGTGACAGTAAAGCAATATATAATGTTGGCAATTTTTTATTTAATTAATCAAAAATTCCTGAAAGAAACTGACCTTGATTCACACACACAAAAACTAAGCTCACTTTTATTAATAGTTAATATTTGAATATAAAATTTCTGACGTCTAGGGTAATGGCTGCTGAAAACTAAGCTTCGCCTAATATCTTAAAATATAAAATAATTTACGCTATAACTTTTGAATTAATTTAGACTTGGAGCAGTAATATGCAATTTATATACACAAATGTACAAGTTGGTATGGTGGCTAAGTTGTTAGAACTGTCGCCTCACAGCAAAAAGGTCACTGGTTTGAGTCCCGGCTGGACCAGTTGACATTTCTGTGTGGGGTTTCCATGTTCTCCCCTCGTCCGTGTGGATTTCCCCACCAGTCCAAAAACATGCACTATAAGTAAATTAGATGAACTAAATTGGCCATAGTGTATGAGTGTGTGTGAATACGAGGGTGTTTCCCAGTACTGGGTTGCGGCTGGAAGGCATCTGCTGCATAAAACGTATGCTAGAATAGTTGGTGGTTCATTCCGCTGTGGCAACCTCTAATAAATCAGAGACTAAGCCGAAGGAAATTTAATGAATGAATGTATACAGTATGTACAATTTATTGCACTATGTTTAATATCATATATTGTGTAATCTTTGATCAGGTGACAGATGACTATACTGTGATTGGTCGAAACCTGTTTAAGAAGGAGACAAACCTTCAGCTATTCGTGGGTTTAAAAGTCACACTGTCAACGGGGGAAGCGGGATCCATTGAAGGTGGATTTGGCCAAAGTGGAAAGATCAAAATCCGAATACCAGGTAAGCAAAAACAAATGCACTCATTTATTCTCCATTACTTTTCTTGGCCCCTTTTTTTCCTTCCTCAAACATTTCTTATCACGTCACTTACATATTTATATTTATTCATTCATTCATTCATTCATTCAAAAACAGCATATGCACAAAAGCTACTCCCATATAAAGTTACACTCAACAAAAATGCACACTGTACCTTAAATATACGTTAAAAAAATCACATCCTTTTCCTGTCCTTCAAGGCGCTCTTGTGTAGGTACTGTTCATGCACATACATTTACCAGCCACTTAATTAGGTACACCTGTCCAACTGATTGTTAACGCAAATTTCTAATCAGCCAATCACATGGCAGCAACTTAATGCATTTAGGCATGTAGACATGGTGAAGACGATCTGCTGCAGTTCACACTGAGCATCAGAATGGCTTTCCCAGGTGATTTAAATGACTTTGAATGTGGTATGGCTGTTGGTGCCAGGCAAGCTGATCTGAGTATTTCAGATACTGCTGATCTTCTGGGATTTTCATGCACAACCATCTCAAGACTTTACAGCGAACGGTCCGAAACAGAGAAAATATCCAGTGAGTGGCAGTTCTGTGGGCGCAAATGCCTTGTTGATGCCAGAGGTCAGAGGAGAATGGCCAGACTGGTTCCAGCTGATAAATAGGCAACAGTAACTCAAATAACCACTCGTTACCACTGAGGTAAGCAGAAGAGCATCTCTGAACGCACAACATGTCTAACCTTGAGGCGGATGGCCTACAGTTGCAGAAGATCACACCGGGTGCCACTTATGTCAGCAAAGAACAGGAAACTGAGGCTACAATTCGCACAGGCGAATTGGAAAATAGAAGATTGGAGAAACTGCTGTGACATTCATATGGTAGGGTACAAATTTGGCATCGACAACATGAAAGCATGGATCCAACCTGCCTTGTATCAACGGTTCAGGCTGGTGGTGGTGGTGGTGGTGTAATGGTGTGGGGGATATTTTCTTGGCACACTTTGGGCGCATTAGTACCAATTGAGCATCCTGTCAATGCCACAGCCTAACTGAGTATTGTTGCTGACCATGTCCATCTCTTTATGACCACAGTGTACCCATCTTCTGATGGCTACTTTCAGCAGGATAACGCGCCATGTCATAAAGCGTGAATCATCTCAGACTGGTTTCTTGAACATGACATTAAGTTCACTGCACTCAAATGGTTTCCACAGTCACCTGCTCTCAATCCAATAGAGCACCATTTGGATGTGGTAGAACGGGAAATTCACATCATGCATGCGTGATGCTATCATGTCAATATGGGCCAAAATCTGTGAGGAATATTTCCAGTACCTTGCTGAATCTATGCCACAAAGGATTAAGGCAGCTCTGAAGGCAAGAGGGGGTCCAACTCGGTACTAGTGAGGTGTGCCTAATAAAGTGGCCAGTGAGTGTATAAAGCAGCATACACCTCTTATCATGCACATTGATTAGGTGTACTTTGCATTTCTATAAATAAAGTCTAGTTGATAAAAAAGTCAATCTAAATTATAATATTTTTCCACATATTGTTGATTTGTGCCTCATGCATTACCAAAACATGAGGCATTCTGTCTAGTAAATATGTAAGCTGCGTGTTCATAAATGGCTGTTCTTACTGTCTCTTCTGTTAGAGGGACTGAAAGAAGAAACCAAGCAGCTTCTCTCCTCTTCCTCTAAGAAGAAGGGAAAGGGTGGGTCAAAAAATGAATCCCCCAAATCGGAGGAAGCCAAGTCAGATGCTCAGCCAGTCACCATACACCTGAACTTTAAACGCTATATATATGATCCCCACAAAAAGATGGTACAGTCCTGACCATCAGACTGAAATCTACTAAAACTAGGATGTGCACTACTAAAATCTAGGATGTGCAGCAGAAAACGTTGGAGTTTTTTTGGAGTTGCATTTTTTTATTACCCCTTCAAATATGGAACATTAAAATCATCCAAAAAAAAGAGAAAGATTAAATATTTCTTGTAAGGCACATCATTACCTGCTAATAAAACAACTTGAGAACAAGATGAATGGTTCTATTTGCAGTTTTCTGTATTTTGTGATTTACATCTTGTTTACAAAAGTGTGGGGAAAGTGTTTCTGTGCCTCTGTGTTTAGACATTGCTTTAGGGCATAGAAAGCATTGTAAGCATAGGCAAATATTTCCTTTGACAAATCGTGGGTGAAATGCCTAGTTTCCACACTAAGTCAACACTAAGTTACTCTTACGTTTGTATGCATGTAGGATTGCTTGTGCATAAAACTCATGAAACTAAAAAAAGCGTAAAACTAAATCTAAAAATTAATATATATTCATTTGAAGTCATATAGGTTAGAATAACATTTTAAAGACATAAATAAGTCTTATCGTTGCTTGATTTGCTTCCCAGATTTGCATATCATTTACAGTTACGTTGTGGCAACTTGTGGAAACTTTAGGCAAATTCATTTTTAATATAAGCAACAAAAACAGCTATACTAAATATGAAATGCCATCTGTGTTATACTTCCCTGTTTGTACCTGACATTGCAGGTAAGGACAAAGCCTGTATTTGTTATTCATTACAATTGCCAATAACTGGACTTTTTTTAAAGGATGCATATATAGATAACTGCTTACGGCACTCATTCTCTTACGCACTCTTTCTTTGACTAGCAAATGTGCTGTCATCAAGTGATTTACACTGAAAGATATGTTGGTCCAACTGACTAAAGTTTTTTTTTTTTGTTTTGTTTTGTAGGTTTCTGTGCAACCTTCAACTACATCTGTGACGTTGCTTAGAAATTTTGGTTATGGAACACAAAATGAGATCATTGCAGAAATGTAAATGTAGTTGTCCATAAATAGTGCAGTTTATGATAGCTTTGACTGCAGTTATAACTGAAGATTGCAGTCAATAATAGTAATAAATGACATTTAAAAAATATAATAAAGTACAAAGCATTTTTTAAAATACAGAAATCAGCTTTACTATATTTTGGTCAAATAATTGTAGCCTTTGCGAACATACGATCATTCTGTCATTTAAAAGAGAAACAGACTGATTCATTATGTAAGGAGAAACTCCTTTGTGTGTTTTACTGTGCATTAATATTAATGAAGCAAAGTTCAATTTCTGTGGAGCCAGATCAGTCTCCAAAATAATACATTTACAAAATAAAATTCATACATCCACAACACAATTTACAAAATCCAATTCGTAAATTCAAAACACGATTCAAAAATACACAAATCCAATTAGTAAGTTCAAGACACTATTCAAAAATACACAAATATAAATCTTCGCTTTCGCCAATTGGTGAAGTTTTTTTCTTCGCCGCTGTCGCCACTGGCTTGCATGGTTCGGGATCTGTAGAGCTGCGCATCGATGGATTTCCTTTCAGTGTTTGGACTCTCAGTAGTGATTATTAACCCACACTGAACTGAGCTAAACTGAACTGAACTTAATCTCTGAAAACTGAACTGACACTGTTTCAATTCACTATAATCTTCCATGTGAAGCTGCTTTGAATCTACATTGTATAAGCGCTATACAAATAAAGATAAATTTAATTTAATTTAATTGAACAAATCCAATTCGTAAGTTCAAAACACGATTCAAAAACACACAAATCCAATTCGTAAGTTCAAAACACGATTTAAAAACACACAAATCCAATTCGTAAGTTCAAAACACGATTCAAAAACACAAATCCAATTCGTAAGTTCAAAACACGATTCAAAAACACACAAATCCAATTCGTAAGTTCAAAACACGATTCAAAAACACACAAATCCAATTCGTAAGTTCAAAACACGATTCAAAAACACAAATCCAATTCGTAAGTTCAATACACGATTCAAAAACACACAAATCCAATTCGTAAGTTCAAAACACGATTCAAAAATACACAAATCCAATTCGTAAGTTCAAAACACGATTCAAAAACACACAAATCCAATTCGTAAGTTCAAAACACGATTCAAAAACACACAAATCCAATTCGTAAGTTCAAAACACGATTCAAAAACACACAAATCCAATTCGTAAGTTCAAAACATGATTCAAAAATACACAAATCCAATTCGTAAGTTCAAAACACGATTCAAAATACACAAATCCAATTCGTAAGTTCAAAACACGATTCAAAAACACACAAATCCAATTCGTAAGTTCAAAACACGATTCAAAAATATACAAATCTAATTCGTAAGTTCAAAACACGATTCAATAATATACAAATCTAATTCGTAAGTTCAAAACACGATTCAAAAATATACAAATCCAATTCGTAAGTTCAAAACACGATTCAAAAACACACAAATCCAATTCGTAAGTTCAAAACACGATTCAAAAATACACAAATCCAATTCGTAAGTTCAAAACACGATTTAAAAATATACAAATCTAATTCGTAAGTTCAAAACATGATTCAAAAATACACAAATCCAATTAGTAAGTTCAAAACACGATTCAAAAATACACATCCAATTTGTAAGTTCAAAACACGATTCAAAAATACACAAATCCAATTCGTAAGTTCAAAACACGATTCAAAAATACACAAATCCAATTCGTAAGTTCAAAACACGATTAAAAAGAAACACAAATCCAATTTATTTGCAGGAAATATTTATGCTTTTTAATTGTAAATTCACAAATTGTGTATTTAAAAATGTAATTTGTAAATGTGAATTGTGTTGTGCATGTATGAATTTTAGTTTGTAAATGTATTATTTTTGAGACTGATCTGGCTCTATAAATTTCTCATTAATTACAGGAGGAAAGAGACAGAACACCGAGTTAAATGCTGCAGGCACTAGTGAGTTTAACACAACATGGTTTTCATGCCATGTTCGGGCTGTTCAGTGTTTGTGTCGTTGACTCTCGAGATCTTTAAACACACACAGGCACACACACATTGCATTTAGTGTCCTTTTCCCTTCAGTGACTCCGATAGCAATCTCAGTCTTTTATTTTGTGTTTGAGAGCATGCATGTACAAGCCTTTGATATGACAGCTTGAGTCTGTTAACCTCTCTAATCAGGGTCCTTCATCAGAAAGGTCTTTCAGAGTGCCTGTTTAAAATTCATAAATTGAAAGAGAGGGACTGGAAAAGGGAATCAAGAAAAAGGAAATAAAAACATAAGATTTCCCATGAGGTAGAAGCTGCAGATTGTCTCCTTCCTGACCCCTGGACCTGTACTGATCTCGAGATGAGCCTGACGAGGGGTAAAGTCACGCTCAGTGTTTGAGTTACCACTAGCATTAACATTATCCTCTTCATCAGCACGGCCAGTTGGCATTTGTGTGTGTAGGTTTTTAATTTTTTTCTTTGATCTCGTGGCTTGTTTCCTTGCAGCCTTTTTACGCTCCCTCCTAAACGGGCTCTTCAGTACTGCCATCTGTGTGGACGCTGCAATACCACTGACTCCCCTGTAGAGCACGCCGATTTTAATATGACTCTTTCTTTGTTTTTTTTTTCTTTTTAAAGGTGCTGTATGTAAGTTTTTGACTCTTCTAAAGCATAAAAATACCATAATATGTCTGCAGATATTTAAGAAACATGCCAAGTGAACATTCTTGTTTATCTGAAAAACAATGCTGATGCTAGATATTCTGCTTTGGAAACGTGTTTTCCATGCCGGAACACTGTCTTTGTTTTGGTTCCTCTAACCCGCCCAATGCCAATTTAGACAATTATATTTCCGCACCCTGGGTTGCCTTGGTGGAAAACCTTGTATTGCATTCATTCAAAAAGGCTCTCAAAGCATGCACCCGTGACCAAAATGCGACCTCCGGTGGACCATAGCAGACTACGAAATGAGACGCAGATTCAGTTCCACATGAGGGGGTTATTAATTAGCAAATAATATAAATATTACGAGCGTTAACATTAGGTGAGCAGGTTACATTGTAACCCTGTGTCCCAACAACATGCTACGTGATGAGATTTGCAGCAATTTGGTTGTTTGCACCAGATGAAACACAACAGAAATTTAAATACAGCCATTCAGAAGCACAGAATAAGCACTCACTAACAAAATGGTAAGGTTTATACTCTAATTAATACATATTAAACCTCTTTAACATTATTAAATGTACATGCTGAATCACTGATATGTGTTGGTTTTTAGTCACAGTTCTAAATTCAGTTTCAAATGTTTTTTTTTATATTCAAGATCTGAGGTGAATTATCTGCTGCTGCTTTCAGTATATGGCAATAAATGGCATGTCAAATGGCATTCAAACTCACATTAGCATTTAACACTGAATAAAGCACATGAGGTTTACCTGAGGTGTCAATTTTCTGTTGTTCACCTGTGAGAAATAAAAGCCGTTTCTAAAATATCAATTTGAAGTGTTGGTTAGAACAAAAACTCATGTTAATATGGAGAATATTCCTTCTATCGTGTGCCGTTGCTTTTATTTAGAACAAGATTTAAATCAGTCATTAGGCTTGATCGTCAGACCCACTCCTTGGTCCTCAATATAGCCACCTGGCCTTGCGTGTTTTGATCCAGGAATGCAATACCTAGTTCAACCACCGGGTGTCAAATTTACATACTGCACCTTTAAAACAAAACTATCCTCAAACCCAATCTTCTTTTCCAGTCAGTATTTGTGCCATGGACGTTATATCTGGATACATCAATGAGTGCAGCGCATTTAGGTGAGCTATAACCTTTCTAAAGTTAACTTACACAACTAAGTTAACGCCAGAGGTTAACTAGTGAAATGTAAGTTTAACGCTTTAGCTACGACTAGTAACGGCATAGAAGAATCAGATAAATTGTATTTTATTAACGCTTACCCCCCACCCCAACCCTAAACCTAGCCGTCACAGTACTGAAAAGACATTAATTATACAGTGTCACAAAAATGACGCTATATTGATGTGCGTATCCACAGCTGTATCCAATCTAGACGTTACCCACACAGCACAAAGAAATTGGGCCTAGCAAGTTCATAATTGACAAGCTTTACTAAGTTTGTCTGAATATTTATTTGTCGTCTCTGCTTTTGTTTAGAAAATGTAAACACACGATTAAGTATTTCATAATGCCCATCTGTATCAACTAGTATCCTAAATTACATGTTCATTTTGCTAAAATATTTTGAGATATTTAAAGATGGATACAGCCTGGTGAAAGCAGTGGACCATTTGCCACTAATTGCCATGGACCATTAATTGCAGTTATTCACCTCATTTTCTATTTCATTCTGAGATTTAAATACTGCATTTAGGTGACATTTTAAGCACTATTTTTAGCTGAATTAGCTTGTCGGATGGTCATCACAACCACACTTTTTGATGCAACAAAAATATTTCCTAAATATTCAGAATAAAGAAATATGACAAATATTTGTTTTTAAAATAGAAATTTATTACATCATATATGATTAGGAAAAAAGTTTATAATTAACTTTAAACTGTAGCCTAATTATTAAGCAAATACCAAACTGGCCAGCACATTCAACTTTCCTCAGACAGAATTTGGCCATTTGAATAATAAAAAAACTGAAACATAATAATAATAATTTAGAGCTTCACAATTTTTCTAGCCTCTCTTGTAAAAGTGCTTCACACTTTATTATTGCTCATGTTTTCTTTCAAGAATAAGCTCCAAGATTTAGAATAAACGTTTCTTGTCAAATGTTTTCTCTTTTTAAAAAACATACAGTAGCGAAAGATAACTTCGCTTATGTCAGATGTTTTCTTGCACAGCTGGATGTTGGACTGTTGAAAAATAATTGTTTAAATTGGCCATAACTGATTAACTGAAGTCACACCAGGATTCCACTTGGTCTTAAAGCCTTTTTCGATGAGTTATTTTCACTATTTATGATAGCATAGCAGACAAAATAGGACAAATGAGCTTGTGAATGGGACAAATTCTGGACCTTTGTCAGTGAGGTCACCCCTCGTCTTCCAAACCCCCCGAACACCACCACCACCACCCACCCCCCGGCTACAGGCCAGTGTAATAGATTCTTGTTCTGTAAAAAGCCTACATTTTGTCCCCTAAACATAACCCTCACAGAAAAGTCTGCTTTTTTAAATAGGTTGCAGAAAAAGACCCTTCTGTATTATTTATATAAGCTGTTTTCCCTCAGTGGAACCACAAAAATGTCTCCACAAGGTTAAAATATGTTGGTATTCCTGTACTAGAATGGACATCCGATCCCCACAATGTAATGTATACTAGGACCACACATTAGGTTATGTAAATATCTAACTCTAATTTCACAAATTTTAAAAATTACTCATTTTTGAATACTCAAATTAAGACATTGTTTTGAGAGCTTGTATCAAGTTTATTTAACTCCTTACGTTAAAAAATAACTTTTTCTGCTTGTTCAAACTACTTATTTAAAATAAGTTGAAACAACACAATTCTTATGTTTTTTTGGGAAGACGACCAACTAAATTGTTTTATGTTAAATAATTCAAGTTAACTTAATAGATTTGGGTTTAATATTGGGTTTCTATGTTTTCTTATTCTTATTATCCGCTGATAATGATAACATTTCAAATATGTATTAATAAACTGTATTTATTATATATCCTCCATTCAGTTCCAACAAATTTACTTGCATGAATTCACACAAAAAGAAAGTGCAACCATTGCAAGCCATGAAAATGGCCTGTTTAGTCTTGATTCGTAATGGCACACGGTTGTCAAAATGCATCAGTTTTGTTTTCTCCATCTCAAAGAATCAATCACTTGTGCGACTGAGCAAAAAAAAACATCAATCTGTCTATAAATCAATAGACAACTGCTATAGACCTCTGTACTAATCTCATCATTTCTTTAGCTGTGCTTTTAGCTGGATGTAAACTAGCATCCATGCAGCTTATAGATTTACCGAACTCTCTGGGTGAATCAACAGTTTAGTGCATTTTAGGCTGTGTTCACATGTGTAGTTTGGTTCTCTTGGTTACATTTTTGTTCCTGGTTTGCTTTGTGTTCACACTGATGCAAAACTAAAATCAGAACATCCAAAACAATGATTTGTGCATGTATATTGGTCACCTCACAGCAAGAAGGTCGCTGGTTCGAGTCCAGGCTGGGTCAGTTGGCATTTCTGTGTGGAGTTTTTATGTTCTCCCCGTGTTCGTGTGGGTTTCCTCCGGGTGCTCCGGTTTCCCCCACAGTCCAATGACATGCAATATAGGTGAATTGAATTAACTAAATTGTCCGTATAGTGTATGTGTGTGAATGAGTGTGTATGGATGTTTCCCAGTACTGGGTTGCAGGTGGAAGGGCATTCGCTGTGTAAAACATATGCTGGATAAATTGCCGGTTCAATCCGCTGTGGCAACACCTGATGAAAAAAAGGACTAAGCCGAAGGAAAATGAGTGAATGTGTATTGGTCTGTGTTGTTCACACCACATGAACAGAGAAATTGCACCACGTTTAAGCTTATTAGAATTAAACCTGGCAGCTGTAAACCAGTGAAATTTCATATCCACTCACAGAAGCTGCATGAACATTTTTAATATTACTTACAGGTGATATGACCTGTGGTATGAAGTTCATTTATGGGAGAATCATGTTACATCGTGATTTTATTTGTCTTTTTAAAGCCTCAGTGAAAGTGATTTGAGGCTGAAATATTATAAGCGTTTTTTCGCACAAATATATCTTGTTTCCCTGTGTGCTGAAGTCTGTTGTCTTCAGAGTTATAAAGTAACGCACTCTTACAGCATAAAGGTCATGTAACACGTTCATTCAAGAGGTGCTTTGTTCCAGTCCATTATCCCACTTTCTAGCCTTTCATCTAATTCACTTTATCTGCTTCGTCCCTTTGTTCTCTCTTGCCTTTTCTTTATGTTTGCATTGTTTGGGCCTTTATGTGTCGGTACATCCTTAAGCCCACACCTGCTTTCTCTGTTCTTCTTTATTTACTGTTCTGCACTTTTGTCGGTCAGCAGAACTGTCACTCTATCTGCTGAGGAATGTGTGCGTTATGTGTAGATCGTTCATTCATTTTCCTTCAGCTTAGTCCCCTATTTGTCAGGGGTCGCCACAGCGGAATGAACCACCAACTATTCCAGCATATGTTTTACTCAGCGAATGTCTTTCCAGCTGCAACCCAGTACTGGGAAACACCCATACACTCTCACATTCACATACATTTATACACTACGACTAATTTAGTTCATCCAATTCACCTATAGCGCATGTCTTTGGAATGTGCGGGAAACCGAAGCACCTGGAGGAAACCCAAGCAAACATGCGGAGAACATGCAAACTCCACACAGAAATGCCAACTGACCCAGCCAGGACTTGAACCAGCGACCTTCTTGCTGTGAGGCAACAGTGTATTAGAAGTAATGTGGTAAATGCATAAGTCAGGGTTTTGTTTTAGCTGTGTGCCGCAATAAGTGTTGAAGGAATTGTGACCTTTGGCCTGTGGGGTTTTCGAGCGATTGTTCAGAAGTGCATCAAACTGTCATTTTATGTTTTGTGATCAATTTGTTGACACAAGTGACAGACACTTCAATATGAATTGCTCAAGGAAGACACAGAGGTCATTCTGTTTTGAACAGTTGGGGTTTCGCTCATCCCCTGTCTGACTCTTTGGACCAATTAGCAGGGCGGTAAAAGCCTCCCACATCCCTTACTGAAGAGACTAATCAAATTAGCAGACCCTCCATCTTATCTTTGAACGATAAACAGCCAGCTATTAGATTACAGAGATTCAATTGGAAACAGCCTCAAAACAAATAACAATTACCTGAATTTAAGTGTGGGATGGATAAAAAAAGAGGGTTAAACAGTGTACAGGTGAAGTCACAATTATTAGCCCTCCTGTGATTTTTCTTTTTCAAATATTTCCCAAATGATGTTCAACAGAGCAAGGTATTTTCACAGTATTTGCTATAATATTTTTTCTTCTGGAGAAAGTCTTATTTGTTTTATTTTGGCTAGAATGAAAGCAGTTTTATGTATTTTTTATAATCATTTTAAAGTCAATATTATTAGCCCCCTTAAGCAATATTTTTTTCTGCCTGTCTACAGAACAAACCATCATTATACAACGACTTTAGCCTAACTTGCCTAATAAACCTATTAAGCCTTTAAATTGCACTTTTAGCCAAACACTAGTACCTTGAAAAATATCTAGTCAAATATTACAGTTCATCCGGAAAGTATTCATAGCTCTTCACTTTTTCCACATTTTTTTATGTTACAGCCTTATTTCAAAATGGATTAAATTCATTTATTTCCTCAAAATTCTACACACAATACTCCATAATGACAATGTGAAAAAAGAGTTTTTGAAATTGTTGCAAATTTATTAAAAATAAAAACCTGAAAAATCACATGTACATAAGTATTCACAGCCTTTGCTCAATACTTTGTTGATGCACCTTTGGCAGCAATTACAGCCTCAAGCCTTTTTGAATATGATGCCACAAGCTTGGCACACCTGTCTTTGGGAATTTTTGCCCATTCCTCTTTGCAGTACCTCTCAAGCGTTCTCAAGTTGGATGGGAAGCAACAATGTACAGCCATTTTCAGACCTCTTCAGAGATGTTCAATAGGATTTAGGTCTGGGCTCTGGCTGGGGCACTCAAGGACATTCACTGGGTTGTTGTGAAGCCACTCCATTGATATTCTGGCGATGTGCTTTGAGTTGTTGTCCTGTTGGAAGATGAAACGTCGTCTCAGTCTGAGGTCAAGAGCACTCTGAAGCAGGTTTTCATTCAGGATGTCTTTGTACATTGCTGCATTCATCTTTCCCTCTGTCCTGACTAGTCTTCCAGTTCCTGCTGCTGAAAAACATCACAACATGATGCTGCCACCACCATGCTTTACTGTAGGGATGGTATTAGTCTGGTGATGAGCGGTGCCTGGTTTTCTCCAAACATAACGCCTGGCATTCACTCCAGAGAGTTAAATTTTAGTCTCATCAGACCAGAGAATTTTGTTTCTTATGGTCTGAGAGTCCTTCAAATGCCTTTTGGCAAATTCCAGGCGGGGAGTAGCTTCTGTCCAGCCACTCTACCATACAGGCCTGATTGGTGGATTGCTGCACAGATGGTTGTCCTTCTGTAAGGTTCTCCTCTCTCCACAGAAGAAAGCTGGAGCTCAGACAGAGTGACCATCAGGTTATTGATCACCTCCCTGACTAAGGCTCTTCTCCCCAATCACTCAGCTTAGATGGCCGGCCAGCTCTAGGAAGAGTCCTGGTGGTTCCAAACATCTTCCACTTACGGATGATGGAGGCCACTGTGCTCATTGGAACTTTCAAAGCAGCAGAAATGTTTCTGTAACATTCCCCAGCCTTGTGCCTCGAAACAATCCTGTCTTGGAGGTTTACAGACAATTCCTTTGTCTTCATGCTTGGTTTGTGCTTTGACATGCATTGTCAACCCTGGGACCTTATATAGACAGGTGTGTGCCTTTTCAAATCATGTCCAATCAACTGAATTTACCACAGGTGAACCCCAATTAAGCTGCTGAAACATCTCAAGAATGATCAGTGGAAACAGAATGTACCTGAGCTCAGTTTAGAGCTTCACAGCAAAGGCTGTGAATACTTATGTACATGTGATTTTTCAGGTATTTTATTTTTAATAAATTTGCAACAATTTCAAAAAATCTTTTTTCACATTGTCATTATGGGGTATTGTGTGTAGAATGTTGAGGAAATAAATTAATTTATTCCATTTTGGAATAAAGCTGTAACATAAAAAAGTGTGGAAAAAGTGAAGCGCTATGAATACTTTCGGGATGCACTGTATGTACTGTCATCTAGGCAAAGATAAAATAAACGAGTTGTTAAAACTATTTATTTACAAATGTGTTGAAATAATCTTCTCTCCGTTAAACAGAAATTGGGGAAAAAAATAAAGGGGGGCTAATAATTTTGACTTTAACTGTATGTGGAAAGTGTTTATAAATGCGTGGAGAGTTTTGAGCATGATGTTTCTATTACTTGTCCAAAAAGAAGTGTTATGTTTAATGGCTTGAATTAGTTTTATAATATGATCAATATATCATTTTAAAAATGTTATTTTAAAAATCTAAATTGTTGCAGCACATCTGCAACATCTGTATCTGCATATGCAAAAGTATGCAAACAGTTTTTTTGTATGATAATATTGGAATAAGGCAGCTGTCAGTATCTCAGGCTACTGTAGCAATGTGAGGGAGTCGTATTATAAACATAAGCCCATGGGCGTTTTCAATCACAACAATAAAAACATAATAGCAACACACTGAAAAGCCACCTTTTGTGTAGTCCATGAGTCTAGATTGTGATTGTGCAAGATTTTGGTTCCCTAAAGTATCAAATAGATTTTATAATATACTGTAGATATTGCTTTTTCTTTTCTTTTCTTTTCTTTTCTTTTTTCTTTCTTTCTTTCTTTCTTTCTTTCTTTCTTTCTTTCTTTCTTTCTTTCTTTCTTTCTTTCTTTCTTTCTTTCTTTCTTTCTTTCTTTCTTTCTTTCTTTCTTTCTCACTCTCTATCTGTACATTTTACAAATATTTGTCAGTTAGCCAGCTTATCTTAAATCTGTAGCTGCCCTTGCCTTGTTTTTAAAACTATTTTTCTTTTCCTGCATGCCTTTTTGTATATGCGATTCATCTTAACTTTCTCATTGACTTTGTTTATTTGTTACTCGCAATGTTTATTCATCATGGCAGGGTTTCCGCTGGGTCTTAAAATGTCTTAAAATGTCTTAAACTAAATTTTAGCCCTTATAAAGTCTTAAATTCACTAAAATATTGTCCTGTAGGTCTTAAAGGGCCATGAAACCCCCTATTCCAACTTTGTTTAGGTCGGAGTGTCCAGCAGAGAAAGAGGAAAGGAAATGTAAACAAAACTTCCAGCACATTTATAAACTCAACACTGACGACCCATGTATCCGAACAATTCTTCTTCTTCTTCCACTTATTTTAATTATGGTTGGCAACACAACGTGTTATCTCACTGAACACTGTAACAGGTAAAATGAGTCTTCAAATCTATATCATGCATATTAATGAAGTTGCATCTTGTTCACAATAGAGTACGCTGATTGGTTTAAACCAAGTCTTTCTCATGAATTATGATATGCTGAAAACTAAATGATGTCACTTTGTACCTGCAGGCACAGATATCCAATCTTCACGCTGGAATTTACATAATGATCTCATTGTCATGACGTATGAACGAATTTGCTCGAAACAACGCAAAAACAACTAGTTTTCACTTTTTAGTGAAATATATGTGTTCTAATAGTGTTTTTAGCGACGTGGGACACATATATGACTGTCAACATCTCAAAAAATGTGTTTTAGTGTTTCGTGACCCTTTAAATCCTCCTAAACAAGTCTTAATTTTCATATGTCCATGTCTCCAATCACCAGCAATCCATCTAAAAAAAAAACTTAAACCAAACTCTATACAAAATATCAATAATATGTTTTTTTTATGTCTTGTTTCGACACATTATTTAAAATATATGGCAAACAAATAACTAATTAGACTTTTTTTAATGAGGCAAGTAAACCTCTTTTCCACATGACCAACCAGAAAAAAGATACTTAGTGTTTTTATAAATTTATAAATTTTATTTATAACAGTCTTAAAAAGTCTTAAATTTGACTTTGTGAAACCTGCAGAACCCCTGCATGGGAATTATGAAGTCACATCTTCAGTGGAGCTACAAAAGCATTTTGAGTATGATATTGTGTTTAATGTATACATTTGATCATTGACTGAATAAGATTAATTTGATCAGCATTGTGTAAATATAATATATCATTATATTATATCAATATATCATTATAATATATCATTATATTATATAGTGCTTTTATTGAAAGTAATGCAACATTTTGTGTAATCTGTTGTTATGGAAATGCTTCTGAGGCCCAGAAGAGGTCACTGGGGAAGGTGGTAACAACAGCCAGTTGATAGCATATACAAAGAAAGAGAAATAAATATGGCTATCATGATTGTCAATGATGAGAGACATTCCTTTATCAAACACCTTCCAATTGTTACCATCAGGTCGTTGATATTGTGTTCCCGGTTGCTTAAAAAATAGGAAAAAAATGTTAATTTATACCCCAAGCAATTAAGTTTTTAAATTCCTTCTCTCTCAGTAGCAGATGATGGCCAGTAGACTGGATATTTATTTAGAGTAGGGGTTCCATGGTTTGATTTATTTATATGCCAAATTTGAAATGTCAGAAGTCTCTGTGAGTGTATGCTTCAAATAGAATTTCCCTACAGGGACAAATAAAGTTAAATAACTAACTTCATATTAGTTTATACTGAGAATGTTTCTTAGGCAAGGCAAGTTCATTTATATATCACATTTCATACACAATGGTAATTTAAAGTGCTTTATATAAACAACAATAAAAAACAAGTATAAGAAAATAAAAACAACAAAGAATAAAAATGATAAAAAAATGTGTCAAAACAGGTTTTAAAGGGATTAAAAAGACATAATAGTGCGATCAAAAAAGATTCGTTTTTACAAGGCCTCTATAATAATCACTGACTCTTGATTTAACAGATACTGTATGTCAGCATTTGCTGCATTTGAGCCAAATAATGTGTAACAGTGTATTTAGATTCCCTCCTGCCTCCGGCCTACTTTCCTGCCTCTAAGGTTTCTCTATGGACAAAACCACTAGGACAGGGAAAATAAAAGAGAGAAGGGAAAGAGAAGTAAGCAGATCTTGCAATAAAACACACACATGCAGTTCATATACACTCTCGCAGCACACAGGCTGTCCCGAGAGGGGAACTGTACGCTCACAGTCGGTTTGTCATTTAAAATAGGTGATTGTTCTGAGACAGAGGATGAATTAATTTACCTGCTGAACAGGAAGATGAGGAGAAGAAAAGAAAAGACAGACTGAAAGGGGCTGAATGCTGCTTGGCCTGTCTTATATGGGAGGGTTCTGTTGTGTCCTAGTTTTCAAACCCAATGTTTGCAAACAGCTACATCTGTTAGGTCATACTGAACAACATGATATGCTGATGTCCTTAATGATTTTATACTCAGTCCCTTTAAAAAAAATGTGTATTTTTACAGCTATACAAAAGAATTGAAGGAAGTAATAGCATGCGTTTTGAGAAGAGTCACCAGAAAATCAAGTCATTTTAGGCCACAGATATAAAAAGTATGTCCCTGTACAAAATTCTGAAGGGACTGTACTTTTTTAAAAATGTGCTTTATGCATTTCTGTTTAAAAAATTGGAGTTGGTATGATTTTATAATATTTGCAGCACATAAAAGTTGCATTGTGGGTGGGTTGAAATAGAAATATTGTGTATATTTTCAGTTTTAAAATTGTTTCCCCATTTGTTTCCCCCCTCTTACTCCCAAAAAAAAAAAGATTTTGCCAAATCAACACAATTCTTGAGTTTTTTTTGTAACAACCTAATTGTTTTATGTTCAATCCTCTTAAATTTGTAAAAACAATTAACTTAATCGCTTTGTGTTGGGACAACATGAAAGAATTGTGTGAAAGGCAGATTTATCTAAAAGTATGCAGTATTGTCTCTAAAAGTGTAAAGTAAACATGTAACCTAAAGATAGTCAAACAAGTACTGGAGAAGAACTGAGCCAGGCTAAAACTGTGGTATGTGTGTAAGATGAGCAGCCTGCAGAAGAGCAGGAGCAAATATGAGAAGCTATGCTGAAGAATAACTGAATATATGAAGCACTGATTATACAGTAGGGCTGCAACAACGAATCCATTAAGTAGATAAAAGTCAATTACTAAAAGAGTTGGCAGCAAATTTCATAATCGATTCGTTGTGTTGCGCGACGCGGGGACGTTTGATTTTTAAAAAAAACTTAAGTTGAGCGCGGAGCAGAGTAAAGGCACTTGCATGTATTTTGGGAGTAACCGATGAATTTACATCCCGAATCCTTCGCGTTTCCCTTTCATGAATGAGGCATATGTGCAGCCACAAACATGGAGACGCCCATCTCTCGATATAGATCAAGATCATTTATACCATCTTTTAAACAACTAAATACATTTTCTTAGGCGTTTTTGTGAATTAGAATATCAGGTAGTTGATGACATGATGGGCAGCACGGTGGCGCAGTGGGTTTATTTAGTAATTTCTTCTTTCCAGTCTAAATATCTAAAAAATCTTAAATCAAAATTACTAGAGAAGAAAATGGAATGAGAAAATTAAGTGATGCTTAACTTCTGTTTGAGATTATATCTCATTAAGATTATTTTTCTTACCCCATTGGCAAATATTTTTGTAAAACAATCACTTAATTCTGAGGTGGGTTTTTTTCAGAAAACAAGACATAATTTCTTATGCTATGTCATGTGTCTTGTATGTATCTTGATTTATATTTTTAGATATTTGGATTGAAAA
Organism: Danio kyathit; assembly: GCA_903798195.1. Lineage (NCBI taxonomy): Eukaryota > Metazoa > Chordata > Actinopteri > Cypriniformes > Danionidae > Danio > Danio kyathit. Next base: position 49,648,820 of record LR812524.1, on the reverse strand, counting down.
CAGGACACAACTATTAAGTTAGTTTTTTATTTTATTATTATTATAACAGCTCAGGGATGTTCAAGGAGCAACATGTTTGCACTTTCTAAAGATTGTAGTTCTGTTTTTGAATAAAGTGTTGGAAATGAATGCTTTTCTTGTTGTTTTTGTCCGATTAATTGAAAAAAATAATCGACAGATTATTCGATTATTAAAATAATCATTAGTTGCAGCCATAGATTATATATTTAAAATGCTCATATGAAACTATATATGTAAGTAGCATTCAGGAAAATGAGTGACATATTATTAGGTTAATATACCATCATGACAATGTATGTAAACCCATATAACCATATTAGACGAATTTACCAAAGGCAACACTGGAATGTAGACCTAAGTTAGCACGGTTGAGAGCCAAGAATGAAAGAGGGAAAAGTCACAGTACCCTAATACCATATATGTATGAAATATATACTGGGTGAAAACACAGGGAGGAGAAATGTAACGTATAAAAGCAGGACCATGGACACAGACAGACAGAATTGTCCAGGAGAGACTTCAGATTGCTCTGGTGTTTGCTCCCAACTTTCTCGGCTTCATGTTAAATAAAGTCTATCTTCTGGAATTGAAAACCTCCAGTCTGATCATTGTTAATTAATGGAAAGGCCAGGGACTACGACATTATCAGAAACTAAAAAAGAACCAGATCTATTTGAAAAAGTCTTGTGTGTTCTTTAGCTTGGCAAGAGTATTGTAAGCAAATAGAAAAACAGGAAGATTTAGGGTAGCCATACTAAGGAATATAGGAGACATGGTGCTTTGATTGAGGGGTGAGATACAGAAAGACACAGATGAAAGAATGAAGAATCTGAGATGAAATCTCTTTAAGATTTAAACTCAAATCCCATGGCTATTTACTCTAGCTAAATATATAAACAGATAGATAGATAAATATATGTATAAAGCTTGCATTGGAAACACAATGTGAAAATTCAAACCATGCGCCTGAAAGAAGTCTTATTTAAGGGGGACCTATTTTACTCCTTTTTCAAGATTTAAGACTTTTGTGTCTCCAGAATGTGTTTCAGCTCAAAACACCCATCACATTATTTATTAGACCTTTCAGAATATTAGAATTTTCTGCTCTAAACACCATGTAGCTGTTTGTGTTGCCTGTGCCTTTAATGCTGGTTCTCCCCACCCACCGTTCCCACGTGCCTGTTATGCCGAGTTCAGACTGCATGATTTTCAAAGTAGTCCTGTCACAGATGTTTTCACACTGCACGACTGTCTGGCGTAGCATTCTGTCGGTGATGTGTTTACACTGTAGGATGGATCGGTGACAGGGAGTTTCACACTGCATGACTTTAAAATAGGAAGAATCGCGGACAACTTTCTCTACATCTCACAACCAAACACACGTGAGAAGTGACATGGAAACAATGCAAGGTCACGTAATATATATTTTGTTATTAACTACATAATGAGAAAAAAGCCTTTAGTGGGGTCGAAAATGTACTTATTTTGCACACCTGGCTTTGAAGGGAATTGGCAACTTCTCCTTAACTTTTTCCTTTTTCGACCTGGTTGTGGTATTGCTTAGATGACACATCAAACAGACACGGGTGCTCCTAACAAATTTCCACTAGTTTTTCCTTTATTTTTTGGGTCCAAATAAACGGAAAATGAGCGCTTTTAACTACTCCCCCAGCCTCCCGCTGACCTGCAGATACCCATACTAGTGGATGCCGCTCGCTAATTGGCTGTAGGTGATCGCCAATGTTATTTCAATCAGAACACATTTTTCACAGCATGATTTTTAATCGCTGACAACTTTAGATATTTAGCACGGCAAACATCTCACAGGTGTCGGCGACTCATCGCCGATTTTGTTAGATCGTGTCTTTGATAGTTCACACTGTGTGATTGTTACTTACATGAATGCACCAATTTGCCTGTGATTTCAGGCATTTGTCTGCGATTTTTCAAAACCTGTTGCCGAGTCAAAATCGGGGCTAAAATCATGCAGTCTGAACTCGCTATTAGAGTGTGCCTCAATCAGTCCAGCTGCGTCATATAAACAGCACAGTGACAGACATGAAGGAAGCAGATCTTACGTAACGTTTGTGAGAAATACTACAGTAAGAACTTCCCCAATGATTATTTGATGTATTTGTTGTGGAGTTCATTCAAGCCTTTCGATGAGTCACACACAATGTTGTTACAAAGTTCACGCACATACACACACACACACTGCGCGCTTAATTTTGCACAGCAAATGTGACCGGATACACGTTAATATCCACTGCTGTATGGATATCCGTTATGTTAATGTACAAAATAAACCTGATTTAACGTCCACAAACCGCGATTGAAGCGTCTTCTTTTAAAATTGTACTGACATGCGGCTGTGGTGATAAAGACGGTAAAATTGCTGTAATTAATTTCAAGCATGCACTGTGTTTAAAAAATGTTTTAAACTTGTTAAACTCATTCTTGATCACATTTGATGATAATTGATGATCACAGAGAGCTGAACAAATCTTTTAATCCCAGTTTTTTTGTTCACGTCCTGTCTTGTTATGCGTTACTACAGAAACATGTTAATACCCGGCTGTCAATCAATTCGGTGGGCGGGGAAACCTTATTCCTATGTCACCTCAAAATGGGAGGGATTTGGATCCTATTTTAACATCAGGAAATTAAAAAAAAGAGACTTATTGTCTTTATATCACCCCAATATGACTGTGGACACACTATACCTACACACAATTCTGTCTAACCAGCTTCCAAAAGATGATTTTCATCATTGGTGCCCTTTAATAAAAAAATAAATTAAATAATCTGTATTTAAATAGTTAATTATAATGTACTAAACACTTTTTAGCTTTTCCTTTTTAGGATTTTTTTGCAGTCAGTTGAACTCTTCTATTTATGTCAATAAGAATATATTATTACAATACATAACTTTATATTTGATCAATAATAGAAATGTATTTAAATAAAGTTATTGCATAAACAAATGTAATTATATATTTAGATACATTTTGTATAAAATATTGGTTATTATCTATACATTATAAATGCGTAATATATTTTTTCTATCTATGCCGTTATTATTATTACATTGTAATAGTGGTCGACCTATATGTGCTCCTATGTTTTGACATATTTAATATATATTTTATAATTCATATAATACTGTATGGACGTCTCTATAGTTCAGGTCTCTTGTTTTAAATCACATGCTTCACATACTTTTGAAATCGTAATAAACATTTAATGTAAGCAGGGATTATGATGTCAAAAGGCTGGTCTTGTCAAGGCCTCACAAACACAAAGCCTAAAGACTGTCTGTGCTCTTTCATCTCTTATCTATCCATTTCCTCCTGTCTCTCTAGAGTCTTGCTCTTCATTCAGTGTTTGAGTGCAGTCACCAGGCTGATAAGCTCTTTTCTCTTGTGCTTGCACACAGCTTTGAGACATCACTTGGATTGTTTATATAGAATCTCTTCAATGGGGAGTAATTCAATAAACAGTTTTACAATCATTTATTTATTTACTAAAATTTAAAAATAAATGTAGAATAAAAAAGTGTCTTCTGAGTGTTACATGTGTATACAGTAAATAAGGATAGTGTAACTTTCTATTGATGCTGATACTAGTTCACATAAAGCTTGGAAATAAGAGATCAGAAAAATAAATTAAGACATAATTACAAATGTTTAGAAACATATATTATGGCCTAAAACACAGGGCGTCTTCCTTCTTCACAGTTACATAACAGTGCAGTCGGATGAATGACATAATCGGGCATGAAAAGTACGATTATACTTGAATAAATATTTATTACAAATCACCAAAATAACAAAACTCTTGGTGTACTGCGATCAGATTCTGTGTTGGCTTAAAACCCATTTGATTAATCCACAAAATAAAGTGCATCTTTTTAAATCAAGACCAAATAAAAAAATTTAAACCTTGCATAATGAACATCTGAAATGTTACTGAAATGTCCTGTACAGTAAAACCAAAGAATGGAGATAGTAAGTGTTGATTAGTTGTGCTGCCTTCTACAGGTGTCTCTCAGCCTATAGCAGTGACTAAGTTGCTGTGACTGAATGCAGGATGTAATTGTATTTGCGGAGTCATATTGAACGGGTGGTGCATGTTAGCCATGTGGCTGAAGGTGGATGGTTTGTCGTGCACACAACTGTCAAACTGATGAAAGTGTTCTCCTCTCCTCTTCTTAGATTTGCCGGACATTTTCCTGTTGCGTGTCTGAATCCCATCCTTCTTCATAGTAAGTGGACGGTTCACCTAAATGCACAAACACAGATACACAGTAAAATAAGGTAAGCCATTTATGCAGTATTAGTCAGTAGTGAAGTTTGTATTACGCAAACAATCAATAGAATCTCTGAAATTCAACATATATCCTAAAAAAATCTGTTTCTCTTTTTTTCCCCTTTAAATTTTTCTTCACTTGCATAAAATAAAACATAAAACTTTTGCGCACATGACTTGCAAGAAGAAAATAAATCGTGCCCACAATTTAGATCGTGCCTACAATTGATTCATTCATTCAATTTAAGTAAAATATCTTCACAAAATAACCATAATTACCTCTTTATTCATCTCCTGTAGGCTACATATAACTGTATATCTGTATACATTTAACTGTACAACTGTATATGTATTACTGTAGGTATATCGCTATCATCTTACTTTACAAAATATGAGCGTTATAAGAATGCATACATGGACAGAAATTACAGCAAATAATTATTTTGTGCACACAACTTGGTTAGAATAAGGGCATGCATAATCACATCAACCACCACATTTACTTAAAGGCACAATATATTAAGATTTTTTTATTAAAATATATATTTAGAAAAAAAAAACACCAGAACAGTTAAATATTTTGCTAACTTATTTACTTACATTATCACAAATGTTTCAAAGAATGTTCAAACCCAGAGAAATAAGCCATTTTAACTAGTAACATGGACTGTGTCCTGTGTTGCAATGCTAATCACGTCATAACACCATAGATTTCTGTTTTTTATTTATATAAAACATGAAAACACCAAAGATGCTTTAATAGGTTGTGTGCTTTAATAGACTGCAAAGAGCAGCAATATAACACAATCCTAAAATGTATTTATATGATAAAATGGCACCGCTTCTTTCCCACGTGATCGCAACTGGAAGCAGTTGACCGTGGTGTGGCATAATAAAAGCTCTGCTGATTTCATGCCACATCACGCTCGTTTCTCATCAGCAATTGCTTCAACGATCTCGCTTCGACAGCTTTCAGCCTTACTATGCTTCATATTCCCATGATAATAAGTTTTAAATAGTTTAACTCATCCATAAACGATTTCAGAAGATCTGTATGATGTAATGAAGATGACAACTCCCATGATTCCACACTTAGTCATGGCGTCATTAGACTAGGTTTTTGTTTGTTGTGAATTTGTACCCCCTAGGGACGAAAGTTACGTATTGTTCTTTTAAAACAAGGGAACTAATTATTTTGTGCCCACATTTTACTTGTTACATGTCTTTTCTGTCAGTATTTCTTAAAATATTAAGATAAACCAACGTTTAATTTTGAAAGGTGTTTGTCAAGATGCTTGAGTGTCTAGGCAAACTTGATATGAAAGTAGGATTTCTTAATTAAAAAGGTAAAATACGTATGAAGTGACTATTACAGCAGCATTATACATACTTAAGAAATGTGTGTGTAATATAAAAAACTGCCATTAATTTACAGGAAGACAGAACATGCCTTCCTGACTTCAACATTGCATAGACTTCATCTTTAAATAGTCTTTTTGCAGTTTAATATTCATAGACTCAATGTGGCAATGTGATTAGGTGAACAGACCTATTTTATATTTATTATTTAAACATTTTATGTGACATTAGAGTAAATTGAATCTGCAATTTTGTGTTTTTATTCTACATTGTGCGTTGACGCATACAAATTTACTTACATTGTGTAGTTTGTAGTATAGACCGCAGGCATTGCAGACCGGTTCTCCATTGGCATTACGTCTCCAAAGTGTGGTGGTCCCTGTCTGGCAGTTGGCACAACAGGTGCCTGCTCGTCGAGATGCTGACTGCAACATACAATCACATTAAAACAAAGGTGAAAACATCTGAAATTGATCAATTACTAAGCATAAGGGTTGTCAACAAAAATTAAGTAGGGTTGAACAGGGAGAAAAAAAAACTGATTCTGTAAGCCTGAAGAAATGCAACATTTGGTCACTTCAGCATACAATCATTTACTTACAACTGCTTGTCGGATTCATAAATGAAATCATAAAACTCAAGATGGTTATTGTAACTAAAATGTACAATATAATAAAATAGCATGCATGTACAAAATGTATTTTGAATTCCTAAAACTTTCAGTATATTAATCTTCTTTAATTTCAGTATATTATATTTTTGATTACTGTGCAGAGTATCGTATTACGCATTATACCTTACTGAAAGACAAATGAATAGCGCTGTGGTTAGACCCCATAACAATAATATGAAGATTGAGACTCCAAATCCTGTTTGGAATGTCCTGTTTTGGAAAATTCAAACCTGTCCTGTTCTTTTGAACATAGACTGCACCACAGAGATGCACAAAAATGTTATTTTAAAAGCTTAAAGCAAATTGTGGTAGCACTTCATTTTATAGTTCTGTTTCACACGTGCATATTTATCAAATAAATTGTGTAATAACTAGGTATTATCCCTAAACCTAGTTCTGAACCTAATCTTAATCTTCGTTAGTTTATTGTTACTTTATACAATCCAGTAATTAACTGTTAAAAAAAGCACAACCCAACTTAATGACACAACTGCCAAACCAATACATTCATTCATTCATTCATTTTCTTGTCGGCTTTGTCCCTTGCGGGGTCGCCACAGCGGAATGAACCGCCAACTTATCCAGCACGATTTTACGCAGCGGATGCCCTTCCAGCCGCAACCCATCTCTGGGAACTTCCACACACACATTCACACTCATACACTATGGACAATTTTAGCTTACCCAATTCACCTGTACTGCATGTCTTTGGACTGTGGGGGAAACCGGAGCACCCGGAGGAAACCCACGCAAACCCAGGGAGAACATGCAAACTCCACACAGAAACGCCAACTGACCCAGCCCAGCCGAGGTTCGAACCTGCGACCCAGCGACGTTCTTGCTGTGAGGCAACAGCACTACCTACTGCGCCACTGGGTTGCCCCAAACCAATACAATGACATCTTAAGATATCTTTATAGCCTTTACAGTATTCTTCTCTCAAGAACATGTAAACCGAACAAACTGGATGCAGCTTTGTGTTATACAAAGCAAGAGCATTAAAAATGTTTAATTAAATAGTTTAAATAGGCAAGGAAAACATAAATACAGAAACTATTTAAATAAGGTTACACTTTATTTTATTTTCATGTCATTGTTACAGTGTAACTATTCATTTCACCTCTGAATTATATGAATTAATAATTACATGTACTTACTATATGGTTAGTGCTAGAAGGCAGGTTAGGTTTAGGGTTACTTGCATATAATTATGCATAATTAATTGTAATTACCAGTGGTGTAGTCGGGGCTATACGCACGTATACTCAGTATGCCTACTTTTTTCCATGAGCTGTTTGGGTATTACGACTTCTGAGGATCAATAATTGCGTATACCCTCGGTATACTCAGCTGTTTCCTTCAGCGAAAATGCAACTCTTAACGAACATTTATCAATTAACTATGATTATAAAACGCATTACAGTGCATGTGGCATTATATATATCATACATTCATGCACAGGATTAAACACAGTGACAGAACCACTCAGTGAATGTACTCATTTTAACTGCATATCAGAGTGAAACATTGTGTTGTATACATTGTGTTGACTTATATTATGATAGTGAAATATGTAAATTAGCCTGTACATTTTTAATATGCCTATATTTATGCCATTTTAAATTATAAAAGTGGCAGTTCTATTTAAAACATGGAAAAAATACTTGAGTATACTAGTATTTGAGTTTTTGAAGAAAAAAACATTTTATTTTTCTGATAAAAAAAAAAAAAATATTTATATATATATATATAGTTATATTAATTGTAGGCTCATTTTACAAGTCCCTTTAGAGTTAAACAGTTGGCTTTTACCCAGGTTTTACCACAGCTTAATATACTCAGCCAATCTCCGGGTCTGCTGGGGGCACTATTAGCTAAGCATAAATCATTGAATAGGATTAGGCTATCAGCATCTCGCTTTAAAATGAACAAATTTGTTTAAATATTTTTCCTTTTTTAATGGATAGTTCATTCAAAAAAAGTAAAATTGTCATCCTTTACTCAACCTTTACTTGTTCCGAACCGGTTTGTAACTTATGTTAAATAAAAAAATAAATTATATATATATATATATATATATATATATATATATATATATATATATATATATATATATATATATATATATATATATATATATATATATAGTTTCGTCGTTTCTTTGCCTACTTTTAATATTTGGGTTGGGTGGGTAATAGTACACCACTTTTTTTTTTAGGACTACACCACTGGTAATTACTATAGTAAGTACATGAAACATTGACATCTTAAAATGAAGTTTGACATAAACAATTAAATATGGACAAACAAAAATTACACATACTTTCTGGAATTCAATTAAAAAGTAAGAAAATTATCAAAGAAGCAGGATCATGCTGGACAGAATACCTGACTCTCAAATTCTTTAGGCCAAACAGAAGTGCACCATAAATTCACAGAACTATACAGGTAAAGTAGGCACTCAACATGCTGAAAGAAAACACGGCTAGAAAACAACCACAAAAGGAAGCGTTTTTGGGTCTCACAAAGTTATCGGTACCGGACAGACATCCTGCCAAGGAAACAAATGGACCGAGCTGTCTCTGCTTTTCTAATATACGACCTGTTGCTGGTGCAGAAGCACTCGTCACACACTGACTCAAGCCTAATTTACAGCTAATACCATCTTAAACAAAACACAGTCATTTTCAAGCAGATTTATTATGTTTCCTTTTAGTGTCATTGAATGTGCTGCTGCTTTGTGCTCAACCATTAGACCAGACGTCTACAAAGTCAATAGAAAGCAGAAAAAATATTCACGTTAAAATATCTTTCAACATGAAAATATCTTTGGAGAAGCTAAATTCTTAACATTGCAGTCATGGAATACTCAATTTAAGGTAAGATGATATAGGCCAGTCAGGATTAGCAGGAGTATCTGATTTCTGGTCAAGTTTACACTTCTTCATGTTAATGAATTCTAATTCATTACTTGCTATTTAAACCCGTCAATAGGGCCATGGTCCAGTACACACACCCAGACATGTGCTTTTCTCTCTTTTTTTCTGTCCCTTTCTCTCCATTTTTTTTTGTACACATTCTCTGTTCGTCCTTGCAGTGTTAACAGTGATCAAAACACTTGTCAGAAATGCATGGCTGTTTTCCTTAAATGTGCTAGTATTGTCTAAAGCTCATAAACCATTTTCTTTGTCAGTAATATTTAGACATTATTCACAGATTATTTATAGCACTATAAAATTATAAAAGGCTTTGTATGACTGATCCTGTAGCTCAGACAACATAACAATGTTACATAAACTTTAGTTTTCTGTTAGAGTGGTGTCTTTTACTAGGGTTGTATATGAACTGTGTAATGGTGTGGATAAGACGTGTGTAGGTGTGTGGCACATACCAGTCTGCGCTTTGGTCTGATGAGAGGTCTGTTCTGTCCATTCATCTTGTGGTAGAGTCCACATGCATTACACAGGTAATGACCTGTGCCATCTCTCCGCCACAGAGGAGTCGACGTAGCTCCACAATTCACACATTCACGTCCTATTGGCACACAATACACATTAGGAGAGAGAGAGAGGGTGGGAAAATAAAGAAAACAGCTTATTTGTGCTGACATTATTTATTGCAGACTATTTGACTATTAAACTTTTTTACTTTTCTATTTTAGTTATCAGATTTTTCGGTCATGTCAACAAGTGCCATCTTTTGGTGGGTTAAGAATTGCACACAGGAAGCAAATGTACAGGTAATATCTTATTTTTATACCTTATTGCTTTCATAAATTAAGTGTGAACTCATTGTATACACTGATATTTATTGTCAAGGTAGAATTGTGTAGCTGGTTAATTGAGCTGAACTATTTGACATATGCCAAAAAGTGGATAAATAAAGTAGATTTGTGACCATAACAAAACATGTTTAACAAAACGACTTAAATATAATTAGCCTATTTATGCCATTATAATTATTAATAGTGGTGCAATTTTTTAGTTCAATATAACCAATTTAACTTGGTTCTCATGTTATTACATTTACAAATACTGTAGCCTAATTCCTTTGCATTGCGTTTTACTATTCCGCCTGAGATTTCAAAAGTATAGCATTGTCATTATTCAATAGTTGCTAATATATGGAAAATAATAGGCTAACGTTACTTGCACTGGTTATTAACTTTTGTATGTTCCGCTATGAAATCTGAACTTACCTGAGAAAGCGCGGTTTTTACTTTTGCATTTTGTCGTTATGTTTCCGAGCAGATTTCTGGAGTGAAACACACTGGCGGGATACTCGTGCGCTCCGGCTACTGAATAGTCGGGATATGAAGGTATAGGGGTAGTCGTTTGCGCCAGATGCGGGTTGCTACGGATTGGACTGGAGCACTCCATCTTCATCCCGTCGACTAGATGGAGATGATACTTCCCGGCATCCCTCACCGCAGCACAGGCCGGGTCCGGGGAAGTGTCTTTGGGTGGGGTGGGCGGCAGGCAGTAGAGCTGAGCGCTGCAGTGTTGCGTCATCGACAAGCACGGCATCGGACCCGAGGCTGGCGCGCCGGTGCCCGCGTACAGGCCGGTGGAGGTTTCGGCGCCTGCTGAATGCAGAACCGCTTTGCCCAGGTGGCTGACGGTCCATGAGCCGTGGTGCTGAGCTGTCGAAAAGGTCGATTTGGTGTTGTCCAGTAAAGAAAGACCGTGAGTGTTGATAAGGTGAGGTCGACACATTGAGCCACCCGTAAGGCGTGCTGGCAAAAAAAAAAGTTATAGTCTTACACGTGCATTGCCAAAGTCAGTTCAGTTTTGCATGTTTCATCACGTTGTAAAACTAGGCTGGATAAATAGACCTGTCTACACACAGTTTAAATGAGGAAGCTCCAAAATGTTTTAAATCGCAAAAATGAAAAGTGATTGGCAGGTTGGCTGAGTTGGAACAAAGTGAATTGTGTGAATTGTTTTTACGAGAATGTGTAGGAGTAGCCTATGAAAACATTTATTTGCCATATAAGGAAAATTGTCTTGATCTCAAGGGTTGCCACATACAAAATACACAATACATAAATTAATAAATAAAAAAGAATCATAAAATATCATAAAGGTCTTTTGCCCCGTGGATTAATTAAACTTATAATAAATGTTCTCCGTGAAAATAGCCTAATGTTTATAGCCTATATAAGATTAAAACCAAAAGAGAACATTACTTACAAAGTGAGAATTACCCTCAATCCCGTTGTTTTTTGTTTTGTTTGTTTTTTTACCTCTGCGGAACGATATTTTGTCTTTCATGATTAGCCTATTTATTTAAAAATGTAACCTTTAAAATTTTAAACATGACATAGCCTATGTATAATAGTATTTAATTTGTAATATTTTTTTACAATTATTAACAATTTGCGTATTAGCTGAATCAATTTAAACTCAAACTTGCGTTCATTGAAATTGACACCACATACTCAAAAAATATATTTTTTTACTTGTTCAAACTACTTAAATAAAATGAGCTGAATCAACACAGTTCTTGAGATTTCATTGAGACAACTTAATTTTTTCATGTTCAATCCACATAAATTTGTTAATAGTGTTAAGTTAACTTAATTGATTTGTATTGGGACAACATGAATGATTTGTGTGGAATCCTGCATTTTTTACAGTGCAGGTGAGAACTAGACTGCCATATAATTATTAATTTGTAATAAAAAAATCCTGATCATTTACTATTGGAATAATATAAGAAAATTCTCTCGCAGATAAAATGATAATTTCTTTCAAGTCTTTCAAATAGTGGAAATAAAAAAATATGCAGGCGCTATTTTCAGTATTAAATTAAAATTTATTAAAAATTAAAAATAAAAAAAATAAATAAAAAATAAAAAAGGGAGAGAGATTGAGTAAAAAAATCAACCCGTTCATTTAAAATTCTCCTAAAATATAAAAAGCGACACTGACAAAAAGGCAGAGATCTCCACGCAGGCCTACTCACCATGCGTCTGACTGTAAGACATCCGTGCACGGGAATGAGAGTGGGACCCGTGTGTGTGATAGTAGGGGTTTCCCTGAGAGTCCAAATGACTGAGAAATACATCCACCTCGTCTGGTTGTAATAATGGGGCACCTGGCTCCATATAGCCCGAATTATGATGTCCCAGACCAGCATGGGGAGACACCGAATCTGAGGTGCCCATTATAGCTGAATGATGAGCATGCATCATCCAGCGGGGTTCCGCAGGGGGCTCCATCATCTCTCTTTCCAGTAGGACAGGGATGCCGATGTTCCTGTGCAATTAAAAAGCTTGACAAGTTATTCCAAGTTCATCCGGCGTGTTTTGGTCTGTTGAATACCTTAGATTAAAGTATTTAATACGCCTGCGTAAACGCTATAGGCTAACTGGAAAATGTGAAATCAGGAGTTCGCGTGTCTCCTGAAACGCAATACAGTTTTTATCACTTCCCCACTTTCAAGTGGCTGCACGCGTCGATGTCCTCAAAGATGGAGATACCACACTAATGCCACAGCTGATCACCACCGCTTTGTGCCTTGGTGTGAACTAATGTAGATCTTTAGATCATGATTGAGACCAAAATCTTTGTAAACAAATAAAAACGTAGGTTGAAAATAGTCCAAGAACAGTTACAGACCTTATCTATTTCGTCACTCCAACTTCATGGCACGCGCCTATAGTTCAAAGGGTACAGGGATCAGCATCAGGATGATGAGCACAGGTGGTCACACGAGCAATCTGTCAAAACCAGCGTGCAAAAGAGTTGTATATGAAGCAGAGGGCAGACTCCTCCCGGCAGGATAAATGAGTCTCCAACCAATAAGAATTCACAGTTTTTCCAGCTTGACACCTGAAACCTAATTTACACCACGCGTCTATATTTATTCATTGGTTTCATGTTTATGCTTGATTAATCCACATTTCGCTCAAAATAATGTTTGTTTAAATGGATATTAATAATTGTTAAGGCATTCTGAAAGTAATGTTCAGCACTTAGAAAATATACGACATCTATAGGCAATAAAAGTATAATATTTTTTTTTTAACTTTATATCAGACAATAGCTAATTGTATTGTATTGCATCGGCAGTGAACTCGCATCTAAACAAAATTAAATTGGAGTTGATAAAGGTAAAGACAAAGTAGCGCCTGGAGAAAGTGTCAAAACAAAAGGTGAGGTGAGTATTCATTTTTTTTCTCTCCTTTGCTTAAACGAAGCAATACAACGTCCTCCATCGACTTCTCCCGAGCTTTAATTATTCAGGGAATAAGTTTCTGGCCAGCGCGCGCGTATTGTCTGTCTCGGCAGATCCGTCTCGTGCGCGGTCAATGACAACACGAAACCGCTGACCACCTACCCTGACTCTCATAAGATCTGTCCATCTCTTTGATGAGTGAAAGAGAGAGAGTAGGGCAGGGTGAAAGAGAGGGAGAGAGATGACGTTCCTTCACTTCGCTTGCCACCAGTGTTGAGTGCAATTAGTTACAAGGTAAATAGTTACTGTAATTAAATTACTTAAACGTAAAGGAAGCTATTAAATACGTTAATTAGATTCAACAAGTCCATATAAATCAATCCAGAGCAGCAGCATTTTTATTAAAATGCTTAAATATTCAAATGTTTTTTATAACGCTCAAGGCCATGTTTGACTGAAAATGAAGCCTTTTCTCACTCATGGAAATAATCATTGGAAAACCCATGGAGCGTTGTATATATATAGCCTATAGCCTATTTTTTATAATTATTAGCCCGCCTATTTATTTTTTCCCCAATTTTTGTTTAATAGAAAGAAGATTTTTTCAACATATTTCTAAACATAATAGTTTTAATAACTCATTTCTAATAACTGATTTATTTTATCTTTGTCATGATGACAGTAAATAATATTTTACTAAATATTTTTCAAGACACTTCTATACAGATTAAAGTGACATTTAAAGGCTTAACTACGTTAATTAGCTTAGCTAGGCAGGTTTTTTTCTGTAGACTATCGAAAAAATATATAGCTTAAAGGGGCTAATAATTTTGACCTTAGAATTGTTTTTTAAAAATTAAAAACTGCTTTATTCTAGCCGAAATAAAACAAATAAGACTTTCTCCAAAAAATATTATCAAACATATTGTGAAAATTTCCTTGCTCTGTTAAACATCATATGGGAAATATTTAAAAAAGAAAAAAAAATTCAAAGGGGGGCTAATAATTCTGACTTAAACTGTATATATATATATATATATTGTAATCAATGTCAGTGAAGTCACCATATATGGTTCTTTACCCAATAAAGGGTTAAAGAATTAAAATAATTTAAATTCTATTGTATATGGGATTTTGAATCAAATTAAATTGCTTAAGGAGTATTTCATTATTTTAAGTAATTAGAAATGCAATTTAAATCCAGTTTTAATAATGTAGTTAGTATTACATAAATACTTTCTTATAAGACTGCTTGCAACCGCCATTTAGAATTATCATTTTTCTGGTTTTGCTTAAATCAATTGGTAGCTTAAATAGTAAAAAAAATTTAACTTTATGATATATAGTAGTGTTAGATGATTGTTATTAAATCTTTGATTAAACATTGGAAATGATAAAAAGCTTTTGATTTACTCTTAAAAACAATTAAACATTCTTGATTGGCTTGAAATGATTCCATGAAACAGGCTACCTTTAACATTCAAAAAAACCTTTCATGGACAAAAGGTTCTTTAGCACAAAAGGTTCTTTACAATATTCAAATATTCTTAACCCTGTGGAAAAATAAGTCATTTTAACTTTTGGGCACTCACTGAAATGGTCATTGGAAAAACCCCAAGGTGTTGTTTAGAGATATTACAAAACATTTTAACTTAATATTGTAATCAATGTTAAAGAAGTTATAAGTATACTACTGAACGTTTTGGTTTAGGGAACCAAAAATAGTTCTCTGGACCCCCCTTTTTGGAACCTTTATTTTTAAGTGTGAACAATTACATATAGCAGTGTCTTTGCTTATCTTAACCTTTGTCTGTAAACCTGTTTGACAAAGATTTGACAATGTTTTAAAAAAAAACTTTGCTCATCTTGCTACTGTTTATTTTACATTTATATTACCAGAATATATGGAAGAGCTACATTTTTAAGTTTTTTAGGTTAACCAGTATACATTCATATACAGGAGAATGGCAGACCATTGTGCAATCTGGGTCCTTTGAGTAAAACAAGGATCTGGTGAATCATATGCTTGAAACAAATCTTAAGATTTATTTAAGATAAATACCCCCCCCCCCCCCTCTCTCTCTCTCTCTCTCTCTCCCTCCCTCTCTCTCTCTTAGCATGGCAGCATGAGCTCAACAATGTTGCCCAGATTCCTTAATTGCTGTTCATTTCCTCTGCAAAAGAGAATCAGGAAGGCAGTATTAACAGCATAGTGCAGTAACAACCTGTCAGTCATATTTTCCCTTTCTTGGGCACAAGACCAGAAGGAAATTTGAACTATAACTACAATACAGTAAACTACCTAAGAACAACTACCAGGCATCAGCTAACTATCACTGAAAGTTATGAGTACGTATTTTAGAGAGCGGACCTGCATTTCAGTTGTTTGAATTTTACACAAACCTAATTGTTAATGTTTTTCCCCTTGATAATAATTAGAACACCACATATGCTGTCAATATTTTATGAAACCATAGTTAAACATACATATTACAAAATTAAGACTTCAATTATGAAATGTTACTCAGTTACATTTCAGTTACATTGCTATTGAATTATTGGCAATTCCGTATATGATAATGAAGTTTATATCTGAAAGCATATGGAGCCAGATCAGTCTCAAAAATAATACATTTAAATTCAAAACATGATTCATAAATACACAAATCCAATTCACAAATTCAAAACATGATTAAAAAAATACACAAATCCAATTCGCAAATTCAAAACATGCTTAAAAAAAAGCACAAATCCAATTAGTAAATTCAAAACACAATTCAAAAATATACAAATCCAATTTGTAAGTTCAAAACACGATTTTGAAAAATATAGCAATCCAATTCATAAGTTCAAAACACAAATCAAAAACAGAAATCCAATTTATTTGCAGGAAATATTTATGCTTTTTAATTGTGAATTCACGAATCGTTTATTTAAAAATTCAATTTTGTTAATGTGAATTGTGTTGTGCATGTATGATTTTTAGTTTGTAAATGTATTATTTTTGAGACTGATCTGGCTCCATAGAAGCATACTGTTGTCTTGATTTTAACCCTAATTATGTGGGAATCTATGTGTGTGTGTGTGTGTGTGTGTGTGTGTGTGTGTAAATTTGGTGCATCTGTTTGTGAATGTCAATGAAAGTGTGTGAAGATGTTGTAGTGTGAATAATATATAATCCAATTTGTAAGTTCAAAACACAATTCAAAAAATACACAAGTCCAATTCGTAAATTCACAATAGTTTGTAAAATGTATTATTTTTGAGACTGATCTGGCTCCATAAAAGCATACTGTTGTCTTGATATTAACCCTAATTATGTGGGAATCTGTGAGCGTGTGTAAATTTGGTGCATCTGTTTGTTGAATGTCAGAAAGTGTGTGAAGATGTTGTAGTGTGAATAACCCATCTCCCCCTCCTATACCCAGAATGCCTTGCAGGCCTGGTTTTCACCACATCAGGATACAGGGCTGCTGGCTGAATTCCGGTATGAAACGGAGCGCTGGTGCACCGCAATGTGTGTGTCATACACATGCACATCCCTCTTCACACAGATGGACAGGTGCTGTAACGGACACTTGCTTTTATTCACGCTTTAGAGCCATTAGGTGCAACCACTCCCAGTTCGACCAGTTCATTTCATGTTGCACACAATAACATTATACACCCTGATCCACTCTGTCTGTACAAGAGCAACATCACACATGTTAGAGTTGATTCATTCATTCATTTACTTTTCGGCTTAGTCTCTTTATTAATCTGGGGTCGCCACAACTGAATGAACCGCCAACTTATCCAGCACATGTTTTACGCAGCAGATACCCTTCCAGCTGCAACCCATCACTGGGAAATATTACAGTTAATATGGTAAGATTTTAGCCAGCACATTTTAGACATGACTTCTCAGCCCTTAATTGTGAATCTGCTAAAAATGTTTCCCTGAGTTAAATCTTTTAGGAATGGTGATTTTTTTTGTGATGCCAGGAAGTTTAGCAGTTCTCTTTAGAGGCCTGAAAGTGAATTAGCCAGTCCAGTGTCTTTTTATTCATGGATTTGAAGGCATAGCATGGAGTTTCTTGTTCAAATCATGTGTTCATGAGCGTTTTAAAATATTTAAAGTCACTTGGCAATTTTTGCCTGATAATTCGTTTAGCTTTAAATGACAAAATGTGTCTCTTATTGGTTAAATGTAATAAATAAATTAATTAATACATAAATAAATAAGTAAATAAATAGATAAATAAATAGATAAATAGATAAATAGATACATACATACATACATACATACATACATACATACATACATACATACATACATACATACAGTAAATACATAAATAGATAAATAAATACATAAATACATAAATAAATAAATACATAAATACATAAATAAATAAATTGATAAATAAATAAAATACATAAATAGATAAATACATACATACATACATAAATAAATAAATCCTTAAATAAATACATAAATAGATAAATAAATACATAAATATATAAAATAAATAAAAAAATGCCATTCTGCAAGATTATTAGCAATTTTATTATATATATATATTATAAATGTTCTAAAAGTAAGGTATTCTGTCATGGCATAGATTAGAAGAACCATTTATTTTATATATATATATTAGCTCCACAAAGACTATTTCAGTAAACTGCTCTTAAAAGTGACTTAATATTATAAAAGTTAGTGTAAAGAATATTTTGATAATCTAAAAAAACTTTTATGCTATGGTAAAGTACCATAGATATTAAAAGATTTTTCGATTATGACAGTAAACAAGAGTGAAGTTACGTGTAGTTCCATATTAAATAACTGTTTCAGTGTGTTTTGGTTTTGCAATTAATGACAGAAGGACATAAAAACAAAGTTGATATAAACACAAATTAAGCTAAAAGCAGTATATTAATAAATGATGGAGACAAGATAAATAGTCACATTGATTGATCTCTTAAATCCTCAGTCTCTCAGATCTTGGATTTTCGGCTGTTTATTTACTCATAATTTGGGTTAATACTAGATAAAGTTCCCTAGTTTCAATTGTACAAAGCTTATTAAGAATCTACTGGCAATCAGCATCTTTAGCAAGCTTCAATCAAAACACCAGAGATCTGTTTCTTAAACATTTTTAACACAAAGCTGCCATCTCCTGGCCATTCTTGGCATTCAGAATCATGGCACTTCACTGGAACTACAGTAAGTCAATATGTCTGACACCTCAGGCCCTGTTTTCCAATTTACCTGCCTGATTAAACATGAATGGCAAACACACACATATACATATAACATTTTTTAGATGAAAGAACTACCATATATCATTGATTACATAACATTAAGACGCTTTCCAGCTAAATCAAGGCCTTGTGATTACATAAATATCTCGATTTTGACAGTTTCTTGGAGGCCAATGCACAAACGCTTATCTCCAGTTTGTGCAGTAAGCAAAGATGTGTGGTAAGAGAGTAAGTGTATGCGTGCACGAGTGTTTTCAGCTTTAAGGGGATGTGCTGGGTAACTGTTGCCCGCTTTGGGTTTCCGGACTGGGTGCCTGCAGACTGTCAGTTCCCCCTCTCCCTCTCTCTTTATCTCTCTCTCCATCACTCCTTTTATCTCCTTATCATACCAGCCAGGCACTCAGCCAGGATACTGTGGTAACAGGCGAGCAGGCTTCTGCTTCACCATGATCTAGATGGTAAACGAGAGGCCTTTATTGAGAGTTTATATATCTGTTTGTTGTTATTTTGATCTCCTTGATTCATTCACAAGCCAAAAAAAGATGAACTGTCAAAAAATACATACAAGGGAAGCCTGTCTTACCAGGGCCATTAATTGTGAGGATCAAATCCTCGTAAATTAAAGGTACTCTGGGTGGCCCTTTGGCGGTGCATAAATAAAACTGTATGGAAGAACACTGAGTTAGTTGTGCTCTGGCACTGCGTGGATGAATGTGGCATTTATTTGCAAACCGAAATCCTAAAAAAAAGGCCAATGTCATAGCAATGTTGATTCAGGTGTTATTACAAATACTTTCGTTTTTGTTTGTAGACTTTAGGTTTGTGCAACATTTCTTGTTTCTTGACAAACATTTAGCTTCATGCTACTCCTACATCATACATCTGCCAGAGCAGACGAAGCAACTTTTGAATGGCGAAGGATTCATGTATTCAATTTCCCATCAAAAAATACATAAATTAAAAGGAACCTATCAAAATGAAAGGCTTATCATAGTAATTCAGAGTAAGACAAAAACACAAACTGGAAGTTAGATTTATGGTCAAGTTTATTTTGAAAAAAGGTACATGATTAAAAATATGTCAAAATAGAGCTGTATTTCTGCTTTATAAAATACTGTCAGTCTGTTAGGAGTGAGAATAGAGTGATTTTCTGATATCCCATATTTTGTATGCTACTGAATGTATGAAAAATACTTTAAACTGCAGTGTACTACAGCAGGGGTTCTTAACCTTTTTCACTTCGAGGCCCACCTCCTTCCAAACATTTTTGAAGGCCCACCTGTCTGACCTTTTCTCCTAAACTGATTGTCTAGAGAAAATACTTTTTTAAAACTTTTATTAGTTAGCAAAACATTTCTTTTGCCTTCTACTTTTATTAGCCGGCAGCTAGCTCTCTGCAACTCTCACATGGTCGCCCACTGAAGCTAAGCAGGGCTGCACCTGGTCAGTGTCTGGATGGGAGACCACATGGGAAAGCTAGGTTGCTGCCGGATATGGTGTTAAGGAGGCCATCAGGGGGCGCTCAACCTGCGGTCTGTGTGGTCCTAATGCTCCAGTATAGTGACGGAGACTCTATACTGCTCAGTGAATGGCGTTTTTCGGATGAGGCGTTAAACCGAGGTCCTGACTCTCTGTGGTCATTAAAAATCCCAGGATGTCCTTCCAAAAAGAGTAGGGCATCCTGGCCAAATTTGCCCACTGGCCTGTGTCCATCATGGCCTCCTAACCATCCCCATATCATAATCGGCTTCCTCACTCTGTCTCCTCTCCACCAATCAGCTGGTGTGTGGTGTGTGGTCTGTCGCAATATGGCTGCTGTCATGTCATCCTGGTGGATGCTGCACACTGGTGGTGGATGAGGAGATTCCGCCCAATGTGTAAAGTGCTTTAAGTGTCCAGAAAATATAAATGTAAGGAATTATTATTATTATTATTGAATTTTTCTACACCATAGTAATATACATTTAATGGTTTTAAAAACACACACAGATTTAAAGCTCCTGAATTCTTTACTTCAGTTATTCATTACAATTGCAGAATATTTGGGCCTTTTTCTCAATAAATTAACAAATGTCTTATTGATTGTTTTGTCTTATTGATAGTTTGATAGTAAATCAACTGACTTGTGCGACTTTGATGCAGTACGAGTCGCAGACGTGAAGCACGCGGAGGCTGGTTATTATAACTCTAATCATTGTTACCTTTACATTTGTGTGTTGGGTTGCTTTATACAACTGAGAATGTAGTCCTAGTTGGCGTGCAGCGGTTGGAAGTTTAAGCCACAGTTATGTCTGTATTTAACAGTAAGTAATCAATCATAGACAATGGGAAATGCCATTACTTCGATCATTTTAATATGATATATTTAATAATAAATCAAATAATTATAGTAGAATATTTAAGTTAATTTTAAGCAGAATCGCTGAGGCCCACTGGTGAGCCGCGGCCCACCGGTTGAGAATCCCTTTACTACAGCATGACTTTTAGTGTATGAGCGGGTTTGAATGTGTATGTTAGCGAGTGTCTGTGAAATATCACATCTGGTTGGCAGTCAGCAGATCATAGGCGAAAAGATTATTAATAGATCCAGAGAACGTGTAGAACAGACTGGCATCTCTTTGTGAACACAGTTAAAAGGGGCAGATTCAACAGATTCCCACTCCCTCCGTTCACCCTCTGCAACACACACAGGGTTCAGATCCATCGTCCATCTTTTGAATGCCATGTGCATGTGAGTTTGTTTGTGTATATTTTATTAACTATGATGCCATTGCACAAAAATCTCAACACCTTGACTGTCACGGCTTACATGAAAACCCTTTGCTTTTTACAGCTTCAAACCCAGTGAGTCCACAGTTTACTGTTATCCCATTTAGTCAAAGATGCAATAAGGATTTATGGGTTAGAATGTGTCGGTGGCAGGATATTTTAGGGCAGCCATTCATCTGGAGGCTGAACAGAGAAAGTGTATGAGTAGAAACAAGCTGAGCGTACAGATATAACCAAAGCCTTTGATCAGCCATTGATATCCATTTATTTCGGGACAGCTTGTATTGCTTTCATTTGAGAGGTGTGTATAATTTTGGAATCTCATGTCAATTTTGATTTAGTGGCTGATTCGTATGAATTAGTATAATCGCATTCATACAATTTAGTTTGAATTGCTCATCTCCTAAATGACGGTTGGGTTTAAGGGTGGAGTTTGGGGGCACACTTCCTTTTAAATATCATAATTGTTAATACAAATAAAATCGTATGGAGGTGTCACGGTGGCGCAGTGGGTAGCAAGATCGCCTCACAGCAAGACTGGGTCAGTTGGCATTTTTGTGTGGAGTTTGCATGTTCTCCCTACGTTCGTGTGGGTTTTCTCTGGTTTCCCCCAACAGTCCAAAGACATGCACTATAGGTGAATTGAAAAAGCTCAATTGGCCGTAGTGTATGTGTGTGGGTGTTTCCCAGTGTTGGGTTGCGGCTGGAAGGGCATACGCTGCGTAAAACATATGCTGGATAAGTTGGTGGTTCATTCCGCTGTGGCGACCCCTGATTAAAAAAGGGACAAAGCTGAAAAGAAAATGAATGAATGAATGAAAATTGTATGTAAAATAGCTGAGATGAGGCTGCGTTGTCAGTGCAATGAAATCAATTGGCCTCCCTAGATCTGTTGAACTTTGACCTCTCTGCAAGGCTACAGATTGATCAGGACCCTGATGTGAAGACCTGAAACTTGCTTTATAGGAAATTGGTTGACTGGAGCAATGGACAGAAGTAAAAGTATTCAAATAGAGGTAGTCGTTCCCATTTTATGATGTACATCTGAGGGAAATGGATCATCAAATAAGTAAAAAATAATGTGCTGTAACTTGGTTCGATCCTGCTGACTGGATAAAGGCAGATCTGTTTACTGAAAGCTTGAATTTTATTTAAATAAAGAGGTGGGATTTACATAGACTAAATCGAGAAGTCTGTTGTTTTATCAGAATCAAGTTATTGATTACATAGTAAAAAAATCTGGCGCCAACAAACCCATTACTTTAAAAGTGATTAGTTGATTTCACTTAAAGCGAGTAAACCTGTTGCCTTAAAATTAATAAGTAAATGAACTATTTTCATAATCATAAAAATTAAGTCAACTTAAGTTACAAAGTTACAATGGGTTTACTCAAATTACTAATCACTCTTTAAAAAAGAGTTCAAGGATGATTTTAATTTCATGTTGACTTTAAAAAATGTTTTATTTATGGTTAGATATGTTGCTGTATTTACAGCATGATGCTGTGAATAGTATATTTACATTTTATAAAGCTGTTACTCTACAGACAAAAATAGTAAATATTATCATTAGAATAACAGGTCACAACATTACAACAGGTTGTCAATGGTCCAGAACCCACAAAGGGACATCTTGTACTTTAATTAGCCTCATAGAGAGCAAGTATGAATATCTATACCGAGACTTTGGAAGATGATTTTGTTAAACTAACAGAAAACAGAAACAAGTAGGCACTTGCTGATATGACTTTAAAAAAATTACTATAGTTTTATTCCGAGGCAATACAGAAAAACTCTTTTACTGGTGAATGCCCAGCAAGCATTTTTTTGTTTTTAAATGATGTCTAATAGACGTCTAAACATGGTCCTCTTGGCTAAAACAAGGCTAAATTTGGGCTGTCAGTGTAAATCTAATAGATGTCTAAGAATAAGCCAAAACTAGACTAGTCATCAAATAAACAGAAATGAATGACTACACATAAAGTCTGTCTAATCTGTCTATTTGTTTGTCTAGTTTTGGGCTTATCTTAGACTGACAGTCCAAGTTTAGCTGTGTTTTAGCCAAGCTGTCTACATTTAGATGTCTATTAGACGTCTATTAAACACAAAATGGTTTGCTGGGTGGTTACCCCATTACTTCAGAAATTTAAATCTTGGCAGTTTTTACAATCAGAGGCTGTTAAAAGTAAAATATGATTAAAACTGTGAGTGTAACATGTTGACCATTACAAGATAGTGAATGCATTGAGGTGTCTAATGTGGTTGAAAGTGGCATCTGTGTATACACATCAACACTGTAAACAGCTGTTAGTTGACTTTACTTCTAAAAAGTGAGTAAATACGTTGATTTTAAAGTGAATTGGTTGACTTCACTTAAAAAAAGTGAGTAAACCTGTTGCCTTAAAACTATTAAGTAATTTAATTATGTGCATAATTATTAAAAATAAGTCAACTTAGCTGTTCAAAGTTACAGTGGGTTAAATCAATTTGTTAATCACTTTACCGATTATGGTCGATACAATCCACAAATTCTTTCAATTTTTTTTTTTTTTTCGTACAGTGTAACTGAAAATGCATAGTATACGCTGAGATTTAAAACGAGATTGTTTAAAATATGTCAATTGACATTTATTATGGGCGATGCGGTGGCGCAGTAGGTAGTGTTGTCGCTTCACAGCAAGAAGATCGCTGGTTAGAGCCTCGGCTGGGTCAGTTGGCATTTCTGTGTGGAGTTTGCATGTTCTCCCCGCGTTCGCGTGGGTTTCCTCCGGGTGCTCTGGTTTCCCCCAAGTCCAAAGACATGTGGTATAGGTGAATTGGGTAAGCTAAAATTGTCTGTCGTGTATGTGTGTAAATGCAAGAGTGTATGGGTGTTCCCAGTGATGGGTTGGAGCTGGAAGGGCATTCGCTGCGTGAAGCGGTTCGTTCCGCTGTGGCGACCCCAGATTGATAAAGGGACTAAGCCGAAAAGAAAATGAATGAATGAATGAATGACATTTATTATCATATAAATGTTTATAAATGTGTTCTCATGCCATTATTGAGATGAAATGCAGTGCAAGAGTTTGGTTACATATCAAGAATTTATCATAAAAAAGCTTTTTTCTTAGCTTCGCCTGGGTCTCGTTTTCATTTCAACGCTCTTAAATGAATATCTTTCCCCGGTGCGATACTCAGTCAGGATATACCAGGTGCCCCAGTAGATGCCGTCTGTGATGCCGCTGTAACGACCGTGGTAGAAGCGTCCATTGAGGTTTGCAGCCAAGCAGGTATCAAACCACCAGCCTGCACCATAGTAACGGGCACAATTACCAGCAGCATAGCGGTCATGATCCCGGTCATATGTGCTGAACGCTCTGCCATCGTGATTGTACTGTTTGCTGTAGCTGAATGCATTGCCAGCATCACCGTGGTACTCTCGAGCAGTCAGACGGAACCTCGAGGAGAAAATATCACATATGCGTTTATAAATAGTTCACATTTAAACTCTGCTTTGATGCTGGACTTTAGATGAATGTGTGTGCATATACCTCTGGCTTTCTCCAGCCACTTTAAAGTTGTTATAATTAGCATGGCGTGTCTGTTCGTGCCAGTCTTGTAGAGTGATGCGGAGTGTGTGTTGCCCGTTGGCAGTTAGTGCATACAGAACTGCGTTCCCTAGCCAGTGCTCTGTCTGTGGGGAGCCAAATCCATCACGGTACTCCTGCCAGGTTTGGTTAAAGTCAGTTTTTCCATCAAATCGGCGCTGGAACACCGTCCATCCTCCTCCAGCTGAAACCATGTCACACACAGCCTGAAATAGACAAAACATCATCAAGAAATCTCTCACAAAGTACACATAAAGGTTTTTCTGCATCATGTAGGGCTACACTGAAAAAATCAGGAAATTTTCTGATCAAGAAAGTTTTCTGTATTTTGTGATTTATTCATTCATTCATTTTCTTTTCCGCCACAGCGGAATGAACCGCCAACTTATCCAGCATATGTTTAATGCAGCGGATGCCCTTCTAGCTGCAACCCAGTACTGGGAAACACCCATACACCCTCACATTCACATACATACTCATACACTAGGGTCAATTTAGTTCATCCAATTCTTGTATTTGGACTGTGGGGGAAACTGGTGCACACAGGGCAGCCAAGGCTCGAACCAGCAACCTTTTTGCTGTGAGACGGCGCCATCCACATATTTTGTGATTTATGTTTTTATTTGTTATTTTTCCTCATTTATTTATGCTTTTGGATTACATAATGATACCTTGATCTTTCTTTCAACAACTTTTAACCATTAAAAGTTCAAAAAGTGACTTTTATTAACATGTAATAGTTTAAAGTGATATATTGTTTGAATTGGTGTTGTATATTACGATACAAAAGCCTGTTTTTGTAATAATAATAATAATAATAATAACTCCTTAAATTTATATAGTGCTTTCTAGACTCTCAAAGCGCTTTACACATTGGGGGAAACTCCTCATGACCTCATCCACCACCAGTGTACAGCATCCACCTGGATGATGCAACAGCAGCCATATTGCGACGGACCACACACCAGCTGATTGGTGGAGAGGAGAAAGAGGGATGAAGATTATGATATGAGGATGGTTAGGAGGCCATGATGGACAGAGGCCAGTGGGCAAATTTGGCCAGGATGCCGGGGTTAAACTCCTACTCTTTTTCGAAGGACATCCTGGGATTTTTAATGACCGGTTTAACATCTTATCCGAAAGACGGCGCTCACTGAGCACAATAGAGTCCCCTTCACTATACTGGGGTGTTAGGACCCACACAGACCGCAGGTTGAGCGCCCCCTGCTGGCCTCACTAACACCAATTCCAAAAGCAACATAGCTTTCCCACGTGGTCTTCCATCCAGGTACTAACCGGGTGCTGCCCTGCTTAGCTTCAGTGGGTGACCATGTGAGAGTTGCAGAGAGCTAGCTGTACCATGTCTGTTATTTTACAGACTTTTTCCTCTCTATATAGTTTCTTATTCATTAATTTTTCTTCAGCTTAGTCCTTTATTTATCAGAAGTCGCCACAGCGGAAAGAACTGCCAACTTATCCAGCATAGGTTTAACGCAGCGGATGCCCTTATAGCCGCAACCCAGTACTGGGAAACACCCATACACTCTCACATTCAAACACACACTCATACATTATGGTCAATTTAGTTCATCCAATTCATGTCTTTGGATTGTGGGGGAAACCGAAGCACCAGGAGGAAACCCATGTGAACACAGGGAAAATGTGCAAACTTGAACTAGTGACCTTCTTGCTGTGAGGCGACAGTGCTAACCACTGAGCCACTGTGCCGCCTATAATTTCTTATAGATTCTATTACTTCAAACTGCTAAAATGGAAATAAAAGTCACTTTATTAAACTGTAAAGTTTCTGTACAGCTCTGTAAACAGAGCAGCGATCCAGCTCCAATAATGCAATTCACAACTGTAAATAAACAGAAACATTTACGAATCGCAAAATAGGAAACAATATTTTTTTTACAGTGTACTCATTATATGATCTTACATGCTTTAGACAACATTGAAAGTCAGGAAAGGTCTCTCTTTGTTTTATTTTTTTTAATCAAATTGCCCACACAATGACAAAAAGGGTGATAAATACAAAAAAAAATTACATTTATCCCCATTAAAGGGATGGTTCACCCAAAACTGAAGGTTTACACACTATCAGCTCACTCTTAAATAGTTCTAAACCTTCTTGAGTTTGAACACATGAGAAGATAATTTGAAAGATGTTAGAAACCCGTAACCATTGACTTACAAATATGGTGGAAGTCAGTAGTTACAGGTTTAGCTTTCTTCAAAGTATCTTACTTTGTATTCAACAGAAGAAAGAAAATCAGGAACGAATTTTCAGTTTTGGCTGAACTATGCCTTTAAGTCACATTTGATATGCGTTCGATTTCAAACTAGCAATCACAGTGCAGTTTATCATAATAAAAGTAGCTTTATCACACTGAAAAATTTATTTCTGCTAAATTGTTACAAAGAATTTTTATGCGTTTAATTTAAACAAACAAATTAAATTGACCAATGTTCAACTTAATAAATTTGTTTAAATTCAGCCCAAATAAATTGTTTTTAACCACTTAACATAAAAAACAACTTGTAAATCCAAGGAATCATCTTTGAATCATTTATTCAGTGCATTTTAAATCAAAATTTATTTTATTATTATAGATTTAATGTAATATTTTGAATATATGTGTGTTCCTCTACACTGCCTGTGATGTTTGTACCTCCAGTGCTGGCTGCTTTGGATCGGGCTGTATGGTGTAGATTCCATTCTCTTTGATTCCTAATTGGTAGATTTCATGACAGTCTTGAGGGTAAAGCCCTGCAGATGGAGGCACTGCCGTATAGATGCAAACAAACCATCTGTGAACATTTGTGCAATAAATACTCTGCTGGACTTCACAGGGTGTTTGTTCTGTGTATCTGCCTGGCTATCTTTGTGTGTGTGTGTGTGTGTGTGGCTCACCTGTAGGAGTCCTTGGTTTGAGGCCATTAGGTTTAGAATGTGTGATACTCTTCAGTAACAGCAGCAAATCTTTCTCCCCATTTTTGCCCACCACACTTTCTAAGACATAAAGAGAGAGAAAGAGTAAAAGCAATTCTCAAGGAGTTCATAAAAATATTTAATAATTATCCATCCATAAATGGGAATAGAAATGATCTTTTAGCAATCTAGCACAATGCATGAACACACAGATATAACTCTTTTTGATATTCCTGACGGTTATTTTTCCATCTATATGATATAGAGATTATTTTTGATTTGGGAAGTCCCTCTCTGCATTTAATTCTATCAAACGGGCTATAGCAATATGATATAAAGAGCCAAAACATAAATCAAATAGAGGTCAATCGTGGGGAATAGATTGCATCTGATGCAATATAGCGTGTTTAAAGAGTAAATTATTAGATTATTTGCTTGTTGACTATTTCAGCGTTGTTGGGTTTGTTGTAAGGTTATACAAAGGTTAGAGAAAGGTAATGAAAGGGTCAGATGGAGGCTGTCATGGGTCCGTTTTCTTGCATTCCTAACAGCACCTCTGTTTGCCAAGTGTGTTAGCTTAATTGAGAGAATAGCAGGAATGAAATAACGAATGATGAAGAGTGGTTGGTCTAATAAACAAATTGGAAATGTCCCTAAGTTCAGCCTGTTCCACATCATTTATAAAGGAAATGTAAGTCATTGTCTGTTGTGTTAGTTAATGACCGAGTCTGGTGGCCATCTCTCGCAGTCTCTGACTATGGCAGTGGAGGTTACATTCGGTTAGCACTGCTGCCATTAGAGCCAGAAAGGCGACCAGTGAGTCTGATCCATCTCTCTGACTCACAGCCACTGATTCATGTTGTAGCATACAGCGCTGCAGCTGGATGAGCCGCTCAGAGGTGTCAGACACCTGCGGGACACAAATGAAACACAAAGGAAATGTCTATTCAGTCTCAGTTGTATACCAGTTCTTCATATGCTAACACTTTTTATTAATGTCAGTATTGACATAGGCAATGTTTTCAGTAGTTTATATTCTCTATAACAGAGATGCCCAAAGTATTGCCCACGGGCCAAAGTTGGCCCATTGTAACCTTTCATTTGGCCCACCATCCCATCTGACATAAACTTTTTTTTTTGGTTGTTTTTATTGCTGAGCTACAAAAAAAGCAAACTGGATTTAATGTTTCAATTAAATGTTGTAAATGGATCTGATTTTTTTAAATATAAACACTGTCACTCGACGGATAGAGGACTATGCAGAAGACATCGGCGAGCAAATCAAGGCAAAAACTAGTGTAACTTCATTCTGTTATAAAGGAGATTGTTTTTACTATAATAGGTTCATTATAAAATGTATAATATATATATATGAGTAGTTCATATAAAGCAATCTTTTCTAGTTATTTTTAAATATTATTAAATAAATTAGGAAATTACCCATGGTAACTATATTTACCTTCGGCCCACTAGCCTCAATCAAGGTTGCTTTTTTGGCCCTTCATAAGTAAAAGTTTGGGCACCCCTGCTCAATAACAGTGTAATAGTTCACATTCTTAATAATAAAAGTATGTGGGGATGCATGCTGTTGAATAGAGAATGTGTAAATTATTCAATAGGTGATACTAAACACAGGGCTGGATTAAACATCCTAAACTGAATTTCATTTCCTGAAATGTTTTTACACCACAACACAAACCTTATAGGAGTTATTGAGATATTACAAACATATTACAAATAGATAATACATATCAATACAAAATAAGATGAAACAAATATAAAATATACTAAAATCCAAAATCAAACAAAAAGTGCTTCAGGGGTAATTAATATGTCGTTGCTCCTTGGATAAGGGTTTAGGGATAAGATAAACAACACAATTAAAAGTCCAAGGCACTCAAAAAAAGTGAGTGAAAAAATTAATAAGCCTTTATTTACATAATGTTTAATAATATTAACATAATGTTAATAAAGGCTTTTTAATTTTATTCCCTTTTTGATTTGCTTGGACTTATGATTGTGTTGTTTACAGAGTATACTAACTTTGCCTCACATAACAATATGTGTCAGAAAAGTCATATAGAAAACAAGTCAAATAAAATGTGTTTTTGAAATATTTTGTAACATTTCCAGGTGATCACATTTTTTCGCCACATGAAAATGTTCCAAAACTACTTTTCGTATATTTCACATCTGAAACTTATGTAATGCATGCATATGACTTTAAATTTTAATTGTTGATTACTAAATGTTGAGCTTAACATTAACTTACATTTATATGACTAATATAATGAAGTACATTTAAATGTTAGGTAATACTAGTGCACTTGAGGAACATTAATAAATGATATCTGTTGGTAACCAAATGTGGGTAACACTTTACAATATGGTTCCACTTGTTATCATTAGCTAAAAGATGATCAGTAAATAACACCCCTATGGCATTTTTTACAATTTTATTTTAGAATTTTAGTTGAAAACTAATTAAATCCAAAAATAGATCTGTTAATGTTGAACTATACATGAACTAACAATGTTTGACAAATTATCTAAAATAATTAGTACACATTTATTTTAGCTAATGCAATAACTCACGGGTTCCCAAACTTTCAGCCCGCAACACCCAATATAACAAAGCCAGTGACTAGTGCCCCCCCCCCATTCCTCTAAGGTGGTTATAAATATACAAATGTTGCGCACACAACAATAGACCTATATGAACACGAGCATATTGGCAACACAAAAAAGTGCAACAGTCTAACAAACATAGCTATAATTTATCTAGTCATTTATTAATGTAATTTAATATTAACATCAGCAAATGAGACCGGTGGCCACAATGTTTTCAGCACAAATCTATTCTCGGTTTAATTTTGGAGACCACCACTCAGAGATCATCCTCAATGTTCTGTTGTGGCCTGTATGCATTTCTAATGTATTTGATTGCTATAAATGTGTCTGAAAGTTTAACTTGGTGCTATAAAATCAATCTGCTGCAGCTGATGCTATTACTGTGTTGTTAATATAACGCAAACACAATCAAATTAAAAGGCTGATGGCTTTATTTGCATGTTGTTGCTATTTTTATGTTACCATTTTTATCTTCTGTGGGTTATGGATAAAATATGGTCCTTCTAATAGTTTAATAACATTTGTTTGACTTTTGGAAATCACCAAGCGACCCATCGTCCCACTACCCCCAGTTTGGAACAACTGCATTAACTAATATTAACAATTAGCATGTTATTGTTAGGCGATATACTCCTAAATATCTCTCAGAGATCATGTTTTCCTATTGCTAATGCTTACCTGTGCATGTTTGCGGTTCTCTGAAGTCTTTCTGAGCCTCGAGTCCTGAGAGTGTTGCTGATGTATTTTGGGGGCTGACGTTGCACTGTTTGGGGGTCCGGCCACCAGAATGTCCCTCTGACACCACACACGAACACACATCATATACACTCCCAGCAAAAACACCAGCACGACACGCACATACATGCTGCTCAGGCCACCAGTAGAGTCCAGAGAGATAGACACCTGTACACTTCCTAAAAACTCCTGTATCACTGATGCTTTTTCTCTCTTCAGATTTGTAGCTATGTCATCAGGTCCTACACATTATCGTACAGCGAGTCTCCTGTCCTCTTTTATTTGATCTTCTCTCCTCTTTCCCTCCCTCTCGCTCTCCTGCGCGCTCCCTTCTGTTTGTGAGGCTCTTTTGGCTCAGATTCCTAGATAACTGTGGCTCTTTGCTGTCTGACATGCACCGGTTCACCCACCCCCTAACACACACAAACGCACACTCGTACCTATACACACACACACACACAAACACTCACCGTCTACCTGAAGGCATGTTTTCCACCATCAAATCCATCTCGAATCTACAAATAATCACATTGTCATACAGGCGCATTCAAAAACTAAGATAAAATCGGGTTTTAGCTCAACCTCTTCACTGCTTGTGTGTCCTGTTTTGGAGTGAGTGTGTGTGTGTGTGTGTAAAGTTTATTGAGTTTGTTAAGGGTCATAAAAACTAGGAATTCCTTTTTTAACACTCATATTAAAATACAGACTGTTGCACACACTAATATACACACACACACAGAGACGGGGACGGGAAGGCCAAAACTTGTTTGAATAGGATGACCTGTGCTACACTTTGACCTTTAACCTTTCTCTGTCTCAGACAGACTTATTTTATTGAGAGGTGTTTGCTCTTTGTGTGCATGTATGCAACAGGAAGTGGTTATAACATGTGTAAATGTGCTAGAATGCATAGTACAGTCACAGGAAGGTAATGAATGATTCAAGTATCGCTATGTGACTATATGACAACACAATCGCAGGGCAGTTTATAAGTGTTCTATTTAGGCAAATTAGTGGCTCATTTAAATTCATTTGCACATTTTATCTTAAAAGCTTGTTTTTATGGGCCTTTGGTGTGCTTCTGTTTGTTATTGCTCACTGGGGTGCAGCAAGGTAACACTCATTCACAATTTGTTATAAATGCAGAAGTTAGATGAAGTTCATGTACACATAATCACAACACAGACCGTTATCTGTAGAGAGGCTGCCATCTAGTGCTGAATGTCCAATGATGGCAGCAGGCAGCTGATATCTCCCATCCTCCTAAAACATTTGCTTTTGTTTTGTTTCTCGGAAGCTTAAGTTTTCTAGAACAATAGACTTTCACAACCTTATATGTTGACATGAATTTTGAATAATGTATTCATTTTTACCTTTTTTCAATTTTTTAATGACTGCTAATTTTAGCTTTGCATTAAAAATAATTCTAAAGCTTAATTAATATATATGAGCAACCCCATGCAAATGTTGATACTGCCATGAAAAAATTAAGTTATTAGCAAAACCCTTTCTAAGTTTTTTTGTGTAGGCTTCTATTTTACAGCACTGTAAAACTCGAAAATGTCTCTGCTAAATCAAATATAATTGTTTGAAAACATTAACAAAGTCACCCAAGTGCCAATTTCACATCTGTCACATCCATAACCAAGCTTTTTCCTCATAAAAGCAAAAATTTCAAATAAAATAAATAGTTTTTGTTCTCTAGTGAGCCAACTCTTATCCTTTGGATTAGCCTTGTTTATTTTGGGTTGGGCAGTTTAATTCACAGAATTTCTACAAAGTGTGTTGTATATTGTAAACTCGCTATCCTTTTTAAGTCACATCCATAACCCATGTTTATTTTCCTCATTTAAAATATAAAAAATGTTTACAGATTGATATTTTTCTGACCCCATAACTCTGCAATTAGTTGTTTTGGAAAATATAAACAGATGTTTCAATACCATGTTAACATATACTTTGTCAATTTATGTTTAGAGTTTTTACTGCAAATGTCACATCTTTAATGCTGGAATTGCTTATATATATATATATATATATATATATATATATATATATATATATATATATATATATATATATATATATATATATATATATATATATATATATACAGTTGAAGTCAGAGTTATTAGCCCCCCTTTGATTTTTTGTTTCTTTTTTAAATATTTCCCAAATTATGTTTAACAGAGCAAGGAAATTTTCACAGTATGTCTGAATTTTTTTTCTTATTTGTTTTAGTCTTATTTGTTTTATTTCGGCCAGCATAAAAGCAGTTTTTAATTTTTTTAATAAACCATTTTAAGGTTAATATTATTAGCCCCTTTAAGCTATATATATTTTTAGACTGTCTACAGAACAAACCATCGTTATACAATAACTTGCCTAATTACTCTAACCTGCCTAGTTAACCTAATTAACCTAGTTAAGCCTTTAAATGCCACTTTAAGCTGTATAGAAGTGTCTTAAAAATTATGTAGTAAAATATTATTTACTGTCATCATAGCAAAGACAAAATAAATCAGTTATTAGAAATGAGTTATTAAAACTATTATGTTCAGAAATGTGTTAAAAAAATCTTCTCTCCGTTAAACAGAAATTGGGGGAAAAATAAACATGGGGGCTTATAATTCTGACTTCAACTGTATATATAGACCAGAGGTGGCCAAACTTTTTCTTATAAAGGGCCAAAACCCAAACTTGATTGAGGGTGGTGGGCCAAAGGTAAATATACCAAACTTTTATATTAAAGTTGCCATGGTAACTTCCTAATTTTTTTAAGATTTTAAAATAAATAATACTTTAAAAATACTTTAATCATATTAATAATAAAAATATATATATTTTACATTCTATAATGAATTTTTTATTGATTTGCTCGTCAATGTCTTGTGCATTGTCCTCTATTTTCAAGCGACAGCATTTACATTTTTAAAAGTCTGATTTATGCACAACATTTAATTCAAACATTTAATTACAGTTTTCTTTTTGTAGCTCAAAAATGAAATAAATAAATAAACAAAAGGTTATGTTAAATTAGAAATGACAATCTCCGTTAAGGGCAACCCAGTGGCGCAGTAGGTAGTACTGTTGCCTCACAGCAAGAACGTCGCTGGGTCGCAGGTTCGAACCTCGGCTGGGCTGGGTCAGTTGGCGTTTCTGTGTGGAGTTTGCATGTTCTCCCTGGGTTCGCGTGGGTTTCCTCCGGGTGCTCCGGTTTCCCCCACAGTCCAAAGACATGCAGTAAAGGTGAATTGGGTAAGCTAAATTGTCCATAGTGTATGAGTGTGAATGTGTGTGTGGAAGTTCCCAGAGATGGGTTGCGGCTGGAAGGGCATCCGCTGTGTAAAAACGTGCTGGATAAGTTGGCGGTTCATTCCGCTGTGGCGACCCCGCAAGGGACAAAGCCGACAAGAAAATGAATGAATGAATGAATCTCCGTTAAAGGCATTCGCTCCAAAGGCATATGCCCCATGGGCCAACTTTTGCTTGCGGGCCCTAGTTTGGGCATCTCTGATATAGACAGACACACGCAGACAGGTTAATCTTAAATCATGGACAAGTTATTTTTTATTTTTTTTTAAAAAATCTCACTTACAGGTTTTTAGGTTAAGGCTTTATGTATGACTTACAGCTTAGGAAAATTTGAATCCAAGTGAAATAACTTGGTCCTAGTAGGGCAGACCCTGAAGTTCTTAAAAAGCTCATGTCTCGATGGGGGCGGAGTTCCCTCAGCATTTTTTGAAAAATTACTTATTTTTTGACAAATAAGAAGTAAAATGGTGTACAGTAGCCTACATTTGATATAATAAATGATTTAAAAACCTTGAATGATAACTTTATTGTAGCAGAAAACGACAAATACACATTCCGTGCCTTTACTTGTGCCCAAATTTGGTACCACATTGGCAGGAAATACAGTGAGTAATCAGGAACACAAGATATATGCAAAGAAAAATGATTGCCAATGCACAGCCACGCGAGGGCGTTTGATGTGTTAGTTAGAGGAAATGAAACTGCTTGTATTTCAAAGGGATTTAATTAGCGCGGACTGATTAATATAATACCATAATCTTTCATTTCTAAGCTTTCATAGCATATTTAGAGCGCAAACTGTCTGCATGTCCACGAAAAGAATTTCGTTCTCAAAGTCTGTGCCCCTACCCCAAATCGCAGGGCATTATGTGGGCAGGATCTTTTCTTTGCTTTCACGTGCCACATTGTTGCATTTATTTGACCACTTTTGCACTCCATCGGAAAGACCACCTTCTGGACTTCCCATATGAATAATCTGAACGAGTAAAGTATGTCAAGCTAACAAGAAAACAGTTCCAAAAGACGTGGAAGAAAACACAACTCCGCAAGTGCCTCCGCTGACGATGTTGTTGTTCTCAATCACGTCCGCGTTCCGCCGTTAAATCTGTTGATACAAACTTCGTGATGATGCTCGCATATCTGATCTGATCTCAATCGGGGAAAACATTCATATAGCTACGCATACGGTTTGATCATGCCTGCTGTCGTCGAAGAGTCAGCGCCCGCCCAAGCCCCTGCTCCAGCGGAGAAAAAAACTAAACCTGCCGTGACTGCTTCTCCAGCTAAAAAGAAGAAAAAGAAGAGCAAGGGCCCCGGGAAGTACAGCAAGCTTGTCACTGATGCCATCCGTACTCTGGGTGAGAAAAACGGCTCGTCGCTTTTCAAGATTTACAACGAAGCGAAGAAAGTGAGCTGGTTTGACCAGAAGAACGGACGCATGTATCTGCGCGCCTCCATCCGCGCGCTCGTGCTCAACGACACGCTCGTGCAGGTGAAGGGATTCGGAGCCAACGGATCCTTCAAGCTCAATAAGAAGAAACTTGAGAAAAAGCCAAAGAAAGCTGCCTCAAAAAAGGCGACCAAGAAGACGGAGAAGCCGACCTCCAAAAAAGCCGTGACGAAGAAAGTGAGTGCAAAGAAGAGCGCCAAAAAGAGCCCTGTTAAGAAGAAAACCCCAAAGAAGACGAGTGTGAAGAAGGCGACCACCAAACCCAAGAAAACAGCTGCAAAAAACCCAAAAGCTCCCGCCAAGAAGGAAACTAAAGCAAAATAGACTTTCTGACGAAGATGAAAATTATATTTTTATAGCCTATTTAGTGTCTTTGCAAAAGAAACGATTTTATTTTTGATATTCATGTTGACATTTGGCTGATGTATCTTCCATAAACATTCTATAAACTGCAATCATGCTTTTCTGAAATGTTCACATTTGTTTTGTTTGCTACAGTGAACAGAATAGTTAATAGCTATCTAATCTAAGAGCACTGATAGTATTTAAGGTAACATTAGAACAGTGTTGTTGCTTATTTCATTTACAAAAAAATGTGTTTTTTCTTCATACAATGTTACTAAACTACAAAATGTCTAGTGAACCAGTTTTTTTAAAACACGTTTGTGTATCCTTTTCGTTGTATGTAAAACAGAGATGTCTGGCCTGTTTATTTATCTCAGATTTATGATTAAATGTATCAAAAGTCGGGGGTCAGTTTTTGTTTTCATGTTTTTTTTTAAATAAATAAAATTATTTTGTTCATCAAGGCGGAATTTAATGTAAAATTTGATAAATTGTTATATATTTATTACAATTATAAATAACTGCTTTCATATTGTATGTAGTTTTAAATAAAATTATTACTCCAGTCATTATTGCTTTTATTACTATTACCATTAATAATAACAATAATAATAATAATAATTCATTCATTATTAAAGTGATTTCTGAAGGATGGCTAGAGTAATAGAGCTGAAAATCCATCTTTAAATCACTGGAATAAATGATTAAATTATAAACTACTTTTGAACAGTTATTTTATAGCGCAATAACATTTCACAATTTTACAATTTTTACTGTATTTTTGATTAAATAAATGCAGCTTTGGTGAGCAGGAGAAGCTTATTTTAAAACATTTAAAAATCCTACTGACCCCAAACTTGACCGGTAGTGTATATAGGACAAAATTACAGATTTAAGATCTAATAATTGTTGTGAAACTGCTAAACTGTTTTGTCCTCTAAACTAATAACTTTGAAGATACTGCAAAGTTTTGAAAACAACACAAAATGTGAATTAATGATGAATTAAAGATTTTCACTGACACTTGGAAAATGTCAAACGTGTGATTATTTTTATATCCAAATCTAACGGAGTACAGAAATGAAGTATTGTAAAACACTTTCCATGTAAAATAAAGTTCTGCACATCAGCTAAAGACAAGACATCTCCATTTTTGGTGTCCAGCTCAATGTAAATTTATGAAAGTGATTTTGTAAAAAATAAAATACAGAATAAACAATGTTTCTTCATCATTCTGCATAATATATATTTGAGTAAAAATTTAACAAAATAGTTATTTAAGCATGTACTTATTAAAAGTGTAAAATAAGCACTCAAACTAAAGTGTACTAGATTTTAGACGATTACAAACATATTCTTGACATAAGTAAAGCCTAGTGAACTGAAGGATGGTCACAGAATAGAATTATTTAAAATAAATAAATGGTGTTGCGGAGACATGGTGGCTCAGTGGTTAGCACTATCACCTCACAGCAAGAAGGTCACTAGTTCGAGTCCAGGCTGGACCAGTTGACGTTTCTGTGTGGAGTCTGCTTGTCCTCCCAGTGTTTGTGTGGGTTTCCTCCGAGTGCTCCGGTTTCTCCCGCAGTCTAAAGACATGCGCTATAGGTGAATTGAACAAACTAAATTGTATGTGTGTATGAATAGGTGTGTATGGATGTTTCCCAGTACTGGGTTGCAGCTGGAAGGCCATTCGCTGTGTAAAACATATGCTAGATGAGTTGGCGGTTCATTCCGCTGTGGTGACCCCTGATGAATACAGGGACTAAGTTGAAGAAAAATTAATAAATAAATGGGGATGCTCTTTGATCCTTAATTACATTATAAAACGATTCTTATTCTAAATATTTGATAGTTTTGCTATATAAATTGTTACACTATATAAATGTATAATAGTCAATGATTTTTTGCTCAGAAAAAATTATAATATGCACTTTTATTTTGATGCTTGAAAAAAAATTGATCTATGTTAGATACAAGTAAAAAGTGCCGCCACTACTTGTTTTATACAATTTATGATATAAAAATGTGCATCAAGCGAATTATAAACACGTTGTTAGGTTGTCTGGAACTGCATGAGAACAAAGGGCTATTTCGCACTGTAAACAGATTTTAAACCCTGGATCTCGTGTCATATTAATGATGGATCATGAGTGATGCACAATCAAATGATCACATGTCAGTATCCAAAGAAGGAGGCCAAAAAGTAAATCGCATTACATTTATACTGCCCTTGCCCCCCGCTAAGACAAAGTTGGTATCTTCCTATGAGTGGCGTTACTTGCGGAAGTCGCCCGGTGTTTGTAGCACTTCCGTCTTTTGCTCCAGCGGGTACACAGAAATGGTAGGGTTGCCTTTCAGCACTTCCGAAAAATATGAACCTTTTCTTTTGTATAGACACTTATTATTATAAGAACGTTAACACAGCCTTGACGCAAATGTCTTTTTGCTGCTATTTATATCTGGGATGATGTGAAGTTGCTCAATCGTCGGGTAGCGCTAAATTACTAGCTAACATCCCCACCCAGATTCCCCAGTTTCGAGTAGACTGATATTGAATTTACATGTCTTATCATAAAAGTGGTAATATTGCCACCGTT
This sequence comes from Danio kyathit, assembly GCA_903798195.1. Lineage (NCBI taxonomy): Eukaryota > Metazoa > Chordata > Actinopteri > Cypriniformes > Danionidae > Danio > Danio kyathit. The sequence goes on along the minus strand of LR812524.1, from coordinate 49,609,666 downwards.
TTGTAGTCTAGAGGTTGTGTATTATGGATAAACTGGCAATTTGACCCAATTTAAACTCAATTTATTAATAGCCAGTCTGTTGTCATGAAACATCAGTGTATTCTACATGTTTTATATAAACACTTTCGTCTAAATGGATGAACAACTGTACATCTGGTCGATTTAAGTACTGATTACTCGTATGTTATTTTCCTCTTGTGCATGCACAGCACAAACTGTACAATATAACTGCTCATCCCAGATATTTGGTTTTGCAACTTCTGATACATAATTGCTTTATTGTATAAAATATGAATTATGCATACAGACATATGACATTTTTATACAGTGAGCTATTTCTAAATGAAAGGAAGCCCACATAACACTAAACAAGGTCACTTTAGCTTTAATAATGCATCATCTTTCTTGCAGTAGCTTCTGCACTTCCTCCATGACTTGCGTTAAACTTCAGGAAGTGACAGACTTCTTCAAATGCAGTCTATGAAAAGATTTGTGGCGTTTGGAGGCTGACTGAACAATATAATAGTTTGTTATCGTTTGGAGGGCTTGAGTACAGTATCCCAAGAATTTCCCTGCAGGTTCAGGCGTGTGTGGAACAGAGTGGAAGTTGTGAGCTGTTTGCTATGTGCTTGCTTGCCTGCTTTGAGAGTTCAAATGTGATTTATAATCATGAGTACTAATTAATTTGCTTTACTTTTTTTTGTCAGACGGCGACTCTGCGTCCGTACCTGAATGCGGTGCGTGCTACACTGCAGGCAGCTCTCTGTCTGGAGAACTTCTCCTCACAGGTGGTGGAAAGACACAACAAACCTGAGGTTGAAGTCCGGTATGTGTAAAAAGACTGGATTTCTTAGTATTTGATATTTGTGTGTAAAGTTCCTTGATTCTTACATGAGTTTAAATGCATGCATGCATCTGATTTAAGGGCTTTGTGTTTTATCTATGACCTATGGTCATATTTAGTTTTTAAAAGTGCATAATGGTGTAAACTTGCAACCAAATTTACAAACTCAAGTTCTTCTAACTATCTTTTTTCGCTTTTAAAGAAGTTTCCGAGAATTTCAGTTTATGTTTTACTCATGAGCATCTGAGCTTTAGTTTAGTTTACGTTATTTGTATATTTTGGTTTTCTTTTAAAGTGATTTAAGGCATAATGAGAATTCTGTTAGTTAAATACTTACTTAAAGCGTAAAATACAGCATTAATATGCAATAAAAATAAAATTAGATCTTTAAATAAAAAAAAGTTGCTACGTTACAAAAATTTGAGCTAAATGGGAATCAAACAAATAATGCTAATTGTAATAATAATGATGATAATAATAATTATAACTCATTCATTCATTTTCTTTTTGCCTTTGGTCTCTTTATTAATCTGGGGTTGCCACAGCAGAATGATCCGCCAACTTATCCAGCATATGTTTAATGCAGCGGATCCCCTTCCAGCTGCAACCCTTCACTGGGAAACATCTATACACACTCATTCACACACATACACTATGGTAATAATAATAATAATAATAAAATCACATTGCTAAATTACTGCATCACAACCTAAAACAACAACAACAACAACAACTACTATATTAATGAAGTATAATTTTAGTGTGTGATTTGTGATGAAATGTGCATTGTGTCAGCTACTTAAAGGGCACCTATGATGAAAATTAAAATAGCAACCAAATCCCTCCCATTTTGAGGCCCTCCGCAACTCGACGTAGGAGTGCGGCTGTCCCGTCCACCAAATTGATTGAGAGCCGCGTATTAACATGTCTCCGAAGTAACGCGTATAATCATATCAATAAGACAGGATGTGCGCAAATCAACAGAGATTAAAAGATCTGTTGAGCTCTTTGTGATCAACAAATGATCATCAAATGTGTTCAAGAATGAGTTTTACAAGTTTAAAATGTTTTAATGTAATGAATTACAGCAATTTTTACCTTCTTTATCATCAGAGCCTCGTGTCTGTACAATTATAAAAGAAGACGCTTCAATCCCGGTTTTGGACATTAAATCAGGTTTATTTTGTACATTTAACATAACGGATTTCCATAGTAGTGGATATTCTGTGACATTTGCAGTGCAAAGTTAAACGTGTGCACTGTGTTTGTGTGTGTGTGTGTGTGTGAACTTTGTAACGACTTTGCAGAAAGGCTTAAATTAACTCCACAACAAATACATCAAATAATCATTGGGGAACTTCTTCCTGTAGTATTTCTCACAAACGTTGCGTGAGATCTGCTTTCTTCATGTCTGCCAGTGTGCTGTTTATCTGATGCAGCCGAGGCAGAGATTGAGGCACACTCTGACAGGCACGTGGGAACGGTGGGCTTGGAGAACTAGCATTAAAGGCACAGGCCACAAAAACAGCTACAATGTGTTCAGAGCAGAAAAATCCAATATTTTGAAAGGTATAAATAATAACCTGAGCTTAAACTTTACAGACACATTCTGGAGACACAAAAGTCTTATCTTAAATTTTGAAAAAGGAGTAAAAAAGGTGCCCTTTAAAATCACAAAATGCATTAAAGTGGAATGTGATGTGTATGATTATCGTAACTAACTTGAATTAAAAGATGCTTATCTTATTTATACCACTTGTAGCTGTACAGCTGTAATAGCTGTAACGTTATTGTTTAATTGTCTCACCAGGAGCAGTAAAGAGCTGTTGCTTCAGCCTGTTGTGATCAGTAGGAATGATAAAGAAAAGGTCCTAATAGAAGGATCCATCAACTCTGTGCGGGTCAGCATTGCTGTCAAACAGGTAAATGTTTCTGTTTTACTTGAGGCTCACTCTTGCCTCTATATGGTTATGTCTCCAAATGTCATTATAGAATACTGAAAATGCTACTAATAATATAAAAGAGAAGTATTGTAGTGTGGTGAGATAAGTGAGGGAGGCTGGTTTCACTCTGACGCAAAACATTTGCTGTTCACTAAATGTGGTAAGACAGACTGGTCCTTAAACGGTTACATTGTAGTGGGCCTCTGGATTTCAATAAAGGGACAGACAACCCAAAAATGTTATGGTAAAACCTAGTTATAGACTTCTCTTCAGTAGAGCATTAATGATTTTTTTTTTTTAGCTGAAAGCATGGTACTTGGTTAGCCATACAATGCAAGTCAATGGTTACAGGCATTTTTGAGTCCGATAAACCTATAAAGGCTAAACAAAATTAATATATATGGCACCTCACAATACAACGATGTCTTGTAAAATGAAAGATTAGTAAGTGCATAACACTTTCTGCAGTCTGTAAATAGAAGTGGGTCTTGTGATTATGTTGAGAGTCACTGGTGAGTTATGCACAGAATATGTTTAAAAGAACAAGCTAAGAATCCAGTTTGATGTTGTTTTTTGTCTTTACCGTCTGTGATTGGATTATGCTCCTTGAAGGCTGATGAGATCGAAAAGATCCTGTGTCACAAGTTTATGCGGTTCATGATGATGAGAGCTGAGAACTTCTTCATCCTTCGGAGAAAACCTGTGGAGGTGAGGAGAGCAAAGAGGCTTACAAAACACGATTTCTGTTCACTTTTCTATTCACTGCCATTCAACTGTTCTTTTGCAGTTTGTTATCTAAAATATTTATTAGTAAATTAATTCCCAGTTTACACCTGGTATTAAGATGGTTTTTAGTTGACCACAACACAATTAGACGAGATAGACATACAGTTGAAGTCAGTTATTAGCCCCCCTTTGAATGTTTTTTTCTTTTTTAAATATTTCCCAAGTTATGTTTAACAGAGCAAGGAAATTTTCACAGTATGTCTGATATTTTTTCTTCTGGAGAAAGTCTTATTTGTTTTATTCCGGCTAGAATAAAAGCAGTTTTTAATTTTTAAAAAAATATTTAAAGGTCAATATTATTAGCCCCTTTAAGCTATATATTTTTTCGATAGTCTACAGAACAAACCATCATTATACAATAACTTGCCTAATTACCCTAACCTGCCTAGTTAACCTAATTAACCTAGTTAAGCCTTTAAATGTCACTTTAAGCTGTATAGAAGAGTCTTAAAAATATATATTAAATTTTATTTACAGTCATCATGGCAAAGATGAAATAAATCATTAGAGATGAGTTATTAGAGATGAGTTATTAAAACTATTATGTTTAGAAATGTGTTGAAATCTGCTCTCCGTTAAACAGAAATTAGGGAAAAAATAAACTGGGGGACTAATAATTCTGACTTCAACTGTATTTGCCACTTTTAAACATTTCTGATCTACTTTTGAGTACTTTCCTGATTTTATTTATTTATTTATTGAGTAGAAAGCCAGTGGCAGGTGTATGTATTGGCTTCTGATCTTTGAACCTAATATTGAAAACTAAGTATATCTCTCATTTATTCTTTAGTTCATCCTTTTTATTTTTACTTTTATCGTTGTTCTTGGTATTATTACTATTATTATTATTATTATTATTATTATAATTAATATTTAACAACCTCCTGTGTTCCTGTATTTTGTTTATTACATGTATTTTAATGCTTACTGTGGTATGCTGATCGTCACATAATTTCAAAATAAAATAATACAAATTTGAAGCAATATTGGAAAATCAGCTTGTATAATAATATGAACCTGAAAGGAGATGATGGAAAATGACAAATGATACAGAAAGCAACGTTTTTGTTTTTATTATTGAATCAGGTTTAAGCAATTTTTTATTTTACACTAAACCAAGTTGTTTTTTTTAACATGACAAATGATACAGAAAGCAAAGTTTTTGGTTTATTTGAATCAGGTTTAAGCTATGAGGCGCTGTGTAGGATTTAAATCAAACTTTTCTTATCAACACATATATAAAACATGTGCATATACACCTATAAATTACTCTCATATACACCTATACTATTGGATGTTCAAAACAACATATATGAAACTGCCAGTATAGGTGTGTTTGCATGCTGCGAGTTTGTCTATGTGCGCGTGTTGTTGTGGCTGTATGCAAGGATCCAGTTTATATGTATATGCGAATGTATAGGTGTGTTTGCATGCAGCAAGCTTATATGTATGTGCGTGTTAATATGGGTGTTTATGCATAGATCGAGTTTATTTGTATATGCATATGCGAGTGTGTATAGGTGTATTTGCATGTAGTGAGTTTATATGTATGTGTGCGTGTTAATGTGGGTGTTTATGCATAGTTCGAGTTTATATGTATGTGCGGGTGTATGCATGCATCCACTTTATATGTATATACGCTAGTTTCATATATGTTGTTTTGAACATCCAATAGTATAGGTGTATATGCAAGTGATTTATAAGTGTATATGCACATGTTTTGTGTATGTGTTGATAAGCAAAGTTTGATTTAAACCCTACACGGTGCCTCATATTAAGCAGTTTGTTTTTACACTAACCAAGTTTTTTTTTTTTTTTTACTTCCAATCCAAGTTTTTAGTTTCAAACTGAAGCTGAAATTCTGCACTTCAACAACGTGTCCCATAGTGTTTAAGAATTAAGTCTTTTGTTGTCTTTTGTTAATGTTTGAATCATAGACTGTAAAGGATATGGACGTAGTATCCGTGACGTCACCCATAGGTTTCTGAAGAACGCAAAAGAAGCTACAAGTAGGCGTGGCCAACCGTCGCCATTTTGTTCGCGCGTCATTGCACCGACCGTAGGATACTAAACAAGGGTAACGAGGCGGAGTGTGAACAGTTACAGACGCCTGCTAGCAATTTGCTTAGACAGGCTTTTCTTTGGGAGACACTCTTAAACCTTCATCACCTGCGACTCGTTTGTGTTCTGACCACATGTGCTTGGTTGTACACTTTATCAATAAAGTGTTTAGACTTTTAAAAACACTGCTGTAATACATTGAGCCACTAAGCATTGTTCTTGTGACGTTTTTCTACAGGTGGAAAACGCGAATTACTCCCAAATACTTCAAATATAGTCCGTGTTAGTAAATGCAAGGCTATTCATGAAATCCAGGCATAAAACTGTATGACTACGCCTCAGATGACTGTTCTAGAGCCTACAGCTAATCAATCTGTCAGATTCTGGAGTGCATTCAAGTTTTAAAGAAAATTATAAATAATAGTTTATCTTAAGTAAAACAAATACATTTATAGAGATGGTATATAAGTATGTAATTTCACTCATCTGGGAAATGGAGGCAACTTGAACGGTTTGTGAGCACAATTAATGATATATGATATATCTGATAATTGTAGGAAATAATTCCAAAAAGCAACTGACTGTGTAAAGCCACATAAAACAACACAAAAAGTATGATGTATTTGCCGAGTTCAGCTGCTAATCAGCCGGAATCAGCTGAAGTGACGAGACCGCGAGCAGCGAGACCTAGCTGTCACTCAAGTGGCCACGCCCTTAATTATGCAGACTTGATATAACTTAATAAAAATGAAACGGATGAGTTATAAAAACATTCACCCCCTCACAGTTGTCATGAAGGGTAATATTAGCTATATGCACCAAAGCCATCTTTTGTATCAGGCTGTAAACATGTTTTTATCAGCTGTAAAATTGGCCAATTTAGCCTTGCAGTCAGAAAACATTTGGATTTCCTGGAGCCAGCCACCAAAGGTGAGTCGATGAATTGCAGTTTTAGTTACCTCCATATTGGCTTCCCGAGGGAGAGCGGGAGGTTGCCGCTTGGTTTGAATGCAGTCAACTTCATCTCATGAAACTATGAAAGCAATCTAATCAAACGTGTTTTCTAATACTTTTGAAAGTCGTCAAAAGTGGACAACCTCAAATACTTTCAGTAACATCTGTCACATGTAATCAGATTACGTTCACGTCTTAATACTAGGGGCCAAAAATTGTATGCTTTCTGTTGTTAAAAGTTCATGTGTATAAGATTTTAACAAATATAAATAACCCTTCTTTCTTTTTATCAGGGATATGACATCAGTTTCCTCATTACCAACTTCCACACAGAACAAATGTACAAGCATAAGTTAGTGGACTTTGTCATCCATTTCATGGAGGAGATCGACAAGGAAATCAGTGAGATGAAACTGTCAGTCAATGCCAGGGCTCGCATTGTTGCAGAGGAGTTCCTCAAAAACGTGAGTCTCTATTGAACATGATTTAACACAATTAAGAATTTCACTGTTACTCCAACAATCCCCTCACTATGCATTCCTTTCGGGCTCAACAGTTTTAAGAAACGATCAGTACACCTTCTGCTGACTGCAATACCCGTGTCACCGTAAAACACCTACGGAGAGCTTTGGGGCCATTGAGGAAGTAGTTAAGGTGTGATTTGATTCCTGGACCATCACCGCAGCTGGATCCAGAAGGGTCACAGGAATGATTTCAGAGTATTGCATTATTGTAACTTGAGAGCAAAGTGACGGATTCAACAGACAAGCACGATACTTCATTTGTTGTCTGTACTCCTTTTTTTTTGCCTCTCTTTTTTTAACTTTTGCTAATGGCCTCATTTTAAAAAAGTATTCGTTTCTTCACACTCCGCAACTTTCTCTGCATTCCATTTGTTTCCATCTGATCCCAGATACCTTGGTTTTTATTTAGTAGTAGCAGTAGTAAAGTGCTTACAACTTTGCAATATTCTGAATATGCCTCAGCGTTCCCTTGTGCTCATGAATATTTATGAGCAGGTACTGTACATATCAAAAAGGATAGACTCATTTTACCTCTGCCTTTCTAACAAACTTTAAATCAGGGCGGGTCTGTTGGATGAATGCGCATCTATGTTCACGAGCACAAAGGAAATGGTGTTCCAATAATTTAAAAGATTATTTTGTCAGTGTTTTTTATAAATATGTATACTGTGTTCGGACAACCATTTTTTCATGTTGAGTTTTGATATAAAAATCCTCACGCTGGTGCACATGGATCTTACAAACCATATCATAATGATGATGATGCTAAATAAATCCCTTTATTGCTTATATTGTGTTGTGTACTGTGGGAATGAAAGCTTGTGGATCGGTTGCTTTTATGGTAAGTTTACCTGCAGTTTGTCTACATTTTTTGGTAATGATTTAATCCTTTGATGCTCAGATATTTTTAAAAGCAAGTTGTCGGACTGATATAAACTTAAATGGTAGGCACATATCGACCCAGCAAGCATTAAAAAAAAAAAAAAAAGTTTAATAGATGTCTAAACATAGTCGTCTTGGCTAAAACAAGGCTAAATTTGGGCTGTTAGTGAAAATCTGTCTAATAGATGTCTAATAGACATCTAAACATGGTCGTCTTGGCTAAAACAAGGCTAAATTTGGGCTTTTAGTGAAAATCTGTCTAATAGACGTCTAATAGAAATCTAAACATGGTCGTCTTGGCTAAAACAAGACTAAGTTTGGGCTGTCGGTGTAAATCTAATAGACGTCTAAGAATAGGCCAAAACTAGATTAGTCATCAAATAAACAGAAATGAATGACTACACATATAAAGTCTGTCTAATCTGTCTATTTGACGACTAGTCTAGTTTTAGGCTGTTCTTAGATGTCTATTAGATTTTCACTGACAGCCCAAATTTAGCATTGTTTTAGCCAAGACGACCATGTTTAGACGTCTATTAGACAGATTTTCACTGACAGCCCAAGTGTAGCCTTGTTTTAGCCAAGCTGTCTACATTTAGATGTCTATTAGACGTCTATTAAACACAAAATTGTTTGCTGGGACCTTTTTTCTGTCACATATGTAGAAAGTGTTTAAAGTTTTACACACTTAAAAATGTAGAACAAAGTTTTAACAAAAAATCTAGATCTATCATTTATTCTAGAGTTAAAGAGTCCAATTGTATAATACGGTTTACATTTTGACTCCTTATTTAAAAATAGTTAACAGTGCAGTTAAATATTCCGTATTATCAATATATGTTTTAGCATAAGATAAAGCAATGGAGTTCATGTTTATACAACCTTTCCTTCTTTTTACAATAAAATTAGATCAAAACGAAGTGCTCACCTATCTCTTTTCCCTTCAGCCTCTTGTATGTTTTGTGTTGTTTTTGAAGGACAGCTACATGAGTGTGTCTATATTTGTGCTGAGTCCGTATAAGAAGATAATGTGAAATCTAAAATATCATATATCCATCTTTTTATTGAGGAGATGAGCTCACTCTTGTGGTTAACCTCTTCAGAACTTTCCCCTCTTACTGAGCCCATATCTTATTTCTCACCCCAAGGAAACTGAATGTGATTGGTATAAATCATTTGATCTGTTGTTTGGAGAAATGATAGGGAATGGGAACATTTATTTACAGTGAACAAAACAAATTGGAAATGTTTGAGAATTTGAAATCTAATGAGAACAGAATCGCCTGATTGTAAAGTTGGCAGCATGCTGTCGGTTTTACACCTGTCTCTGTGGTAATGCATCTACTTTTATAATTAATTAATAATGTCTTTTGTCAAATCCATCTTTGAAAGGAATTTGCAACAGTATACAAGTGACATTTGCAGGCCCAACACTGCTAAAGAGAGAAGCTTAACAGTGCCAAGAAACATCCTTAGGATGGATCTGACACAATTACACCATTGCAGTGTGTGTGATACTTTTCAGTATACTGCATACATTTATTTTTAAAGAGAATGAAGGTTTTGCTTTATTTTGAGGGTATTATTTTAAGTTTTCCATTATTTTTATCGCAAAAATCTGAATGTCCATGTTTACTTTGTATAAGACTTCAGTGCATGTCAAAGCTACTCAGTTTTCTGGAAAAGTGGAAATATTGGAACAGCACAAATGCAGTCCAAATTGACTAGATTTATCATCAGATAAAATAACATTCCAGAGAGAGAAGTCGGAATCGAGGGCAGTCCAAGCATCAAACAGTGAGACAGAGAGTTTTACTGGCTAAACGGATCATGCTGTATAAGTTGAGGTTTAGAGCCAATCCATTGACTGACTTCAAGTAGGTAAGTCAAATTGAAAATGTTAAGAAGTTTAGTCTGAAGATCAGTAGTCTGCATGGAAAACAGAAAAAAAATGTATTATTATTATTCTGTGTGCAAATGTGCTTAATTTCACTCACAGAAACTGTCTATTTTAGATTGCTCACATCATTTGGCCAGCTTTAGCTGACAAATGGAACAAAAGAGGTAGAGTCCAACTGACTATGAATCAGTATTCCTTTATAATGTATTTAAATTGGTAACAATTTTCTATTTCAGTTACTGATTTGTATAATTTACATCATAAATGTTTTATCTGTCCAGTAAAGCGCCACCATGAGTGGGGATGGGGAAATGGAGTGTTTTGGCTAGGCTATTTTTCTCTGCAAGCCATTTGATCCAAAGACTGCTTACTTTGTAACTGACCAACAGGAGATATTCCTGAAAGCGTCTTAGTTAGCAAAGAGGGTGCAAAAGCTACTGTGCGGCAAAGCAAGTTGAGAGATTTCCAGCTTGAATCCAAGTAACAGTAGAAACAAATCAGGTACTGCAAATTCAGATTTGAGAATAAAGCAATGCCGTAAACAAAATGTAGTATTTTAAGGTTTAAATTTGTTTACAAACCTGTGACCTATGATTTGCTACTGTAAGACTGTGACGGAGGATGAAAATCACCCAATGCATCCGCTCACGTTTGATGAGATTGTGGAGATGGCCATGATGACCCACCTCATTTAGCCCACTGTGCTACTCTGGGTTGTTTTGTAACACTGTGAACCACTGATTTGTGTTTTGTATAGTACTTCATCAATAATTCAATTTTATATATTTTTTTGTGGAGAATCTGGTGCAGGAAACACTGAACACCAAACGTGTCATCCAGCACTTTAGGATAAGAAGGATTGAACCGGACTGCAGGATCTGGTGGACAAACTGCAGATGTAAGTTAAGTCTTACAAGAGACAAGCTGAGGATGCTGTAAGTAGAGCTTTATACGGTCATAACTCATCAGGATTCAATAGGGAGTTTGTTCGGTTATTCCTTAATTTACCAATGACTAAATCCCATCACAGGAGGAACAGGCCAGAACTCACCTGTCCAGGTTGACGGGGATTATTCTACTAGATTATTTTGTCAGAAAACAGTTAAACTGTGCAAGTTTTTGAAAGTGATGTGAAATTTACCTTAACAGTTTAATATAAAATCAAAATGTTCTTGTTCTTTTTATTTTATTAATTATGCCTGGCAACATTTTTTTTCTAAATTGTTAGTCTGAATGACAATTTTAATGTGTGCATTTCTTAAATCATGGTAAAATCAAGTCATTAGGATTTTTTGTGTCTACGTTTTAAATAGTAATATACTACACTTCACATGAAAAAAAAAAGATGATTCATTGTAGAAATCAGAAATCATCACCAGCTCTGAAATAAACAAGTGCAAAATAATTATACTTCATTTGTTAACAAATATTTTAAAGTAGATGCCTTGTTAAATCTTTAACGTAAGAGGTTTTAACTTTGGAGGTTTATTTTAGCTAGAAGTGAGTGAGCTATGTAATTTAAACCACCAGAGTAACATATTTCCCCCCTAGTTGTGTTGTGGATAAAGTATCCGCTTGTTAAGTCATGACGTAGCGGTGACGTATGGAATAATGTTTCCGGGTCCAAGCCGCTACTCATTTGAATTGCGAAAATATTCATTTATGGCCACTTTTTAGTCATATCACACATTAAGATGAATTTTATATAAAATCATAGTGTTCACAACAGTCACTTTCTGGCCATAAGATATTAGGTTTAGATATATATATATATATATAGTGAGCGTGATTTTCGAAAGTAATACCGCACTTTGTAAACGTTTATGATTACCATTTGATGTGTCTCGCCCATACAGTTTGATAGAGATCTTGGACATAGAAGTCGCTTCGCATTACGTCACACTTAACAAGCGGATATGCTAAATCATAATTAAACTTGACAAAATAGACTGACAAAGGTGTATTTTGAAGCTATTATATAAATGTAAACACAGCCAGGAACTAATATCAACCTCTGCATAAACAGATGACGTTTAATAAAGTGAATTGCTGTTCTTTCTATCCAGAGAAATTACAGTAAGAGCTGAGCGATATGACACGTTGCTTAAATCTGCATTAAACACAACGCTCAGCAGTCCATGTGTTTGTTGCCTCATTACAAACACGTGGTGAACTTTCCAATAAACATGATGCCACTTCAGGTTGGTGCTGAATAAATATATAATCTGTATATCCCCGATTCTTTCACAATACTTTTACTTTATTACAGGATCTACACTTTAACTCAGCCCTTAGCATCTAGCAAAATTCATCTTAAAATTCATTGTATCGAACCTTCAGAATCAAACATTTACGAATCAGTTCAAGTTCACACTGCACAGATACCGAATTGTTCTTTGCTTGTTTTCGCCAAATGCAAATGTTCAATCTGTTTGTCTCTACAGTAACTTAGTGATTCTCTACATTGTTCACCATCTTTCAGTGCAGTGTAAACTGACCTTAAAATAATCTGCCTCACAATCCCTCATCTGAGAAACATTTCAAAATCCTCAATTTTCTTTTCCACCAAAGGGGTTGAGATGCAGCCTATTATGCTTTGTGCAAGTATTTTCTTAACAATTACATTTAATTGATACACATACTATGAACCATTAACAGATCTATAGCAAGCTAGTTCCATAACCATTCCATATCTGAAAAATTTATTATCAGGAGAGCACATTGTGGACCTGCTAGAGAGGATTGTTTTTATACTTGCATTCATACTTATGCAGCTCACTAAATTGCCGATTTTTAAGTAAAATGCAAGATGTGATGTTATGATGAAAGAGTCACCTTTCTTTCCTTCACATATTAATTTAAACCAATTGATTAGCTCCACACCCTCTTAGTGGTAAAATGATCCAAAAGTGAAACACTTCAAACCAAGTCTGCAGAATATCATGCACTTGCATCTCAGATGTCGATAATAATAAAGATTCATACTCATCTCTGGTGGCATTCAAAGAAACCCAACGGCATCCACCAAAAGCTTCATTAGCAGAGGATCTGTGCATAGTTAAAGTGTAAATGTGCCATCATACTTGCACACTGAACAATCAAGTGTGGCAATTTCATTTGTCCTTTACCATTAGATGCAAAGATGCTGTATTCAGTTTCAAAGTCCTAAAATAAGAATCAGCATCATTACGCCTTGAAACCCTGATACGACCGTCTCATCCAAGAACCATTATACCACCAACCTACAATCTTTAATGCTGCACACATGCAGGCTCTTGACAGATGCTAAAACACTTGGATTTTGTTTTGTAATGCAATGCAGTAGGTTCAAGACACAATAAATCCCCCGAGTATGATGCCATTTGGTGCGCCAAGTCTGCACTGGTGTCTATATTTGTATTTTGTCCAAATAAGAATGTAGTGTTATGGATGGGCGATCGAGTTTCACATTTTTATTCAATGGAGCTCATTATATCCTAAGAGTAACTCCTCCACAATTTTTGAAAGCTTTCTGCTCTTTGCCAGTATAGGATCTCCTTTCCTGTGGCAAGACTGACCTTAAGGCTCACAAAGCCCACTTTAAATCAGATCTCATGTTTCACTTGGCCAAACAGAGAAGGCTAAAGATCTCAGTGAAGTGCAATTGTGTTTGATGGTTTAATTAAAATACGCTATTGGTTTGAAGTTTTATGTAGAACGATTTACACATTTATCTCGAAAGTGATATATAGTCCGCTCCCAGCACTATAATGTGGACAGTCAGGGCTATTAGCACACAATGACTCAAGTTTGCCTGTTGACATCGAGGGCTTTGTCACCACCTTGGACTTTGTTTCATCCCCTGGAGAGGCCTGGAGTGCCTCAGCTGTTCTTAGCAAGGATCTTTTGGCATCCCCGTTTGTTTCTTAAAGGGATGAAAGTATATCATTGGGATTTCTTTGTAACATTGTATTTGCATGGCTCCTGTAACTTTATACAAGTGACATTTATTGCCAGAAATTACTTGCATATTGCCAGAGATTCACAGGGATTTACAGCTATCTGGGTGCTTGAGCCACTGACTTGGGTATTGTAACTCTTTATTTGTACTACTGAATTCTTTATATTGAGAAGAAACAATGTTATTGTGAGGTAAATTCTTAGAATTAATCGGTAACACTTTATTTTGATGGTCCATTTGAGTATTAGTAGACTTTCTGCTAAATATCTGTTGATACTGCTCCTTCAGCAGACATTTAAATGACTATAAGAAACTTTGCAAGTACATGTCAACTTACACTAACCCCAACCTAACAGTCTACTTATAATCTAAAGAGAATTAGTTGGCATGTAGATGCAATGTAACTTAAATTCAACAAACGGACCATCAAAATAAAGTGTGGCCATTAATTATTGACTGCCAAAATGCTCTCATCAGTGCTGGATTAGAAATAAACAATTTGAAGACACAAAGCCATCTTGGAAGTCCTGGCCATTTCAAGAGATAAAAATAATACAGCGATGCAGCTAAGGGGGACAAATGGAAGTGGGCAAACAGGACTCATGACCAAAATTAAGCTGACAGGACACTTACACTCAAGTATAAAAGAGGGCTTTCCCGACTCCTCCCAGGGCTCACAACTACACAGCTGAGGTGAGTGTATATGCTATACACAGTGAGTGAGTGGGTGAGTGATGCTGCACACAGTTCTGCTTTTACTTTTCAACAAATAGGAATATTTAGGCTTGTTTTGTTACACGTTATAGCACTTCCTAGTATATTACTGTTGTACAATACCATTATTTATTAATTTAAATAAAGGTCTTGTATTTGCTAACTATTAACAGGTGGTGAATTATAACATCAAGATCAAGTCCTAAGAGTTGGTGCAAGACAAAGGTAAGCATTTTTAAATAACTAGCCTACTTGAAGTATTTTACTCTTTAGTCTAACTTGATGACATGTAAAGGTTCTTTTCCAGTGCTAACTTGCATTATAAATGTTTTTTTTTTTCTATTAAAGTGCCACCATGAGTGGGGACCCAGAAATGGAGTGTTTTGGCCCGGCGGCCATTTACCTCCGCAAGCCAGAGAAGGAACGTATAGAAGCTCAGAATAGGCCGTTTGATGCCAAAACTGCATATTTTGTGTCTGAACCCAAGGAGATGTACCTCAAAGGGGTCCTCAAGAGTAAGGATGGCGGCAAAGCTACTGTGCAAACTCTCTGTAACAAAGTGAGTATCAGAGATATTCAGATACAGATCAATGCTTTGCTTCCTTCATAACCATAAAATGACACTCCCTCCAGACCCTCACAGTGAAGGAAGATGAAATCTTCCCAATGAATCCACCAAAGTATGATAAGATTGAGGACATGGCCATGATGACCCACCTCAATGAACCCACCGTGCTGTATAACCTTAAAGAGCGTTATGCAGCATGGATGATCTACGTAAGTAAATGAAAAACACAGTGGTGATCTGACACACACTTATTTCACTTAGTCCACTGTCAGTATCTAGCGGTAAATGTGCATTATTCTCTTGCAGACCTACTCTGGGTTGTTCTGTGTCACTGTGAACCCCTATAAGTGGCTCCCAGTGTATGATGCTGTAGTTGTGTCAGGCTACAGGGGCAAGAAAAGAATTGAAGCCCCACCTCACATCTTCTCCATCTCTGACAATGCTTATCAATTCATGCTCACTGGTAAGATAAAATCATGTTTAGGATATTTAATTTGTAGGTACTTAAGTTTGTGAAAATAATAAGTTAATTTAGCTTTTTTAAATTTAATATATGGCTTTCTGCTTTTGTAGATCGTGAGAATCAGTCTATCCTGATTACGTAAGTATTTTCCTTCAGATGAAATTGCGTTGCTGTATGGTAAACATGTAGAAACTGTAAAGCCTGATGCATATTTTAATTACAGTGGAGAATCTGGTGCAGGAAAAACTGTGAACACCAAACGTGTCATCCAGTACTTTGCGACAATCGCTGTGGCTGGCAAGCAGAAGCAAGAGCCTATTCCTGGAAAAATGCAGGTATATAGAGAAGTTGATTGCTGCAGAGCCCGTTGGTGGGGCTTCATATCCAGCTGTCCCTCTCTGAACATAATGGGTGGAGCTTGAAGGTCCAACCCCTTCCTTTAACATAACTAGATAAAGCTCAACCTATTAGGCCCACAGAGATAGGGTCAAGGGAGCTAGGTCAAGGTCCAACCATTATATTTGGCATTATACTTGACTCTACAGGGAGTTCCATATATGGGATTTGTTTGTCAATATGATAATGAGGATTCATTTTTTACTGGTGTGTCTGCCACATTATGACTCAATTAGGGCTCGCTGGAGGATCAAATCATTGCAGCCAACCCCTTGCTGGAAGCCTATGGTAATGCCAAGACTGTGAGGAATGACAACTCTTCCCGCTTTGTGAGTACTGAGCTAACTGCCACTGAACCACTATGTGTTTTCATTCTGTCATTCTGTAAACATTTTATACATATATGTTTGTGGTAAAATTTGTCATCTTGTGCCTGAATCCTTCAGGGTAAATTCATCCGAATTCATTTTGGCACCACTGGAAAACTGGCCTCGGCTGATATTGAAACTTGTGAGTTCTTAATTAGTTTAAATATCAAATGACTGACTTTACATTTGTCCATATTATTTTTGTTATAAGCATGTTTTTGATCCATAGATCTGCTGGAAAAGTCCAGGGTAACTTTCCAGTTGTCTGCTGAGAGGAGCTACCACATCTTCTACCAGCTCTGCACAGGCCATAAGCCAGAACTGCTGGGTGAGAAAATGGACATCACTATATTAGAATGAGAGAAGAGACATTACCATGAGCCTTCAGTTATATATATTCGTACAGCAATTTAACGTCTTAATTTCTTGCTGTATTTCTCTTTTAGAGGCTCTTCTGATCACCACTAACCCATACGACTATCCCATGATCAGTCAGGGTGAGATCACAGTCAAGAGCATCAATGATGTGGAAGAGTTCATTGCAACTGATGTAAGGGGAAATCAAATGTTTCTGCAGTCAATATCCAATGCATAACAATATGGATGTATACTCTGTATGTCTGATATACTGTATTAAATAAGTTATCCAAGAGGCACACTTGATTGTTTTTGACTTGCAGACAGCCATTGATATTCTGGGCTTCAATGCTGAAGAGAAAGTAGGCATCTACAAGCTGACAGGAGCTGTGATGCATCATGGGAACATGAAGTTCAAGCAGAAGCAGAGGGAGGAGCAGGCTGAACCAGATGGAAATGAGGGTGGGATTTCAGTTTAAACTCAGTCTTTGGAAACATGCATATATGGTATAATATGGCTACATTTAGGTAATAAATTGAAATACTTTTCCAGTGGCTGATAAAATTGCTTACCTCTTGGGACTGAACTCTGCGGACATGCTGAAAGCTTTGTGTTATCCCAGAGTGAAGGTCGGGAATGAATATGTGACCAAAGGTCAAACTGTTCCTCAGGTATGTGCATTTAAAATGCATCTTGAATATATCATTAGATTAGGAATGTAATAAAGTGAAATAGTATGAATTCTTGTTTTATATGTTAGGTTAACAATGCAACCATGGCTCTGTGCAAGTCCATCTATGAGAAAATGTTCTTGTGGATGGTCGTCCGAATCAATGAGATGCTGGACACCAAACAGCCAAGACAGTTCTTCATCGGAGTGCTTGACATTGCAGGGTTTGAAATCTTTGATGTAAGTTCAAGAATTCAAATAGGAAAATCAGTGTTCATTTCACTAGCTCTGATGCTAAATTGTTGCTCATTACAGTTCAACAGCTTGGAGCAGCTTTGCATTAATTTCACCAATGAAAAACTGCAACAGTTTTTCAATCACCACATGTTTGTGCTGGAACAAGAGGAATACAAGAAAGAAGGTATTGAGTGGGAGTTCATTGACTTCGGTATGGACTTGGCTGCCTGCATTGAGCTGATTGAGAAGGTATAAATGTCAACTTACAAACATAAAGTGCTGATAACAAAACTGATTTGCTTTGATTCGTCATCTTATCTTAAGTAAATGTGCTCTTTTTTTCAGCCAATGGGCATTTTCTCCATCCTTGAGGAGGAGTGTATGTTCCCCAAGGCAACAGACACCACCTTCAAGAACAAGCTGCATGATCAGCATCTTGGTAAAACCAATTGCTTCCAGAAGCCCAAACCTGCCAAAGGCAAGGCTGAGGCTCACTTCTCCCTTGTGCACTATGCTGGAACTGTGGATTACAACATCTCAGGATGGCTGGATAAAAACAAGGACCCCCTTAATGACTCTGTGGTTCAGCTGTACCAGAAGTCTTCAGTGAAACTGTTGTCTCACCTGTATGTTGCTCATGCTTTATCAGAAGGTTTGTGAAACAAATTCATACTGTTATGATTACAATATTAAGACTAAAATATTTTTTGTTATATATAAATTTCTGTTAAATATCATTTCTGTTTGATTTCTGTACATGGTATTGTTTACCAAAAATTTATTTCTTGCTTATTTCTTTATCGACAGCTGAATCTGGTGGCAAAAAGGCTGGAAAAAAGAAGGGAGGCTCCTTCCAGACTGTGTCTGCTTTGTTCAGAGTAATGAAATGATTCAGTTTAAGCCGTAATATTTTAAATATGTACTGGGTGTTTATAGTTTAATTGTTTATTCTACAATTAACAGGAGAATTTGGGCAAACTGATGACCAACCTGAGAAGCACTCATCCTCATTTTGTGCGTTGCTTGATTCCAAATGAGTCAAAGACTCCAGGTCAATATTTTTGGCACTCAATTTTTTAAATACAGAAAAGCATGTGATATATACTCTTTGTTAAAATAAAAACGAGCGTCCTCTCTAAAACAATTATTTATGTATTAACTCTCTTTATTTTAGGTCTTATGGAGAACTTTCTGGTCATCCACCAGTTGCGTTGTAATGGTGTGCTGGAGGGAATCAGAATTTGCAGAAAGGGTTTCCCCAGCAGAATCCTTTATGGTGACTTTAAGCAGAGGTAACTAATGTACATTACTTGTATTTCACTAGTCTTTGATGGATATTATATAGAATATTAGGCCTCATTTATTATGTCAAATTGTGTGCAGAGGCATAATCTGGATTATTGTACAGCAAATGTGGAGCATGTGCCCAACGCTATTAATCTTCATAAAATATGTTGGCTTTCTTTAATACACATGTCTGTCTGAATACATGGAAAAACACATATGCAATGTGTACAAATGCATGTGGAGATTCACAAGACTAGTGAATAAGACTAAGTTATATCTTCTCTTTAGATACAAAGTATTGAATGCTAGTGTCATCCCTGAGGGTCAGTTCATTGACAACAAGAAGGCTTCAGAGAAGCTTCTTGGCTCCATTGATGTGGATCATTCCCAGTACAAGTTTGGACACACCAAGGTACACACTATCAAATCATCTGACTTATTATGTAATTATTAACAACAGTGCATAATTACTTTGTGAAATATTTGTGATAGGTGTTCTTCAAAGCTGGTCTGCTGGGTACCCTTGAGGAGATGCGAGATGAGAAACTTGTTATCCTTGTAACCATGACTCAAGCAGTCTGCAGAGGCTACGTAATGAGGAAAGAGTTTGTCAAAATGATGGCGAGGAGGTATGGTTTTTGCTTAAAGAAATATACAGTCCACATTCATACACAGGATCTGACGATTTCTTCTATGTTACAGAGAGTCCATCTACTCCATCCAGTACAACATCCGTTCATTCATGAATGTGAAACACTGGCCATGGATGAAGCTGTATTTTAAGATCAAGCCTCTGCTGAAGAGTGCAGAGACTGAGAAGGAAATGGCAGCCATGAAAGAAAACTTTGAAAAAATGAAAGAGGATCTTGCCAAAGCCCTTTCAAAGAAGAAAGAGCTGGAGGAGAAGATGGTTACCCTGCTGCAGGAGAAAAATGACCTGCAGTTACAAGTGGCGTCTGTGAGTTCACAAATGATCAGTCCATCTTTATAAGATAACAAATACACAAATTGGAAAAAAACAACAACAAATGATGATATTATAATCAACAGGAAACAGAAAACCTTTCTGATGCTGAGGAGAGATGTGAAGGACTAATCAAAAGCAAGATTCAGCTTGAGGCAAAACTTAAGGAGGCAACTGAAAGATTGGAGGATGAGGAAGAAATCAACGCTGAACTTACTGCCAAGAAGAGAAAGCTGGAGGACGAGTGCTCTGAGCTGAAGAAAGACATTGATGATTTAGAGCTTACCTTAGCCAAAGTAGAGAAGGAGAAACATGCCACTGAAAACAAGGTTAATGTCTTGAGAAAAGAAGTTTGGTTCAGTCATGATGTTTCACTCAGGTTGTAGTCACATAAATATGTTTGTCTCCTAGGTTAAAAACCTTACTGAAGAAATGACATCTCAAGATGAGGTTATTGTAAAGCTGACTAAAGAGAAGAAAGCCCTCCAAGAGGCACATCAGCAAACTTTGGATGATTTGCAGGCAGAGGAAGACAAAGTCAATACTCTGACAAAAGCCAAAGCAAAGCTTGAGCAGCAAGTTGATGACGTGAGTTTGAAATTGAACAAATTTGTGCAAACTCACCTGTTTAGCTTCTGTCAAGAAGCAGAACTCAACCACGGTAGTGATGTTTTAAATAGCATTTTCGTTAATCTTTCCACATTGCAAATAGCTGGAGGGTTCTCTGGAGCAGGAGAAGAAACTCCGTATGGACCTCGAGAGAGCCAAGAGAAAGCTTGAGGGTGATTTAAAACTTGCCCAGGAATCCTTAATGGACCTGGAAAATGACAAGCAACAACTAGAAGAGAAATTGAAAAAGTGAGAAGCTAATCATTTTTTATCCTACCCTACATAATTCAGACCCCTTGTTCAGTTTCAGAATACTTCAAACTCAAATCATTTCTGTTTTTTCGAAACAGGAAGGACTTTGAGACAAGTCAGTTTCTGAGCAGGATTGAAGATGAGCAATCTCTTGGTATTCAGTTCCAGAAAAAGATTAAAGAACTTCAGGTCACTCAATGTGCTGTAGTGATTTTGTGTTTATTTCTCTTTAATGAGTTGTAACTTATTAAGCTTTGGTAACACAGGCTCGCATTGAGGAGCTGGAGGAAGAAATCGAGGCAGAGCGAGCTGCTCGTGCTAAGGTTGAGAAGCAGCGATCTGATCTCGCCAGGGAACTTGAGGAGATCAGTGAGAGGCTTGAAGAAGCAGGTGGTGCCACCTCTGCCCAGATTGAGATGAACAAGAAACGTGAGGCTGAGTTCCAGAAACTGCGCCGTGATCTGGAGGAGTCCACCTTGCAGCACGAAGCCACGGCTGCGGCACTCCGCAAGAAACAGGCTGACAGTGTGGCAGAGCTGGGAGAACAGATCGACAACCTCCAGCGTGTGAAACAGAAGCTGGAAAAGGAGAAAAGTGAGCTTAAAATGGAGGTTGATGATGTGTCAAGCAGTATGGAAGCTGTTGCCAAATCCAAGGCAAGTATTAGCAAATTTATGAAGCACTGTTTGTGAAAGTCCTAAACAACAACAACATCCATTAAAATCATGTTGTTTTTGGCAGACAAATCTTGAAAAGATGTGTCGTACACTGGAAGATCAGTTGAGCGAGTTTAAGTCAAAGCATGACGAACATGTTCGCCACATCAACGATCTAAGTGCTCAAAAGGCAAGACTTCAGACTGAAAATGGTAAGTAGATTTACTTTATGGCAGGGTTGCCCAAACTCGGTCCTGAAAGGCCGGTGTCCTGCAGAGTTTAGCTCCAACCCCAAGTAGACACACCTGAACCAGCTAATCAAGCTCTGAAAAGTCATACTAAAAACTACCAGGTAACCGTGTTGAAGCAATTGGAGCTAAACTCTGCAGGACACCGGCGCTCCAGGACCAAGTTTGGACTCCCCTGGTTTACGGGAACGATATTAAAAATGACATTCTCCATAAACAACATATACAATTCTGAATTATTAAATTCACAATAGGTGAAATGGGTCGTCAACTAGAGGAAAAAGAGTCTTTAGTTTCTCAGCTGACTCGAAGCAAACAAGCTTACACTCAACAGATTGAGGAGCTGAAGAGGCAAATTGAGGAAGAACTTAAGGTGAGAAATTAACAGTTTTTATAGAATGAGGTCATGAACAGAATCTATTGAATACTTTGGATATTTGTATGTTTAAGGCCAAAAATGCCCTGGCACATGCTGTCCAATCATCACGACATGACTGTGATCTGCTCAGAGAGCAGTATGAGGAGGAACAGGAAGCCAAAGCTGAACTTCAGCGTAGCATGTCAAAGGCCAACAGTGAAGTAGCTCAATGGAGAACCAAATATGAGACTGATGCTATTCAGCGTACTGAAGAACTCGAGGAAGCAAAGTAAATGAAATCAACTGTTTAAAAGTCTTCACAACAAGAAGTGAAGTAAAAGCAATGACTAACATTTCATTATTGCTTGCCCAGGAAAAAGCTTGCTCAGCGTTTGCAGGACGCCGAGGAGTCCATTGAGGCTGTGAATGCCAAATGTGCCTCTTTGGAAAAGACAAAGCAGCGACTGCAAAATGAAGTAGAAGATCTCATGATTGACGTTGAGAGAGCTAATGCTTTGGCTGCCAACCTTGACAAGAAACAAAGGAACTTTGATAAGGTAAAGCAACCGTATTTTTGTACATTACTTCAGTTGCACATGATATTTTTGTAAAGCACCTCACCATACGTTTATTGTTCAATTTCATAAAGGTCTTGGCAGAATGGAAGCAGAAGTATGAGGAGACACAAGCAGAGCTGGAAGGAGCCCAGAAGGAGGCTCGCTCTCTTAGCACAGAACTTTTCAAAATGAAAAATTCTTATGAGGAGACTTTGGATCATCTAGAAACTCTTAAGAGAGAGAACAAGAACCTTCAGCGTATGTACAATTTAGTGCAGAACTATATGTTTTTTTGCTTTTTAGACGTAAATAGTACATTTCAACCAAATGTTGGTCATGTTTTTGCGTATACAGAGGAAATCACAGATTTAACCGAACAGCTTGGCGAGACTGGAAAGACCATCCATGAGCTTGAAAAAGGAAAGAAAACTGCAGAAATTGAAAAATCTGAAATCCAGGCTGCTCTTGAAGAAGCTGAGGTAACACCTAAGCCCTAGGGCCTAAAGTTTCTTATTTTTAATTCCCAATACCACCACTGAACTTCCAGAAAACAATACACTACAAACCATCCTATTTTTCAGGCAACCTTAGAGCATGAGGAATCTAAGATTCTTCGCATTCAGCTTGAACTGAACCAAGTGAAAGGAGAGATTGATCGGAAATTGGCCGAGAAGGATGAGGAGATTGAACAGATTAAGCGAAACAGCCAGAGGATCATCGATTCCATGCAGAGCACTCTGGATGCTGAAGTCAGAAGCAGAAACGATGCTCTGAGAATCAAAAAGAAGATGGAAGGTGACCTGAACGAGATGGAGATTCAGCTGAGCCATGCAAATCGACAGGCAGCTGAAGCTCAGAAGCAGCTCAGGAACGTCCAAGGGCAACTCAAGGTTTGTTCTTTTAGATAGTATAGCATTATATCTAATTATATCTGTTTGGCTAACTAGATCAAACGATCTAATTGGAACTTGATTGCTTCAGGATGCTCAACTTCATCTTGATGAGGCTCTGAGGGCTCAAGAGGACATGAAAGAACAGGTTGCAATGGTTGAACGCAGGAATAACCTGATGCAGGCAGAGATTGAGGAGCTGAGAGTTGCTCTGGAGCAGACCGAGAGAGGCCGCAAAGTGGCTGAGCAGGAACTGGTGGATGCCAGTGAGCGAGTGACTCTCTTGCACTCCCAAGTAAGAAGAATGAATTATTTTAAAGATTATTTAAAAAAAATAACTGTTAAACAATATTACATTTAACTTTATTCCCTCAGAATACCAGTCTTATTAACACCAAGAAGAAGCTGGAAGCAGATCTTGTTCAGATTCAAGGTGAGATGGAGGACGTGGTCCAGGAAGCTCGAAATGCTGAAGAGAAGGCAAAGAAAGCTATAACTGATGTAAGTAAAACTGTACATTGATACATTTGCAAAGTTTTCATGATGTTGCATCTAATTTAGAGTTCTTTAACATGATGACTATTAAATTATGGTCTTAATAACAATAGAAACTAAAAACTGAGTTAAAAAAAATATTCCAGGCCGCCATGATGGCAGAGGAGCTGAAGAAGGAGCAGGACACAAGCTCTCACCTTGAGAGGATGAAGAAGAATCTGGAGGTTACAGTCAAAGACCTGCAGCACCGTCTGGATGAGGCTGAGAGTCTGGCCATGAAGGGTGGAAAGAAGCAGCTCCAGAAACTGGAGGCCAGAGTATGTGACTGCACACACTGTTTATTAATTTACTTTACCATAAGTCAGGAATAACCTCAGTTAAACCTGTGCATCAGGTTCGTGAGCTGGAGAGTGAAGTCGAAGCGGAACAGAGACGCGGTGCTGATGCTGTGAAAGGAGTCCGCAAATATGAAAGAAGAGTGAAGGAACTGACTTATCAGGTAATAATCACACAAATATACGTATGTGTACTGTAAATCAAAATGCTCAACATTCAAAATGTTTTCTGACAGACTGAGGAAGATAAGAAGAATATTATTAGACTGCAAGACCTTGTGGACAAACTTCAACTGAAAGTCAAGGCCTACAAGAGACAGAGTGAAGATGCTGTGAGTTATTTTGGATTTTGATGAGTGTTGTGCAACATTATTCTAGATTTGATCAATCTAAACAGAAATGATTTCACTGACAGGAGGAACAAGCCAATACTCACCTGACCAGGTTCAGGAAGGTGCAGCATGAGCTGGAGGAGGCTCAGGAGAGAGCTGACATCGCTGAGTCCCAGGTCAACAAGCTCAGAGCTAAAAGTCGTGAATTTGGAAAGGTAAATTTCACAATTTCATGAATTCAATTATTTGTGCACAAACATTGTACACAAAATTAAATGATGCATCAATAAATAGTACAGTTTTGTTCTGAATGTAATAATCTTTTGTTTTTATTTGCAGGGTAAAGAGGCTGAGGAGTAAACCCTCTGAGAAGGAGACTGGGCAGAGAAACAAGAAACATATAATATGAAATCCTTGTCGAATGTCCACAAAAAGTAACTAATAAACAAAAATGTGTGACCTGAGGTGTTTGTGTACTGAATATTTTGTTACATTTCTGTCAATAGTGTTTACATGATGTGTCCAAACGTAAGACGCTATTCTGTGAGACAGTTTAGCTAGCGTAACAGCTTAGAATGTTTGTTTCTGACAGACCATCTACTTACCTGAAATCCACATTAACATCCAGGAAATGACTAGCAATATTCCTAAACCACAAACTCTTAGTGAGACTTTAAAACTATGTAGCTACTAAATATTAGGAAAGAAATATGTCTTCCGAGGAACCCTATGTTATTTTTAGTAAATATTTATTTGATTAAACCTTTCTTCTAGATAACCTTTCTTTCTAGACCACCAGAGGTCGCTATGCTTTCTTTTAAGCCTGTCAGTTGTGCTAATGGAAGATCAGAGATTCGGTTCTTTTGAACAATTAAATTTTAAAGAACCGGTTCAAAAACTAATTCACCTTTCTTGCGTGTAGTCATAGATATATACAGTAATGTAGGCTATGTAATAATGTAGTAATACAGTATGTAGTAATG
Source organism: Danio kyathit (assembly GCA_903798195.1). Taxonomy (NCBI): domain Eukaryota; kingdom Metazoa; phylum Chordata; class Actinopteri; order Cypriniformes; family Danionidae; genus Danio; species Danio kyathit. Next base: position 49,584,092 of record LR812524.1, on the reverse strand, counting down.
TCACAATTACTTCCTATTTCAGAGATAATTTTAGATTCATTTTATTTACAAACAATAAACACAAACAACATTAACAGTTATTAACATTTTATGTACTTGTCGTGAAGATCATCTTTGAAAAAATTTATTTGAAGATTTTTTTTATTTAGAACTTGAAAACAGCTAAATTTGAGCATGAATAGTCAAAAACAAATGTTCCTTCATCAGGTTATATTTATATATCGATCAAACATGAATAAATTCTTAGTAATAATAATAGTCATTATTGATATGTATTATATATAATAAGATATCAGATATGAAATCTATTGGCTTTGCCTTTGGATAAGAATCGCTGAGTTCTGTTCATTAACCTTTCATTGAAAAATAGCCTATTGTGAAACTGTTCAATCGACTCCGTAAAAAGATTCGATTCTAAAGAACGGGTCATTGATGAATCGGACGTCGATTCTCGGGCGCAGGAGCAGTGCGTCGGAGATGCAGTTGTCAGGGGAATGGCGTCCCTCGAAAGTCCAGGCACTTCGAGGAGTATAACCAAGAGGGCTGACAAATAAAATCTAATTATTATAAGCGGACACTACAAGATCATCCTAACAGGGATTTTGAAAAAAATGAATTTCAAAATGGTGTTTCGACACAGTTGCTCGTATGATAGCAGAAGCTGCGCAGTTGCTATAATCACGCGTCTCGATGTAAACAAGAGAGTGAATGTTGACAACTGAAAGTGCTGAGTGAGCCACAGACTGTCATGCTACCGCCAGCCGGAGGTACGTACGCGTTTACGGACGAAAATATCATACGTAGTTTAAAGCAGCTAGTTTTATTGAGTCTAGTTTGTTCGTGTTGTTAATCATCTTGTTACAAATGTAGCCTTCTAGTAGATTAGCCAGACAGTAAAACATCTGGGTGTAATGCGTATTTGTGTATCGGTTAAATACCAGCTTGTATGAAAGAACCTTGACTAGTGTATCCTAAACAGATCACTAAAGGTGTTGTCTGGCAAAATGATGGAACCCCAGGACAACATTGAGGAGGATGACAGCCCATCAGCATCAGCACCACCATCATCATCATCATCATCACCGTCATCCTCTCCGCCACCCCGAGCTCTGCCCCGTCAGCGCGTCTCACTGCAGAAGAGCAGCGTGTGCTCTCGCTCTTACTTCATGGTGGTGATGGTTTTCTTCCACGTTTACATCATAAATGTAATTGCACTCCTGCTGTATGTTAATTATAACAACGGCTCTAACGCGATCTCCGCAAACCGGGATTTCACAAGCAGTGACAGCAGCAGCAGCCATAAAGTTACCGGAGCGTCAGACGCGCAGGCCACTGCCGACTCGGGCTTCCCTCGAAATATGTTTCTTCCCCGCATCGAAGGAATACGGGTAAAGAGTGTTAGATGATTGAAGCTCTGAGTATTGTCATAGTCTTTGATCTTCCAAAGTATTTCTTCATTTTTAGGTGGGCCATGTCCAAAAAGTATCACTGGTGTCAGGCAAAGTTCACGAGATGAAGACCCTCAGTCTAAAGCCTCTGCTGTTTGGTAAAGATGAATTCCTGAACATTTTACCAATTTTCATTGTATCCCAGCAAACACAGAACTTTCTCCTAAAATTCCTGCTTGGTTCCGTTTTTTTAAAATTTGGTTGTGTCAGTTAAAAAAGTAATATATTACAATCTTAAGCATATCTTATCCTTAAAAAAGGCGCAAAAATAACAACACATACTTTCTTACACATTTAGGTTTTTAACACTTGTGTACTGTTCAGATTTACTTCCCTTTTGTTATGTTCATGGCTGTTTTGCCCCAGAGTGTATTGTTTTTTAATTTTCAAAGCATTTTCCCAAAATATGTGTCAAAATAAGATTTGTCACCAAAAATCATTCCATTTGCTGAAACACAGAGAAAGTTTTGGCTAAATTAAGACTCAAAATCAACCCAGAAAACATCCCCAACAGCAAACATATATTATATTATTATATTATATTTATTATATACATATTATTATATTATAATATTTATAATAAATAATTGTTTTATTTAAATAAGATTGTTCTTTATCACTTTGTTTTTTTAATTAAGAGAACACTTTTTATAATTATATATTTTTAGGGGTTTTCACCTTTATTTGACAGGACAGTGGAGTTGAGACAGGAATACATGGGGAGCAGAGAGGGGGGAAGGATCGGCAAAGGACCTTGAGCCAGGAATCGAATTCGGGTCGCCTTGAGCATCTCAGTGCTATATGTCGGTGCACTTTACCACTAGGCTATTGGCGCCGACATACTTTATTACTTTTAAAAGTAACTTTACCCAAGACTAACATTACGGAGACCAGAAAAGGACCTGATGGTGGGGAAAAAAACAGAGTGATAGGAAAATACATTTTTTTAAGTTTTTCTGTTCCCTCGCAAAGATGTTTTTCCACAAACACTTGTTCACATCATACATGTCAACCCTCCCGTTTTTGCCAGGATTCTCCCGTATTTTGCCTTTCTATCCCACTATCATCCTATCGTTAATTATTTTCCCATATTTCTCTCATATTTTTAATCTTGAAAGCACCCTGAAATTAATATAAAAAAGTCTGCATTCATTTTTTTTCCATTAAAGTTGTGCATCGATCATCGCCCTTCATAGGCAACCTCTGAATCAGTGAATGCATGTATAAGTGCTGACTGACGGACGCGTTTCGTATGATAAACTGATCTCAGATCAGCTTCTGTACATGCCATTTAAAGTGACACCTCTGTTATCAAACAAGTAAAGAGCAGCAAATAAATCTCTCATTTTGTTTTGTTTTGTTTGATAATAGAGGTGTCACTATAGAATGCACAGGTCTATAACAACAGCATTCAATTACTTCAGTAACAGTTTGTGCTCATTTAAGAGAACATTAGTTGTGTTTAACTGATTCAGAGGTTGCCTATGAAGGGCGATGATCGATGCACAACTTTAATGGAAAGAAAGTGAATGCAGACTTTTTTTATATTAATTTCAGCGTGCTTTCAAGATTAAAAATATGAGTGAAATATGGGAAAATACTTAATGATAGGATGATAGCCGAATAGAATGGTAAAATACGGGAGAATCCTGGCAAAAAGGGAGGGTTGACATGTATGAAGTGAACAGGAAGTGTTTGTGGAAAAACATCTTTGCGAGGGAACGCAAAAACATTATAAATCTATATTTTCCTATCACTCTGTTTTTTTTTTCTCCCACCCAGTTTTTTTTTTTCATCCATTTTTTCCCCACCATCACGTGCCTTCTAACACAGAGGGATGCTGTAGTTTTATTCACATAACGAAAACATTCCTGGCTAACCAACAGTGAACGCTCTGGGACGTTCATTGGGAAGAATTGCCCAGAGACACAAAACACGAAGATGAATGAAAAAGCATGATTAAGAGAAATATCGCCTAAAATTTGTTTTTTTTTTTGGGTGATCTTTTGACATAAATAGTATAATCTCAATCTGTTGAGGCATACATCATTTACTAAGTGTTTTGTTGATTCATTTATTGATGGGAATCTTCATTGTGGCTCTGTTTGTTTGTGCATCTCTGCAGAAATCCCTGACTTCCTGTCGGAGGAGGAGTGTGGTGTAGTTGTGCGTTTGGCTCAGCTGAAGGGCTTGATGGAGAGTCAAGTCATGGTACCCGAAGGACAAGAAGAACTCAATCAGCAGCTCAACCTCAGTCCTGAGGAAATCTTCAATTTTCTTGACCTCAATCAAGATGGCCAGCTGCAACCTCATGAGGTCTATCAGCAATTGTCAGTTACTATTGAGCCTTGTGATTAAAGGGATAGACCACCCAAAAATGAAAATTCTGTAACATCAAACTTTATTTTGAGGGTCCCTATTGCATTTTGTTGACTAAAAGTTGCATTGCAACTACATGCCAATTAATTCTCATTTGAGTATTAGTAGACTGTCTGCTTAATATCTGCTGATACTGCTCCTTCAACACATTTAATTCACTATAAGAAACTTTGCAAGTACACTTACACTAACTCTTACCCCAACCTAACAGTCTTATTATAATCTAATGAGAATTAGTTGGCATGTAGATGCAATGTAACTTAAATTCAACAAAATTTGTTAAAGGGACCATCAAAATAAAGTGATATCGAAAATTCTGTCATCATTTACTGACCCCTCACTTGTCATAAACACGTTTGACTTTCTTCTGTTGAACACAAAAGAATTTTTTTGAAGAAAGCTGGACACCTGTAAGCATTTACCTCCATAGTATTTTGTCTTCCTTCCTACCATGGATGTCAGTGGTTACAGGTTTTCAGCTCTCTTCAAAATATCTTCTTTTGTGTTCAACAGAACTCACACAAAAAAAGTTATTTGGAACCCCTTTGAGGATGAGTGAATAGTGAGTAATGTCTATCCCAATACAGAGAAATATAATGGAAAGCCACATTTTTGTTTGTTTACTTATGAAATCTCATCATATTTTCTGGTGCAGATATTGACACACTCTCGAGTAAGAGATGGAATCTGGTTAACTTCTGAGAATCTTAAGGAAATCTACGATGGCCTGAAAGCTGATCTGGATGGAAATGGTAAAGACCCAAGCTGGAGATATTATTTAAACTTCACATTATAACTGTAGAAGACATAAGAGTGTCCAGATTCATGTGTGTGTATATATGTATACCTCTTTATGCATGCCTCTGCAGGTCTCCTGAGTTTAGAGGAGTTTGGGCGTCTGAGAAGTGATGCCTTTCAGCGTTTTCTGCTCCAGCGCGGGGTGGAGAGGAGTCAGCTGGTGAGAAACAGCAGACATACCTGGCTCTATCAGGGTCAGGGAGCACATCAGGTTCTTCAAGACCTGCGCAAAAGGTTTGTCTGCACTCTTATATATGCTTTCTTCATGACACACTTTTCTTCTGTTTTTTTATTAATGTTGTATCTTTCTGTTTATCAAGAGTCACTCTTTTAACTCGACTGCCATCCTCTCTGGTGGAGTTAAGTGAGCCGCTGCAGGTGGTGCGCTACGAGCAGGGCGGTCATTACCATGCTCATCATGACAGCGGTCCTGTGTATCCTGAAACAGCCTGCACACACACTAGCCTCGCTGCCAATACCACCTCTCCATTCCAGACGTCCTGCAGGTAAGCCAGAGATTAAGAGTATTATTGATTAATGTCACAAATTATATTTAAAAGCTTGAAGAAATTCAGAGATTCAGCATTTGGTCTTCAGTCAAACCAATACTATCTTAAAGGGATAGTTCACCCAAAAATGAAAATTCTGTCATTTCCTAAATCTGTGATTTATTTTTAAAAAAAAGCGACCAACATTCTAAAAAAAATCTTCTTTTGTGTTCAAACGAAAATCTTAAAGGTTTAAAACCACACTGTAAAATTTTTGTTGTTATTTCAACTTTAAAAAGTAAGTGTTCGTGCTGGCTTAAAATTTTAAGTTTACTTCACTTAAATAGTGAAGTTGTCTTAACTCGGGTTAAAGTTTACAGGACTTGACAATATACGTGTAATGTACATGGTCTAAGTTTAGTTAACTTAGATAAGATGTTGTAATTAAGAGTAATGCTGATAGGACTTTATAATTCAAGTGTAAAAGACATGGTTTAAGTTTAGTGAACTTGACTCACTCATTCACACACACTATGGCCAATTTTGTTTATTCAATTCACTTATACCACATGAAACCGGGAGCACCTCATACAAACACACCCAACATAGGCTCATTCTGAAAACGTAGCCCTATATATATTTCTGGAGATCATGAATCATGTAGCCAGAGCTACGTATGGCTGCATTGCATCTTTAAGACGAACACTAGGTGGCGGTATGACGTCGTTCCTTTTCTCGCTTACCGGCTAACCGCTTACCTCCATATTGATGGCTTTCCCGCTGTTACCAGTTTGTCCAGTAGCTTGACACATACGTAGGAGTTGACCGCGACAACGAGGCTCGAATCTGGTGAAGAACAGTTCTAGAAAGTGGGCAAAGACAAAAACAGAAGCTAAAAAATAAAATAAACGAGTTAATTAAAGGGTGAGAATGTAGTCAAATCTGAAAACGTGGTAAAAATCAGGGGGCTTTTCTTTTTCTGGAGTGCTTTTTTAAACACTGTGGTTGGGTTTAGGTAAGGGGGTGATCAGGTCAATCGGTGCTTTTTAAAACACAATTGGATGGGTTTAAGAAAGGGGGAGGGTGGTGGATCGGTTGGTTGGTCAGTCAGTAAGATAGTCAGTCGACAGTCGGTGGATTTATGTAATAACAGCAGGCGCGAATGGCACTCGCAAGAGAAATTTGAGATCTCAAAAGGCGTACACAGCGGCCTCTAGTGGATTCGCGAAAACAAAAACTGCAAAAAAAAAAAAAAAAAAAAAACGTAGGGATTCTAGGATGTATTTGGTGCTTTCCAGGAATGTATATAGGGGTGTGTAATCAGAATGAGCCTGGGTTGAACACACCACAACATTACAATGAGAAAAAGGCGGTCAGTGTTGCCAGATACACTTCAGCCCAAACTGTCTAAAACCCTCCCAAACACACAAAAAATGCCTAAAAACTAAAAATACACTTTAGGTACACACACTTGGTTTTTGTTAAATATTTAACATAAAATGCACGTTTGATCCCAAACCCACCCAAATTTTGTCAACTCGCTTAAGCCATTTTTTACCAGCACAATAAAATTCTAAACCTGCAGAAAGACAAGTCAGACGTCATCCAAAAGTAAAAATATTATATATAAATTTAAGTAAAAGTATTACAATACATAAAAATAAATAAATAATTATATGAGAGTAAATCTTCATTTTTGGGTGAACTATCCCTTTAAATAGCCTTTGCATCTTTTATGTCATGAGATTTTAGTTTTCCACATGAACTGTTTAAAAACCTTGATTTAAGCTTAATCTGGTCAAATGCTAATAAAACAATAATGCATGCATGCAAACTTAGACAATGTGTGTTTTTTTTTAACATGCAATTTTTAATCTCAAAGCAACAGTAAGCTTTTGTTCTCCAAAGTTCATAATATTTGTTTTTTACAGGTACATCACAGTTCTGTTTTACCTTAATAATGTTCAGGAAGGAGGCGAGACCACCTTTCCAGTTGCAGACAACAGAACGTATGAAGAAGCGGTGCGTTTTATTCATAAAATGTCTTTACACATGCGTTTTTGAGTCAAAAGCAAGTATTGTGTTCAATTTAAGCACATAATGAGATGTGTGTGTGTGTTTCCCAGTCTCTGATACAGAATGATGATGTGGATCTGTTGGACACCAGGAAACATTGTGATAAAGGCAACCTGAGAGTGAAGCCTGTGAAGGGGACGGCGGTTTTCTGGTACAACTATCTCTCCGATGGTAGAGGTAATGAAATGTTGTTATAGTTGTTATTTTGTGGTGTATTATTCTAACCTTTTGGAATAATTAAAAATGAAGCATAATTAATTGTAAAGTAATATTTGCAGCATTCATATACCAGGCGGGATGGTGGCTCAGTGGTTAGCACTGTCGCCTCACAGCAAGAAGGTCACTAGTTCAAGTTTGGGCTGGACCAATTGGCATTTCTGTGTGGAGTTTGCATGTTCTCCCCGTGTTGGTGTGGGTTTCCTCTGGGTGCTCCGGTTTCCCCCAAAGTCCAAAGACATGCGCTACAGGTGAATTGGATGAAGTAATTTGGCAGTAATGTATGAGTGTGTGCGTAAATGTGAGAGTGTATGGGTGTTTCCCAGTACTGGGTTGCAGTTGGAAGTGCATTCATTCATTCATTCATTCATTTTCTTTTCGACTTAGTCCCATTATTAATCTAGGGTCGCCACAGCGGAATGAACCACCAACTTATCCAGCATGTTTTACACAGTGGATGCCCTTCCAGCTTCAACCCATCACTGGGAAACATCTATACACACTCATTCACATTCAAACACTATGGACAATTTTAGCTTACCCGATTCACCAATACCACATGTCTTTGGACTTGTGGGGGAATTAGGAAACCCACGCCAACACGGGGAGAACATGCAAACTCCACACAGAGTTGCAACTCCTAACAAATAAGGGACTTAGTCGACAGAAAATTAATGAAATAATGTATTCATATACCATCTTATTCTGTTTTCATTAGAGTTTTTTTAATCATATTATCTGTTTTTGTTGTTGTTGAGACCTGAGTACTGTATAATTGTGAATTTGTAATAAATACTACTTACTTTAATTTTTATTTGCTAAAATGAATAAATAGATATAGTTTGTGGTAATACTTTACATTAACAATGAACTATTCATTTGTTACAGTATTTGTTAACCATGTGTTTACATCAAGCGGCAACCTCCCGCTCTCACTCGTGAAGCAAATACGGAAGTAACTGAAACTGCAATTCATCGAAATTCCGCTAGTCATGGCTCCATATTAGAGCAAATTTCTATTGACCCCACTGTTAAAATGGCCAACTTTACAGCAGAAAAAATGGTGTTTACAGCCTCGTACTAAAAACGATTTTGGTTCAAATAGCTAATATTACCCTTCATGACAACTATGATGGGTGTAAATTTTTTTATAACTCATCCGTTTAATTTATATTTGTTTTTATTAAGACTGCATAATTAAGGGCGTGGCCACTTGAGTGACAGCTAGGTCTCCCTGGTCACTGTCACTTTACCTCAGCTGATTCCGGCTGATTAGCCACAGAACTCTGCATATACATCGTATTTTTGTTTTGTTTTATGTGGCTTTACACTGTCAGTTGCCTTTGGAATTATTTCTTACAGTTATCAGATACTATAGCATGCTGTGTGCACTTAATTGTGCTCACAAACCATTCACGTGGCCTCCATTTCCCAGATGAGTGAAATTATATACTTATACAGTCTCTATAAATGTATTTGTTTTATTTAAGATCATTTATCATTTATAATTTTCTTTAGTACTTGAATGCACTCCAGAATCTGACAGATTGATTAGCTGTAGGCTCTAGAACAGTTGTCTGAAATGTTGTTATACAGTTTTATGCCTGGATTTCATCAATAGGCTTGCAAGACAGACTATATTTTAAGTATTTGGATGTAATTTGCGTTTTTTATAATAACAATGTTTAGTGGCTCAATGTACTACAACAGTGTTTTTAAAAGTCTAAACACTTTACTGATATGGTGTACAACCAAGCACATGTGGTCAGAACACAAACGAGTCACAGGTAATGAAGTATTAAGCGTTTCTCACATAGAAAAGCCTGTCTAAGCAAAATGATAGCAGGTATCTGTAGCTCCGCCTCTTTGCCCTTGTCTGGTATTCCCTGGTCGGTGCGATGACGCGCGAACAAAATGGTGACGGTTGGCCACGCCTGCTGCAAGCTTCTTTTGGGTTTTTCAGAAACCTATGAGTGACGTCACGGATACTACGTCCACATCTTTTATACAGCCAGAAAATACAGCCAGTCAGTGCTAGTTCATGTTAGCTAAAGTACCATAAATGATATTAATGGATACATTTTGTAAATACTGAAATTACCCAGCAGGCACCTTAATGACAAAACAACATTAAAAAAAGTATAATAAGAAAGGTTTTACCTTATTATAAATTTTTCCTGGATTTTGTATCCATGCATGCAAACTGATGTCAAAATGAAACGTAATATTGGGATAAAAACAAACGATTAGTCTCCTGTATTCAATTTATGATGCCAATGATAGATGTCATTTTGGTATAAATGTAGTCAAGACATCAAATCGATTTTCTTTTTTGACATGTTTATGACATGATTTTATAAAAGATAGATAGATAGAAATATCCTATTATGTCACACTGATCACAAATTTGTTAAAACTATGTTTTGTGTTGTCACACACTTTTGGAGCCTACTGTTCCCTTATCTGGACACAATTATTTAATTATTGTACTTATTAATTCATTAATTTTGCTTTGGCTTAGTTCCTTCATTCATCAGAGGTCTCCACAGCAGAATGAACCGCCAACTTATCCAGCATAGGTTTTACACAGTGGATGCCCTTCCAGCTGCAACCCAGTACCCAGTTTATTCAATTGTTTCAATTCACCTATAGCGCATGTGTAGGGCCAGACGGAATCTGCGGAAGTTTTTTGCAATTTCTGCAGAGAATTTTGGTAAAAATCTGCGGATTTCTGCGGAATTATTTTGGGAGTCTCATAACTAAAACCTTAATATGTGAAACGTGTAAATAAATTCTGCGGAAAATCTGCGCGCGCAGATTCCATGTGAGTCTATGCATGTGTTTAGACTGTGGGGGAAACCGGAGCACCCAGAGGAAACCCATGTGAACATGAAGAGAACATGCAAACTTCATGCAGAAAAGGGACTTGAACCAGTGACCTTCCTGCTGTGAGGCTACAGTGCTAACCATTGAGCCTCTTTGTCATTTTTTACAATTTACTTATATTGTTTACTAAATTTTACATTCATAAATGCAAATTTCCTAATAAGAAACCTAATTTTAAGGTATCGGTTGGCTGAAATATGCTTGTATATTACCAGTATCAAAGACTCTAAACAAGAAAGCCCTACACACTTTAAAAACTTTACAATGTATTTATTTAATTATTTCATATGTACATTTTGTATATCTGTCTTTTATTTAATAAGTTATGCTGCTCTTTAAATTAAAAGAACAATTAAAAAACTTATCTGGACAGATGTTGATGGGCTGTAATTATTGTGCGTTGATGCCCTCTGTAGGTTGGGTGGGTGAACAGGATGAGTATTCTCTTCATGGTGGCTGTGTGGTGACACGAGGGACTAAATGGGTTGCCAATAATTGGATCAATGTGGATCCAGACTACCAGCGGCAGGCACGCTACCAACTGCTCGTTTCTCAACAAGAGTCACAAGAGCAAGAAGAACCGAACTCAGACCAGCACATAGAAGCTCACCAAGACCTGTAAACAGAAACACACACACACACACACACACACACACACACACACACACACACACACACACACACACACACACACACAGGTATGACAGTGCACATATACAGTTGCAATCAGAATTATTGAACCCCCTTTGAATTTTTTTTTCTTTTTTAAATATTTCCCAAATGATGTTTAACAGAACAAGGAAATTTTCACAACATGTCTGATAATAATTTTTTTTTTCTGGAGAAAGTCTTATTTGGTTTATTTCGGCTAGAATAAAAGCAGTTTTTAATTTTTTAAAACCCATTTTAAGGTCAAAATTATTAGCCCCTTTAAGCTATATATTTTTTCAATAGTCTACAGAACAAACCATCATTATACAATAACTTGCCTAATTACCCTAACCTGCCAAGTTAAGCTAATTAACCTAGTTAAGCCTTTAAATGTCACTTTAAGCTGTATAGAAGTATCTTGAAAAATATCTAGTAAAATATTATTTACTGTCATCATGGCAAAGATAAATCAGTTATTAGAGATGAGTTATTAAAACTATTATGTTTAGAAATGTGTTGAAACAATGTTCTCTCCGATAAACAGAAATTGGGGGGGGGGGGGGGGGGGGACAGGGGGGCTAATAAATCAGGGAGTTGAATAATTCTGATTGCAACTGTATACACTTCTGTGTTATGATCTACTACCGTATATATAGTCATCCACTTTCTCTTTTACATCCAGACAGTTTATTACGAGCAGAAAATCACTACACACACATGCTGGCATTGATGGTTTACAAGGACACTTTTTAGGTGTATTATATTTTATACTGTAAAAATGGACTTGTCAAAAGACTTAAGTATGATTTAAAAGCATTTTGAATTATTAGGACACAAGGTATGTCCTCATAAACCACCTTAATAGAGTACAACTAGGTCAAATGCCCATGTCATTATACATATTTCTGTCCTTGTAAACCACCAAAACCAGAACACAAACACACACACCCTGAAGCACTGACCTCAAACCACCAAAACACATTGATCCTGGTTTGCTCTTCCTGGCACACACACACACGCTTACGCACACACACACAGTATAGAAATGTAGCCCTAGCAACATTTCCTTGTATTCAGAATGGAAAGCTTTACTCAGCCTCCTGGGTTGGGTTGGATTCAGGGATACGCAGCCTGAGCTTTATGCAAATGTGAAAGACAATGCTACTGTTCCTAATGTAGATATTTGAAGGTGTTATTTATTTTTTCATGGGAATGCAGCCATATTGGACAACTTTGTTTACAAACTGATTGACACTCTACTGTACCTTCCAAAGGCTGTACACACCGCAGCTAATCATTAATGCAGTGGTAGTCATTTGAAGCAATAGATGGTGATGGCATGGGTAGGTTGTTTTTATTCTGGCGGCCTTCTAAAACAGCTTTCTGTCAGTGCTAAAATAACTGCTGGAGGATTTCAAATGTACAGTACATGGCCGAAGAGTGTTCAAAATACTTTTACTTACACTGACATTTGAATCAGCAAACACTTGAGGAACGTTATCTGCAGGGGAATTCAGCATTAACTAGTTGTAATATAGATTGTTTAGCCTAGTCAGCCTCCATCTCTGCCAGGATGATTCTTACACTTGTTTCTTCTCAGATATTCTTGAAGCATGTAGAACTTGCACAATCTTGTAAAATTAGTTTAATTATTTATTTTGTAATATATTATTATGGTTTATGTTATTTGCGATGCATCCAAAGACTACCTGAAGTAAACTTATTTTATTTATTATATGTTGGAACTGAATCACATTTGTTGCCCTTAAAATGCACAGAATCACTTTGTTGAATAAATGATTAAAATAAACTGTAAAGACCAGATTTTGTTATTAAAAACATTTTTAAGACATAAAAACATGTTATTCTACTACATTTTTTTTCAAAAGTAAAAATCATTTATGATTTACTATGCATACAAATTGGCATAAAAAGGTAAGAAGTCCAGCTGGATTTGAAATTAAATGTCCATTAATCAACATAAAAGGGATCCAGAGATGTTGTCAAAACCTTTGAAAGACCTGAAAGAGTGTGTTCACATTAGAAAAGTTTATATTATTATTTAAATGTGATTGCTTTAATAGTGTGGTTTATTTGAATAAGTGTAAATGAACAAAATTCATTGCAGTATATACATCATAAAAGCTTTTTTATCTTTAGGATTACTCTTAAAAAATGACAGTGTAAACACAAAGCAAATCTGGATTAAATGTGAACTGAACTACAAATATGAACACACTAATTCACTGCTGGTGTCCTAAGAATGTTTCCATTGCGTTTATAACAGGGTGCTTCAATTTGAGTAAAATAAAGCCTGTGTTAAGCATAACTTGAAAATACATAAAAATACTGGAAAATACATTTTGCTCTATAGTAAATTACACACCACCATACCGAAAACGTGAATGTTGTGGTGCTTATTTTTGTGTTAATAACAGGGTTCATACACATTTTTACCATGACTTTTCAAAGACTTTTCCAGAACTTTCAGGTACATTTTCATGACGTAATGTTTCATGTAATGTCTACATATGCATGGTAAATAATAAGGAAAAACAATGACGTTCAAATTTATTACAGAATATCATAGAACTCGCAACAATCTATTTTGTTTAAATTTGTTTATATATATATATATATATATATATATATATATATATATATATATATATATATGTAACATTGATTTTGGTCAAGGACAGAACAAAGTAAAGACAACTAACCTATATTCAAGTTAGGGCTGCACAATATGTCGCTTCAGCATTGATATTGCAATGTGTGCATTCAAAATAGTCATATCGCAGGATATGCAATGTTGGAATTATAGTTTAATATAGAGTTTAATCATAATACAATAAAAGTTTATCATCTGCATGCATTTTTAAAGAGATAGTTCACCTAAAAATTACTTAACATTTTCATTACACCCTTCACTTGTTTCAAACAGTTATGAGTTTTCTTTTTTTTTAAATGAACACAAAAAGAATATAATTAAATAACTCCTAGTATTGAAACAAGTAAAGTGTGAGTAAATAGTGAGTACAGTTTAACCTTTGAGTAAACTGTCCCTTTAAGACCTAAGATTGTGTGAACATTTCAATATTTCAGAGTTTAAAACATCCGGCCACAAGAAATTTTTTATTTATTATTCGAGAGTCACTCCACTACAAAATCCCCCAATCAATCCAAATAAACCTGGTAAACCATCTGGTGAAATTGTATTCACATCGCAATATATATCGCAGAAATACAAAATAAGGTAATGTCAGATTTCTCCAAAATCCCGCAGCCCTAATTTAAGTATGCAGATATTTGCTAAACTAATTTCCATGACTTTTCCAAAACTTTGTGGGTTTTTCTGTTTTTCCAAAACTTTTCCAGGCCTGGAAAATGCCATGTCAAAATTCCATGACTTTTCCAGGTTTTCCATGACCGTATGAACCCTGTAATAAACATGTTTCTAATTGATAACTAGATAGGAATGTTTTAATAGACCCTTTTCACATTTCTGGGTTTCTCAGTAGCAGAAGTTGGGTAAATTTAGAGTGTAATGGGAGAGTACAACAAATAATTTTTTTACAATCCTATTTGCTGAAATAATAATAAAAGAAAAAACTCCTCGATGGTGTTATCAAGACGATAAAGGAAAAAAAAAGGTGCGAGACTGATGACGGAAGAAAATAACGGCAAATTTACTCTCAGTCCCATAGACGCTGCATTAGTTAATTAGTTTTTTTGTAATTTGAATCAAAGATAATATAATACATACATAAATGCATATAAATGATATATAAATCATAAGTTTTTTTATCTAAATATTAAAAACTTTCAAGGATTTTAGATTATGATGACCGTTAAATGCATCATAACAGTCTTGTGAAAAGGGTCTAATGTGAATGTGCACAGGTGTAAAAAAAAAAAATCGGGTATCTTTACCACAGACTTTATTTTACTCATAAATCATAAAGTCCATCCTCTTGTTAAGTCGTGACGTATGGAATACGGTTTCCAGGTCCACTCATTTTAATTTAAAAAATGGTTATTTATTAATAGCCACTGTTTAGTCGTATCACACATAAAAGTGAATTTTTTACAAAATCATGGTGCACACAACAGTCAATAGTAGTAGTAGTAATAGCAGTCAGACTTGCTGCATCACAGACACTAATATTGTAATAATTCATCATCATTCAGTCATTACTTTCTGCCCATATGATATTAGACACACATATATATATATATATATATATATATATATATATATATATATATATATATATATATATATATATATATATATATATATATATATATATATATATATATTTTATGATCATGATTTTCAAAAGTATTACAGCACTTTGTAAACATTTATTAGTACAATTTGTTGAGGCTCCCTGTACAGTGGACCCGGAAGCTGCGTTGCGTCATGTCAGAGTTAACAATGGGATAGGAAATAAAATACAAACAAACATATTAAATACATTTAAATGACTACGACATACTGGAAAATAAGAGGTAAGATAAACTTTGCAGTGTTGGGTAAAAAAAGTATTATATTTCTTTTTCCATTACTTATGTGAAAGTATGTGTGTTGTTTTTTTTTCATTTTAAAGATTAAGATAGACTTAAGATATATATATATATATAATTTTTATTTATTTATTTATTTATTTATTTATTTTTTCTTCCCCCAACACTGATGCATTGTTACAGTCAACAGCTGAGTCAATTGCTGTTTGATATCTTATGAAAAGATTTTTGTCGTGTACATCTTAAGTAAATTGCAAATGAGCATGTAGTAGAAATCTTCTCTCATAGCCGAGTGCCACTCATATCCTGGAATGAGAAGATTGAAGTCATATATATGATCATATTCCATATATAAATGTGTGTGATATTGATCTTAGCAAACACCTACAGAACTTACCAGAGCGTTCTCATGGCCGTTGATGGTTGCAGCTCCGTGATGCTTGACACAATACAGAACTGCATCATGTACAGTAGCAAAGACACAGGCTTCAGTGATGACATCAGAGAAGAAGCCGCCACGCTCCAGCTGTTTCACCACCAGTTCTTGAGTGAAAACAATGCACAGTTCAGATTAACATCAGACAGAAAGGCTGATCCTTGGAGTCCAGAGTAGAGTGTCCAGCATAAATGACCATGTCTCAGAATAAAACCCATTTCGCTTTTAAATTGATACTTCGTTTTTTTGTTTGTTGTAATTTTACGTTATATTAGTCAGTACCAAAGTCAAAGCTGAAATTAATTAAATAATCAAACTAAATAACTAAAAAAAGGAGAATATCCCAATGAATATGTAAAAAAAAACTGAAAAGCAAGGTCATACAAAGTATTGAAAAAAAGGGGGGAAGGGGGTTAATAGATTGCAATTTTTGTTTATTTGCAATATCCTATTTGGATTTAAATGTTTTATTGTTTTTTAGAAGAAAAAAACTCAAACAGGTTTGCAGGGTTTCTGCAGGTTTCACCAAGGCAAATTTAAGACTTTTTAAGATGATTATAAATGAAATTTCAGACATAAACAGGGCTAAATGCTAAGGATATTTTCTAATGGCCCAACAAGCAAACCCTTTTCAACATACAGTAACTTTTCTTTAAAAAAGCTGGTATGGTAAAGCTTTAAAAATTACAATAAATTAAATGTACAAAAAATCTGTCTAGGTCAGTGTCTTCACCATTTATGGTCTATTAATACATGGACAACTTTTTTAACACATGTAATTGTAAGGAAGATAATTAAACCATATTGGTAAAGAGAGTTATACACAAAAGTTTTATTGAGATGTGTTGTTGGTGATTGGATGCGTTTTGGCCTGATTGGGTAGCTTTACATGGACAGAAAAATGAAGACCAGTTTAAAAGGATTTATGACCTAAAAAACGATGTTACAGTAAATTTAGGACTTTTTAAGGCCTAAAATTTAGTTTTTGAATATTAAGACATTTTGAGACCCCGCAGACACGCTGGGTTTAAAACAAGTGAAGAATGAGTAATGATAAGAGAATTTTCATTTATTTTGGGCACTGTAAAAACTTACCTTGACAGCCTGCCATATAGATATGCACATCGATCTCTCCAAAATCATGAAATATCTGCAATAAGAGACAATAATGAAAGGGTTAACTTAAACTCAGTTGCAACACAGTAACATTTTTGTTCCATAGAAAATAAAGTTTCACATCACTTACATTCCTCAATGTCTTGATGGCCACGGTATCAATAAAGTTGGCGGTGGACAAATCTAAGATGATGGAATGAATGTCCCATGTCCACTTGCCCAGAGATCCCAGAGAGACTCTCTCCAAGTCTCGGCTTAAAGTGTCCTCACTGCTAGAGTCAATGGTGGTAACGTCAGCGTCATGCAGATCAGATACTGACCCGAGGGTGGCGGTGTCCGGGTCAGTGCCCTTAAGGTACATCCAGGTGTGGTGTCCGTCAGATGTCCGTGCTGTCTCAGGTATTACGAACACTGTATTGTTTTCCCGCTCTTTCCAGCCCATCTCTGCCTCTCTGTGTAAGTCTCCGTTCATATCACTCAACTGCCCTGCTTCCTCTTCCACTGAAAATACAGCGTGTTTGGATCGCTGAGAGGCTTCCCTGAAAGCTTTTTTCTGTGAAGAATGAAATGAGTTTTCAGATTTGTAATAGATCAGTAGATCAAATTTACTAGGAGTTCACTAAAGGCCTGTTATGAAAGCTGCAAGTGTTTCACATGATGTCTTGCTTGCTGCCTAATTATAATCATCATGAAATTACTTTAATAAGGGACTATAAACCTTCTGCACTGAAAACAACTGATATTAGCTTAATGACAGAGTAGCTGAGTTTCCATCATCATGTTTTAAAGAGGTGGTCCACTAGGATAACATATTTTAAACTTTAGTTGATGTGTAATGTAGCTGTGTGAACATAAACAACATCTCTGAATGTAAGACGCTCAAAGTTCAATGCAAAGGGAGACATTGTCTTTTACAGAGTTAGCTTAGCAAAGCCTACAGCGAACAAAGTTTGGGGACTGCAAAAAAAATTCATCGGGCTAGTGAGATGACAAACGCTTCAGGTTACGCACATACACCCTGCGCAGCAAAGGGGCGTGGCCAGAGGTGCTGCAATGTTATAGCCGAGAAAGCTAAAATGCCGTCCAAAAGCTGCTTTTCCACAGAACATTTTCTGTTTCTGTATGGACACAACAAAAAGAGAATGGCTTACAGTTTAATTTTAATTATGAATCAGAGAGTTCGTTAAAAAATATAAAGCTAGCAATTGACAAAGGACAGCTTCCAGAATCTCTCCCAGTTCAGTGCTGGATTCGGCTAAAACTACTCAAAGGAGCAGCTCCAACCATAATAGGACTGTGAGCCACAACCTGTAAGTATTTTTATTTGTTAAAATTGATCTGTTACCTGCATAGTTTCTAGTGTTAATGGTGTTGTTGTAGCAAGGATGTAAACAATGATGTAAATAACGGGAAATGCTGTTCGGCACTGTTAACAATTTAGCTACAAATTAAAATTTATCAGTCGAACTGCTGTAAACACCAACAATCTTCAGCAGCGCTGCGGTGTCTTTTTATACAGCCGTATTCCCTGCTTCTACATCTCAAATAACAAACTCAAAAAAGATTTGTGAATGTTTCATATTACTTACACATGCTTATTCCGAATATATGTGAAAGACACTTGTCAGATGTTATTTTAGAGAGCAGGAGTGAGGTTCAGCTGTGTCCTCCCTGTCATTCTCTGTCTGATTCAGGCATAAACTGATACTGCTAACAGCTACTCTGACTGACAGTATTTACACAGCGAAAAGCGCATGCTTGAAGGGGCATGATGCTTTTCCTGGTGAGGTGGAGCTGACCTGCGAATCACAGCACATTAGGTTAGCTGACCAATCAGAGCCTCTCGAGGGCGGGCTTTCGGAGGAACTAGGAAATATGACTATTCTATAAATTTGTATATAATTAAAGTAAGATATATAAAAAATAACATGACTTTCTACAAATGAAGCATGAGCACACATTGCTTTGCATCTTATAAACACATCCAAGCCTTAAAAATACCCTCTGGACCACCCCTTTAATGCACATTATAAAGTATCTTATGTGAACCAATTGATGGAAATGCCAAGTTCTGCAAAAATGTGCAAAAAAGATTTTGGACTTTTACGCGAAATGTATTTGCTGAAAAAAACTGATGTAGCGAATATTACACCCACTTGACTAATCAGCTGTATTCAATATGTGTACCTTGTTTACCGTTGGTTACTAAGCTACCAATACTACCGTCAGCTGCTCTAACAACTTGATGGAAATGCACCTACAGGTCCCCATGGCACAGAACAGGAATATGTAGGAAACGTTTTACAAACTCTTAAAACATCTTCAAAAATTATCTACATTTTACAAATTAAGTTCAACAATTGATGATAAAACCATTTTTTTTTAAAGATTGATTTGGCAAAAAGAGATATTAATAATGATATAGCTAAAGATACTTGGAACAGGATTCTTTCCTATAGTGAAAGATATATAAAAGAAGCAGCAAGAGGTAAATTTATACAGTATAAGATACTTATACAAAGGTATAACTACACTCCAGTTCAACTTTTTAGAATGGGATGTTTGGACAATAATAAATGCTGGAAATGTTAACAAGAGATTGGCACATACTTCCATGTTTTATGGCAGTGTACAAAGATTCAACCTTTTTGGGAATCTGTTTTAAGACATTTAGGTGGATGCCTGGGGCTTAATGTTCCACTTTCACACAGGATATGTCTTTTAGGTGATAAAACTAATTTCCACATATTACGAATGATGAGTTCTCCCTTATAACTGTTGGTATAACTACAGCAGCACGTATAATACTGAGGTTCTGCAAAGACATTCAATGCCCTACACTCCAATTATGGATGTAATTCATGACTGAGAAAGTGTCATATGAAAAAATGTTAGCTAAAACGAATGGTGATCATAAGGAAGTTGATACATGGAAGAATTTAATTTCTTCACTTAAACTATGAATGTGTCTACCCTGTTGTGCTCTGTACTATTATCTTTATGCATTTGTTGCTGTTTTCCTAATTATTTTTTCTAGTTTTCTTAACAGAATATTTTTCTAAACTGTGAAGAATGTGTATATTTGTAAAAGCCTTTAAATGGCACATCTGACTATACTGTAGTACAGGATTAAGACTAGTTCATGAGATCATCTACCTGTCTTTTAGCTTCTCTTCGGGCTCTTCGCTCTGCTCTCCTCTCTCTGCGTCTCTGCTTGGCCTCCTGTCTGCGCTTGTAAGTGAGCATCTTCCCGATATCCAGGCCACTCTTTGAGTAAACATCAGCAATTAATATGCATAAGTGAAAACAATATAGGTATATCTTTAAAGACAGTGGTTCTCATAATTTATGAAGAGCTCAGATTGTTTACAACAAGATTCAAATGCACCCTAGTCCTAGTTATGTTTTTAAAACTTAATAAATCTTTGTGCAAGTAATAAAAACATAATATGTTGATGTATTTTATAGTAAATTGAAAATAATTATGGCGAAACGGTGGCTCAGTGGTTAGCACTGTCGCCTCACAGCAAGAAGGTCGCTGGTTTGAGTCCCAGCTGGATCAGTTTGCATGCTCTCCCTGTGTTTGTGTGGGTTTTCTCTGGGTGCTCTCAGCCCCAACCCCCCCCCCCCCCCCCCCCCCCCCCTGGATAAGTTGGCGGTTCATTCTGCTGTGGCTACCCCTGATGAATAAAGGGACTAAGCCGAAGGAAAATGAATGAATGAATGAAAATAATTTAAATTTGGTATGTAGAGTCTCACATTCCAGAAATCTATTAGATTAATAATATTTTCATAATGTGTACTCAACAAAAAAAATTGGGAGTTGGCATAACAAGTCAAACGTATATTTAAGGAGCAGTTCGCCCCAAAATTAAAATTCTGCCAAATTTTATTCACTCTCCACTTGTTCCAAACCTGTTTGACTTTATTTTGTTAAACACAAAGGAAGATATACTGAAGTATGTTGGGAAAAAATAGCCCTTGACTTCCATAGTATTTCTTGTTTCTACAAGTCTACTGACTACTGATCATCTACTTCTAAGCCCTGAGCCCCTGGTTGAGAACCACTGTTCTTTTTTCTTTTTCAGAAATGTTTTACAAGTACTGAAAAAGACATACATATTCTATTATCATCAGGTTTCATACAAATAATTGTACCTTTTTTTTAAGGGCCTCAAGATAAAGTTCAGCATTAGCAAAGTACATGGTGGCAGAAGAGCGAAATATGGTGATACCAGGTACCTCCCTCACCTGCAAAACACGATGCATGTTTGTAATAAGCTTGGTAATACACTCAAAAGAGACAGGTCAGATAGGAGTGATGAAGTCTAGTTTGCTGTGCAATTTTCCTGATATTTATAAAGTTTCAATGTAAATGTGGTTAAGACCACAACTAACTGCAATAAATAGACAAAAAATAAAAACGCCAGCATTGCAGTGCCGTTCTATCTGCTAAATGAATATATTTCAACTGAAAACCTCACCTCTTTGTGTGTCTCCATATCTAGATAGAGCTCAGTGCCGGGCAGATGTCCCAGCAGTGAGTAACTGGGCCTGTGAGACAGAAAGAAGTCATGTGAGAAGGTCAGACATGATGAAGCAGATGACAGGAGAGAGAAACACTTCTGAAAGATTAGGAGAAGGGAAAAACTCCAACCGTTGAGTCCTGAAAATAACAGTGAGCAGAGCGAAACCCATGGAGGCTCCCAGACCCATATCCAAATTAAAAAGCACGGTGGACACAAACGTCACCAACCATATCAACTACAAACACACAAAACAGAGAGAACAGGTCAAGCACACTTACAAACAAGCATTTAGGGAAAATGATCAACAATTTTAAATGTTTTAAACTAGATTTTATTTTTTCTAATGTTAGTGGTAAACTATGCGTTTCCCAGTGATGGGTTGCAGCCGGAAAACCTAATGCCAGAATAGTTAGCAGTTCATTCCACTGTGGCAACCCCTGATAAATAAGGGAAGGAAAATGAATAAATTAATGAATGGTGAACTATGCTAATGTGGCCATTTGCCAGAGTGTCACGTCAGTATGTTTTTTAAGGTTTCTATATATATTTTATCACATTGCTATGTGATTTTATTATTATTGTCATTGGTGATACACAACATATGAGCAGTCACATTGGTGTCTGCCGATATACATTACCAGTCAAAAGTTTGGGGTCAGTTTTTTATTTTTTTCATGTTTTTTAACATTTTTATTCTGTTTATCAAGGTGGCATTTAATAAATGTAAAAAAATATTTATTTATTACTTATTGTATGTAGTTTCAAATGAAATTATTACTCCAGCTATTATTGCTTTTATTACTATTACAAGGTTTCCGCTACATTCATTCTACCATAAAATTCATCCCGCCACGGCTACATTACAGCTTCTCATTCAAAACATTGTCATAGCGGGTTATAATCGCACCAAAACGTATTAAAAGGTCAGTGAATTATAACAGCGAAAAATTTTCTGTAACCGTAGTAGTGCTGTGCATTATTTGTTTAACCCTTTAAGGTGACATGCTGACTGACAGAGAGGTGCGTGATGCGTGAGGCCAGCAAACAGGGCCGGATTAAGAATTCAAAGGCCCCTGGGCACAATGTCTTGTAGGGCCCCCTACAAGGCCGCACCCCTATAGTTGAATAAAAAAATAAGATTAATATAATATTTTTAAAATAAAGTTAATCTATAATGTTTTGCCCACATTTTTTAAAATAAATGATATAGTACATATATTTATAGTCTACAAATATTTAAATTATTTTAAAAGCATTTAAAGCACACTTTGATAAAAAAAAAAATACTAATAAAACTAGTGAAAATTTGTGGTTTTTAATATACTTGTTCAAGTTCACTGAAGCAGTACTAAAAATTTATATTTAAGTGTATGTTTAATGTATAATTTCTACAAACTTAAAATGCATACAATTTGGATATAAAACCTCTCCAATCCAGTTCTATGAATCTGAGTCTTCCATAATACATACACTGATTAATGATTCCTACTGTCTCCCTCGTGATGAAGAAGAGTAGGCAAAAAGCACTTGATTTTAAGGCTGAAAGTATCCGTAATCACACACCATACCAGTTCTCTCCTGTCTCTCCTCTTCAGGGGCTTTTTCTGTCTCTCTCTCTCCATTTTATGTCTGTCTCTCCTATTCAGACACACAATGAGTCCAGTCTGCGCTGCGGTTAGCTTTCTCCGCCTGGTTAACATTAGCTTGATAGCTAGCTAACATTCCCTATAGTGTCTTCTTTACCTTCATTCTCATTATGGATCTGTTTGAAGAAGGTGTGTGTATACATGGAACATGCCTCAATAAAGATGCCTCCTCTCCTCTTTTTCTCTTGCGTTTGCTACATCCACTTGTCCACTCATTTTGATCTACGACCACTACTACACTACAGTCTGCCCAATTTAGTGCGGGTTATTTCAAAACTTTCTTTTCTATTGAAAATAAATGTATTTCCAATCTGATATGTAATGGGGAAAAAAAAAAGAAAGCGTTCATCAGTCGCTGGATTCGAACCAGGTTCATGATCAATCGCCTCAAAACATGTTGCCATGCCCTTTACGAGCTACGCCACTCCCACTTGCTGTCTACTGCGCTCTTTAGTTATGTTGTCTCTGTCGATCAAACGGCGCTGGCGGGAAACACACAATTAGCTTATTCCAACGAGGTGCGCTATTTGAACTTAGTCTAAATAGACACTCCAAAATCAGCATTTTTTTCCCCTCTCACAGGGGCCCCAAGTGCGCACGGACCCCTGGGCCTGTGCCCATAATGCCCATTGGTTAATCCGGCCCTGCCAGCAAACACGACGTATAGCTTTCAGTTAGGATGAACACAGTTTCCATAATTATACTTTATTTATAGATAGTGGTCTATGGCTCTGCATACAACAAACAAAGACTTTATCATGCTGGAGTTTATAGCCGTTTCACTTTACCTCAGGACGCATTAATGCCGCTCTGTAGGTCTATTGGAGACGTTCATAAATATTCCTAGCAAATCTAATAAAGGTTGGAGACAAATTCACTACGTAAACACGTTAAATTGCACTTGAGCAGCGTATATTTGAGGGCGTGCAAGAAGTTTTGTGCACGAACAGAGGAAATCCTAGCGCAAGCAAAAAGATCTGCATACTCGTATTACACAAATCCGATCTCGACTTGTAGTACTGCGTCACATTTGTCATTGAAATAACGCCAAAGGTAGTTGGTAGATCAAAAGGCCTGCCGCCACAGCTGGAAAAAACTCCTAGAGGAAACACTTACCATTAATAATAATAATAACAATAATGGCGGCACAGTGGGTAGCACTGTCGCCTCACAGCAAGAAGGTCGCTGGTTCGAGCCTCGGCTGGGGCAGTTGGCATTTCTGTGTGGAGTTTGCATGTTCTCCCCGTGTTTGCAGGGGTTTCCTCCGGGTGCTCCGGTTTCCCCCACAAGTCCAAAGACATGCACTAAAGGTGAATTGGGTAAGCTAAATTGTCCATAGTGTATGTGTGTGAATGAAAGTGTATGGGTGTTTCCCAGTGATGGGTTGCAGCTGAAAGGGCATCCGCTGCGTAAAGAATATGTTGGATAAGTTGGCGGCTCATTCCGCTGTGGCGACCCCTGATTAATAAAGGAACTAAGCCAAAAAGAAAATGAATGAATGAATGATTGAATAACAATAATAATTAATATTAGAGTGATTTTTGAAGGATCATGTGACTCTGAAGACTGGAGTAATGAAGCTGAAAATTCATCAATAAAATCACTGGAATAAATTATTAAATTAAATTATAAACTACTTATGAACAGTTATTTTATAGTGCAATAACATTTCACAATTTTACAATTTG
The DNA here is from genome assembly GCA_903798195.1 of Danio kyathit. NCBI lineage: Eukaryota > Metazoa > Chordata > Actinopteri > Cypriniformes > Danionidae > Danio > Danio kyathit. The sequence continues at coordinate 49,559,202 of LR812524.1, read as the reverse complement.
TACTGTATTTTTGATTAAATAAATGCAGCTTTGGTGAGCAGAAGCTTCATTTAAACATTTAAAAATCCTACTGAGCCAAAAGTTTTGACTGGTAGTGTATGCTTATTTTTAATGTAAGTATTATCACCCCAATAAGAATTTAAATGATGAGCCATTAAAATAAATATTAAATATTTACACCGGTTAAGCAATTTATAAATGATTTTGGGAAATTAAAATATATAGTAAGTATTTCCCTGGAGTTTCCTTTGTCTGCAGGTAATATTTTGAAATACTATTGTTTGAGTGTTGTTTTTTTGTATTGAGGCTCAAAAAAATTAATATCAAGATTGGTTTTTATTGGCCCATATATCTCTTATTGCCTTTCAAATATAAACTGTCATTGATTATTGGCATCAGCCAAAATTTCCACATCAGTGCATCCCTAATTATAATTACTATGGGATTTATTTTTGTCATTTTACGATCCTTTACTAGGAAAAAAGTATAAGTGCAAAGTATTTTGTAATTTTATTCAGATAAAGCTCTGTAAGCAATAGTAAATAATTGTAGTGAAAAAAAAAGCTCATTTTGTGTCAACTTACCAGATCAATCTTGTTACTACGCCACAATGTGACTATGTCATAGTACTGCTTGAACATTCCCTTCAGATTCACAAATACAATAGCGGAAAGAACTGCCTAGACAGACATACAAAGAATAGACATTCTAGTCACACTCTATTCATAGTTCATACTAGCACAATGAATCTATACAAAGTACAAATAGGTTGGTAATCTGATGCACAGTACTCACAGAGGATTGTTTACACATACCTTGGGCAGCTCTTGAAAAAGTGAGCCTAACTTTAGTACGGTCACCAGTACTATAACACCAGACACTACTCCTGCAATCTAAAATAACACAATGTGATGAATACATGTACCCAGCAAGTATTTTTTGTTTTTAAAAGATGTCTAATAGACGTCTAAACATAGTCGTCTTGGCTAAAACAAGGCTAAAATTGGGCTATCAGGGAAAATCTAATAGACCTCTAAGAATAGGCCAAATCTAGACTATTCATCAAATAAACAGAAATGAATGACTAGTTTTGGTCTATTCTTAGATAGATATCTATTAGATTTTCACTGACAGCCTAAGTTTAGCCTTGTTTAGCCAAGCTGCCTACGTTTAGATGTCTATTAGACGTCTATTAAACAAAATTGTTTGCTTGCGCGTAGCTGTATGGAGGCATGCAAAACCTGTTGAAGTGCATTAATCTTGCCTGTGTCTTTCCTCCTGTGCTCTCCTGTATGAGACTGCGAGACATTGAAGAACAAACTGAAAAACACTGGAAAAAACCTCCAACTGTATTACTGAGACCTAAAGCCACCAGCTCCTGCAACACAGCGTGAGAAAGACAGACATCAGCTGTTTAATAGAGTTTTTTGGTGTTTATATGCATGGTCTTCGGGTGATTTACCAACCTGGTTGCTTTCCACTTTGTAACCATGTTTTAGAGCGAAGGTTTTGCCCAAAGAGATAGAAATTGCATAACCCACAATGGCCATAGCAAAAGCATCTAACACCACCTCAGAGAAGATGTTGACATTTGGCACGCTGGGAGGCTGAAGTCTGAGAAAGCACATCAGAATGAACACTGAAATGAATGAACTTGAAATTAAATGGTCATGTTTCTACTTTCACAATATGCTGTAATGCATAGAGTAACTTGATTTTTTCTTTCATTCACTGAAGGAATTTAGTTCTGGGTTGTCTCAAAAATAAAATTGCATTGCTTGCTTGCTCAAATACTACTCATTATGAAAATTACTTGTTATATAAGAATACTAAATATTTCTGATTTGAAAAACTCACCCACTTGGGATGTCGCCAACGACTGATATCTTATAGCTCTCATTCAGCCGAGTATAAAACGATACAACTGTCGCCACTACAATCTAGCAAAAAAAAAAAAGCATACACAAACTTTTATGAATTTCACGTGCTAAGGGTAAAATGATGTTAATGATTCCTTGAGTAGTGAATAATAAGCCAGTCTAGTTGTCATTAGTTATTACTAGAAGATATGATGCAGAGAGTCGAAATGCTGACTAAACAGATTAATAAAACAGAGTGGACATCAAGGACAGGATGTACTGATAAACAACCAAAGACAGAGATATGGTTAAGAATTTAACAAATCTAATAAAATAAATGTAATACTAAAACAGATTATTGGTAGGAGTGAATTTTCCTCCTTGGTTACATACAGTGCAGAGCTCCACTGGTATGGGTATAATCATTTTTTTCTTAAGTGCATTGTTAAGCTCCTTAGCTGTGATAAGAACCACGATGGACACAACACTGGCCACCAGAGTCGGGAGGTGAGTCTCTGACAAGAGTGTGAATAAGTCTGCTAGAGTCTGCACAGAAAAACAACAGAGTAATGCTTAATAACTTAACTTTAACATGTTTCTTTGAGTAATGTTATGTGCTGTGATTGTACTCACATAGACAATAGACAGAGGTCCATTGAAGCGCTTGGGTGAGACTCCAAGAATGTACTTCAACTGGGCCACTACGGCATGAGCAGAGGCAGCTGTGGTATAACCTCTAACCAGCGGCTCTGAGAGATACGTACCAACAAATCCAAACTGCACCAAGCCTAATACAACCTAAGGATCACAATACAAGGTTCTAGTTAAATCCAACAATAATATTGAGACTCTTTCGGACTCTTTAATGAAATAAATAATATATATGCGTGTACAAATGCAATATGAAGTTCCATATGCTTATTATATAGATACAAATGATTTTTGTTTAACCAAAAACATGGATTTAGATATACATATGAACATTTTGTATGTTTGTTTTTCATCACCTGAATGAGACCTCCCAGTACAGTGGCAGCAGCTGCAACTTGTACTCTGTACAAATCTCTAGATGCAATATCCACGTCCCCAGTCACATTAGTCCCATTGTAAATAAGAAAATCTGCATCAGGGGCCAGTCTCTCGGTCACACTACCAATCATAATACTGAGGATAGTAAATGTGCCTGTACATTGAAACACACACAAATGCATTTAAAGTGAATATGAGAGTCTGTTTTTACATTACAGGGTCAAAAACATAATAATAATAATTTTCAATAATGTCCCCTACCTACAGAGATGTGCCTGGAAGTCCCAAAAATAAAATAAATTAATGAAGGATAGAGGGATGTGTAGAGTCCAAATACTGGAGGCAGTGAGGCCAGCAAAGCATATGCCATTCCTAAAACATAAAAATACCTCAAACACCCTATACAGAGATTATACTCGTTTTTTAATCATTAAAAAAACACATTTTACCTTGTGGAAGATGCATAATCCCAACACTGATGCCCGAGATGAGATCTGGCATACCATAATCCCAGATGGAGTAACGGGGCAACCAGGACAGAACAGGCAAGAAACCAACTATGCTTCGTTTGATTCTGGGTACAGAACAGCTGAAACAGATGAAATGGGAAAGCTGTTTAAAAATGCTGCCAAATCACGTCACACATTTTGTTGTTTTTATGGCTGCATTATCTTACCTGAGAGATGTCTTCAGCCGATGGGAGAAAGGAAGGTTGATCTGCGAAGGGTCCATTCTCTGAGATCGCTCTTTCAGCCTCTGTTCATTTATAACCTCTCTCTTCACATGATACCCTTCATGTCTTGAATCCATTCTCTCTATTTTGAGCTATTTAGCTTCTATAAATGATCTTTAAGACTTAAATGCAAACCAAACAATCACACTTCATTCTCTGGAAAAATATTCATAGGACTTTCTGCAATGCCAGAGATCTCTTAAATACCTCTAAACCTGTGAGAGATACTTAATAGAGGAGATAAACGGGGCTGGTTAGAGTTGTGCTTTCTAGCAATGATTAACTTAAGAGCAAGTTCTAACTTATAATATTTTTAATAAATACATACATTTACAGAAACGTTAAATAAACAAATCAAGGTAACAAAATAACTGCAAATGTGTCTGCCATAAATAAAACATAATTGTAACAAAGTGATTCTATCTCTCAACTATTGTCTTATTTGAGTGCTTATGCTGACTCAGACTTTCCTCCTGTGTTCATTAGTTGTTAGTTTTTGCACTCCAGGGTGAATTGCATGGAAAGTTGTTTTCTGTTCCGGTAGAAATTTCCATTATGACATTCAGTATATTATGAACTGAGGACAGAGACGACAGGAAGAGATATTTTACTTAGTTCATCCAGTTACCTTCATCCTGCAAAATCCCAAATCGTCCTTAAAAGGGCTTAAATAAATGGGTTTGGAAAATGGTACAGGGCTTGAAAGCCTATAGCTATTCAGTTTTTTCTGTGGTTAATATATTAATAATTAAATAGCTAATAATACATTTTAGGCCTATCCATGATTTTACATAAGTTCCTATTTATTTATATTCATTTATTTTTTTTTCCGGCTTAGTCCCTTTATTGATCAGGGGTCGCCACACCGTAATGACCCACCACCTTATCCCGCATATGTTTTACGCAGCGGATGCCCTTCCAGCTAAAACCCATCACTGGAAAACACCCATACACTACAGACAATTTAGCTTAACCAATTCACCTATAGCGCATGTCTTTGGACTTGTGGGGGAAACCGAAGTACCCAGAGGAAACCCACGCGAACATGGGGAGAACATGCAAACTCCACACAGAAATGCCAACTGACCCAGCCGAGGCTCAAACCAGCGACCTTCTTGCTGTGAGGCGACAGCGCTACCCATGACCCAGACATGTGCTATAGGTGAATTGAATAAACTATATTGGCCATAGTGTAAATGTGCATGTGAGAGTGTATGGGTGTTTCTCAGTTGCAGCTGGAAAGGCAACCGCTGCGTAAAACATATGCTGGATAAGTTGGCGGTTCATTCCGCTGTGGCGACCCCCGATTAATAAAGGGACTAAGCCGAAAAGAAAATGATTGAATGAATATTAAATTTAATAATAACACTGAATGCATTAGCAATAGCTGTTGCTGCACCAAAAGTAACAGTTAAGATCAAGCTTGCACTAAACAACAAATGCTAAAGCATAGATCATGTAGAGAGCATGATGGTGTGAAATTTGACCCAGCTCTCTTGGCCAGTACTGAGAGACTTTCCCTGGATTTCAAGCTAGAAAAAAACAAAACAGAAGTATTACAAAACCACTATGATCACTGTGCAAAATGACAATAAAAACCTTCTGCACATACTGTAGTATTTAGTAACATTGAGAGTTCAAGAAACATGTGAAATATGATTTCATGTCTCCCCCTTTGCTAGTTTGACAAATCATGGTCTATAATTAGCACTGTTGCTTAGTGGGAATGGCCATGGAAGGCTGAGTTGACAGAGCATGCTCTCTCCCCCAGTGTTTACTGTCAGACGCGAAGCAGCCAGCCTGTTTGTGTCGAAGTAATGGACGAACTGTTGCCTGAAGGCAGACAGCACAGGAAGCCAGAGATCTGGTACGATTTACTGATGCATGTGCTAATATAATGCTATGTGACTAGACTGTGACTGATATACAATAACTATCTTTCTGTTGACATGTCAAAGCATTGACCTGTTTAGCACTAACCCTTAGGGCGAGATAAAAATGACTGGTGCATCCAAAATTAACTTTCAATAAGGCTCTGTATACTTTTCATTAAATGGTGCACTAGCTTGTTACAGCATTAGCTGATTGATTGTTTGTTTTTACCTCTTTTCAGATATCCTTGACCCCTTTTTAAAGACCTCCAGGATGTATTTAGAAAACGTGTAACACTTCGCTAAGTTTTAAGCTATCTAAACACAAAAACAAAATGGATCTAAGAGCCAAGCATGGTTTAACGCTGTTGGAACAGCTCAACCGAATGCGGGACGCTGAGCAGTTAACAGACGTGGTTCTAGTTGCTGAAGGTGTAAGCTTTCCATGTCACCGTGCGGTGCTTTCTGCCTTCAGCCCCTACTTTCGCGTAATGTTCACCTGTGGCCTACGTGAATGCTCCAACCGTCAGGTGGTGTTAAGGGACATGCCGGCCCCAAGCCTGGCTCTCCTGCTGGAATACATGTACAGCTCTAATCTTCCGCTCACCGCAGACAATGTGCAGGGCATCTCTGTTGCGGCTTTTCTTCTACAGATGGACGATGTGTTTAGTCGTTGTCAGATCTACATGATTGACAACATGGATACTTCAAATTGCTTGGGAATCTACTATTATGCCCGGGATCTAGGAGCAGAGGAGTTGGCCGACCAGGCTCAGCGCTACCTGCGGCAGCATTTCACTGAAGTGTGCTATGGGGAGGAAGTGTTGGAGTTAGAGGCACACCAGCTTGGGGCGTTATTGAGCTCGGACGACCTCAATGTTTCACGAGAAGAGAGCATTTTGGATGTGGTGATGCGCTGGGTGAAGTACTGTCCCGGAGATGTAGGGTCAGAGGAAGAGAACCGGGCTAGGCACCTTCCAGAGCTACTAAAGAAAGTACGTCTTCCACTTGTGGGTGTGGATTACTTGAAAGGGACAATGAAACGCAACACAGCACTGCTAGCTGATGCTGAGTGTTTTCAGATAATGGAGGAAGCAATCGAAGCAGCGAGCTTGGATTCAGATGCTCCACCTCGACGACTGAAGCTGCGCTATGGTATGGAGACTACGGACCTGCTGCTCTGCATTGGTAATGAAGGCGGAGGGATACGCTCACGTTATGGAAGCTACACTGAGCGCAGCTTCTGTTTTGCTCCCACCACTGGTCGGACTCTTTTTATCACCTCCCCACGATACGGTGAAGCACTTGGATATGTCTTTGCTGGGGTGGTGACTGAGAAGAATGAAATTGTGGTGTCAGGAGAGCTAGGAGCCAGAAAGATGGCAAGGCATAAAGACAAAAACGTGGAGATTTTCATGTGAGGTTTCTGGAGGAGGAAATAACAGTAATACTTCATGCACTAAAACTAATCTGTTTATTAGTTCATTAGAGCAGTGCTTCTCAACCACATCACTGGAGGACCACCAGCACTGCACATTCTCCTTAACCTAACACATCTGATTCAGATCATCAGCTCATTAGCAGAGACTGGAAGACCTATAATGGGTGTGACAGACAAAGGAGACATCCAAAACATGCAGTGTTGGTGGTCCTCCAGGAAAGTGGTTGAGAAACACTTCATTAGAGTACCTAAAATGTGTCAACATTTTTAAAGGGATATAGTAGATATAGTTCACCCAATACTGACAATTCTGTCATCATTTGCTCAACCTTCACTTGTCATAAACCTGTTGGAGCTTATTTCTTTTTTTGAACACAAAAGAGGATATTTTGAAATATATTGGAAACTTGCAACTATTGACTTTCATAGTATTTGTTTTTCCTATTATGAAAGTCAATGGTTACAGGTTTCTAACATTCTTCAAAATATCCTCTTTTGTGTTCTACAGAAAAAGCTCACTCATAAAGGTTTTTAAATACTTGACAGTGATTAAATGGTGAGTCAATTTTAATATTTGGGTTAACTATCCCTTTAAAGTGCTTTGCTGTGTTTCTTTTAGGTACAACAAGGAAGCCCAGGGCTCCTGGAAGCACTTGAGCTCAGCAGAGTATCGTGATTCTTATGCACTGAGCTCTTTGGGAGATAATCTATACCTGATTGGGGGCCAGATGAAGTTGAAGAACCAGTACCATATCACAAATAGTGTTGAGCGCTGGTCTTTACAAGGTGGGCCTTGGCGTAGTGCCGCTCCTCTGCCAATGCCATTGGCATATCACATTGTAGTTCGAATGAAGGGTCGCTTATATGTGCTTGGAGGACGAACACCTCAGGTAATTAACCAAATGTTTAAATCTTTATGGTTCAATCTGCAAATATATCACACAAGAGTCGTGAGAATAACGCATGGATACAAACAAAATAAATCACTACAATTTGGAAAGTACAGCCAAGTGGCATGACAGTTTGTTTATTGCCTTCTCTCTTTCCCTGTAATGCACCTGCTCTGCCATGTCTCATGAACGACAGTCATTCCGCACAGATGACGAGCCTGACCGTATGAGTAATCGCCTGCTTGAATATGACCCAGAAACCAACAAGTGGAGTGAACTCGGCCCTATGAAATATTCAAAATACCGTTGCAGCGCAGTCGCACTCAATGGAGAAATCTACGTCCTGGGTGAGAATGTCAAAGCAGGAGTAGAATTATTTTAAAAGCATCAGTTTTTGACATACAGTATGGGTTATCATTTCCATAGTGTGAGACCTCTGGATTAATCTGATACTTCTTATCAAAAGAAGCTTATGACAATAGTGATGATTACAGTGGTTTGCACACTATGACTGAGCCATAAAGAAGTCTTTGATTTTTTGATAATGCTTTTTTAAAATCATATAATCCTCTCTAAATTATTCACCCCTGCCCAAAATGGGAATTAAATTAAAGTTTATACTTTACTGTAAAATGTGCGCCATTGATTTCTGGTGCAGGTGGTATCGGATGTGAAGGTGTGGATCGTGGCCAGTCACGTTACTGCCTTAATGTAGTGGAGATCTACAACCCCGATGGGGACTTCTGGAGAGATGGTCCTCCTTTGCCATGGCCTCTCCTGACACTTCGCAGCAATGCATCCAACTCTGGTGTTGTTGATGGCAAACTTTATGTCTGTGGATACTACAAAGGGGCAGGTAAATATGTATTGTACAATTTCACAATCAGTCCACTTAAGTTTAGCCTTTAACCTGCAGGCAAATGAATGCAAGCATCATGAATTACACATATTTAATTAAACTTTGTGAATACTTGTGATAACATTGTAAGTATTTTACTCTTTCCCAAGATCGTCATGATACCATCACTAAAGACATCCTCCAGTTGGATCCATGGGAAAATGTATGGACTGTGGTGGCAAAGCAGGCTCTGATGCACGACAGCTATGATGTGTGTTTGGTGGCAAATCTGAACCCTCGTGGACTCATGCCTCCTCCTGCTGACTTGGTAGAGGAATAACACCACCAATCTCTCCAACAGAGATTTCTCAATAAACAAATAATGCTTTTTATGTCATTCACAGGATAAGAGGACTTAGATAGATATAGAGAGTGTAAGGCTATCTAAAAAGATATGATTTTTTACTTTAAAATCAGTTAGGTTTATAATGCTGTATGTGATTTAGTGGTTTTTACTTTGATATGATTTATATTTGTGGATTTCAGTTGAGGTAAGATATATGAGTTAAATTATGTGATGGTATGAAATACTCTTACAGGTTAGATTAAAAAACACTCAGAAAAGTTATGCTAAAATATATTTTTACTTAACTAGAATAGTAATAATACATTGCATGGATCACACAATGCATATATACACTGCAATTTATTAAACATGTTAAAGTTTCAAACTTAAAATTAGATAAATATGTCATAACTCAACTGCAAACCAAGTTGAATATATTTTAAAACTATTTTGTATTTATTAATGTTACACAGACATTTGTTAAGCTACAAATTTCTGGAGTAAGATTTGTGAAAAAATATGACATAGGTTTATATAATATCAGTATGTGCTAAATAAACAGAAAAGTATTTCCAAAGCACAGAAACAGAAGGTAACATCCATATATAAAGTGGTTAAAGAATAAGCTTCACTTGTTTAAAGGCAGTCTGAGGTTCTAACTTACTAAAAAATTAAGTATTTTCCATCTTACTCTGAGTCATTGGTAAAGTCAAAGAGCTGCCAGAGGCCTCCTTCTCCTTCTGTGACACAAGCTTTAGGTTCAGGCGCAACATTTTCCCACTCAGCCATCTTGTATTCCACCACCATTTGGGAGCTGTCTGTGTCCTCAGACCACAAATTTAAGGGGTTTAATGCGTGTTCAGCTACACACCTACTGACCGGTGCAACTGGGGCTTGCTTCTGTAGTCTTGGATGATCCTCTTCAACAATTTTTTTGGCAAATTTCCAGTTGTCAAGAGAAGACAAAGGTACTCTGTCTTTTTGTTCACATTGAAGGTCTTCACTTTGGCTGTCTTCTGAGAACTTTGTTGCTCCTTTTTTTCTCACTGCTTTTCTTTGTGGCAGAACCAAGGCTCTCCTTTTCCCCCGGTAGTTCAGTGCTTTTTGGCGCCTCTTAGGTTCTTTAAGTCGTGGCATGGCATTAGTGCCCAATCTGTTCTCTCTCACAAACATTGGCTTTTCAGGCTCCAGGGGTCTATCTACAAACTGTCTTCCATGGTCCTCTGTGGATGCAGTGGACTGAGCATCCACAAGTGGGTTTGAGGGTCTGCTCTCAACTAACTTTTTGCACCAAAATTCCTTTGAAGCATCAAGGGAAACCTCCTCTGTGACTTGTGTCTGCTGCCTTGGTGCAGGTAGAGCATGTGCATTTCTGTTTTGTGTCTTTTCTGTTGTAAGAGGACATTGTTTCTGTTCTACAGCTTTTCCTGAATAAATGACAGGCCTGTTACATATCATCTTTTTCTCGTCATGTTTTGCAGCCGACATTACATACAACCTCTCAAACAGTCTGGGTGATGTCTGAACCTCACTGTCAATCATCCTGGCAGAGCCAGGCCCTGCTGTCGGCTTATGAATAGAAATCAAAGTGCAGAGCTGAGACAGAATTTTTCCCAGCATGCCCTGCTCTTTGCTTTGCTCTGCTTTCAGGGCTTCCAGATCTCGTTGGAGGTTAAGCATATTTGAGCTCAATTCTTTTGCAGCCAGAGCACTCTAATTGGATAGAAAATAAATTTGGCTTAACTGGCTAAATCAATACAAATACATTCACAATAACTTTAACATGGACTGTTTCAGTTATATTTGCAGCCCTTACCTTGGCCTCCCTGTCTGTTAATTCTGTTTGTGTTTGGTTCTGCAGAGTCTCAAAATGACATGTTATACCCATTTTCACACTGTTTAAATAACCTTCAACTGTAATGGAGAACAAAATATTATAGGCTATAAATATTTACTACATTTATATTTTAAACATGCATCTGCTATTGAAATCTAATCCAATATTACATATCACAATATAACATACTTGTTTTTGAAAAATGATCCATTCTCTCTACCAAAATATTCCTGGTAATGTCATTACTTCCATCAAAGCGATTTAATAAGGTCTCTCTGGTCTAAAAGGTAATAGGTAGGTCAAAGTCTAGTAGTACTGAAACCATTAAACATGCATGTTTTACAATACTTACATTTTCCAGAGATTCTTGCAGTTTTAGAATTCCATTAGTAAGAATTTCCCTAAAAAGAAAAACAGTTTAATATAACAACATGCAGGAATGGGCAAAAATACATTAAAATGTATTTTAAAATAAAATACAAAATATGCCAGTTTTAAGTGTATCAAAATAAACTACAAAATACAGCAGCCACAAATGTATAAAAATAAAATACTGTATTTTGAAAATACAAAATACTTTTACAAGGGAAATTTCTTCGCAAACCTTTTATCAACAGGCATATTTAATCAATCCTCTCACCATTAAACTGACAAAGTGAAGTAAACAATGACTGTACATGAATAGGTATTCATAAGCTTTTGTTTTTCTTTGAAAAAAACAAAAAAATCAGATTTCTGAAAACTACTAAAATGTCCAGTTTTAGTGATGATATCTCTAAAAAATGGAGCTATCTGTTTTTGCAAATAAACTTTTTATATACATCCTGCTGCTGTGTAACAGGAGTCTGGAATTTTTGACCGAAGCGTATAGACTGGAGTATTATTTGTGTCTCATTTACTGCATTATGCGACTTTAGCATCTTTCCTCTTCATTAACTGTACAGAGCACCTGCAGATCAGCTACTGGCATTTGAAACAGCCAATGAAGTTTTGTAGGAATCACCACTGTAGGACTTATTTGTATGTTGTAAGTCTTATTTTCTTGGCATCACATCAGCAGTCCATCTAAAACTACTATTATTTGTGAAAACAAATTTGAGAAAGCATTAATGTGAGGTCACATTTTTATGAAGTCATCATGTAAGCCTTTTTACTACTGTAAGTATTGTACAGTATGTTATAAATACAAAATACAAGACACTAAAGTATTTTGATACAAAATATTCACCCATTTTCATAAACGCCATCAAATACAAACTACAAAATACTATTTTGTATTTAAAATACGTTTTTGAAATACATGTATCATAAATACTGCCCATACCTGACAACATGTCAGGACAGAATCTAAGCTATGTAAGAATTGCATTAGGAAACTTAAAATAATCATCTTGTTAAAAGTTAAATTATTTTCACTGTGAGGATCAAGAGTAAATACCTTTCATATTTTTCTTTGGCTTTTCTCTTCTCCTCCTCAAATCTGTCCAAGACGCCAACAGATTTGCCACTGGTGAAGCTTGGGAATTTCCCATCACTACCAAACAAAAATGGCTTAGAACTATAACTGCTGGACACTGTCATTTCCTTCATCTGTAAAAGACGTAAACAGTTTAAAATTTAAATATTATGTATAATACTCAACTATACTTACATAACATAATAAAATAATTTATCTTTAACAACGCTTAAATGTATGGATGAATAAAATAAAACTATGCAGAATACAGTCATTATTTTGCCCAAAGTAAAACAGGGCATATTCTACAGTGAAAATGAATCCATAGTTCAGGACCAATATGTTTACCTCCTGTGAAGTATGTTGTGACCCTTTGCTTTGTCCACTCATGTCCAGAGAAAACCCTTGTGAATTGTCAGGCCACATTTGGGATCCAAGCAATAACTGAGAGTCAGACAGGCTGGAGTAGTCGCTGGTTCCCGGGCCCTTACTAGCTTTCATTCCTCTGCAACAAACAAAAGTTTTAAATAAACAGTACTATAAACACTATAATGTCAGCTTTATGCGGTAAATGTAAATGACAGTAAAATTATGTCTAGTTCAGAACGGACATGAAACATAACGTTACCCAGAAGTTGAGGGGATGCTCAGCATCTCCTTTATATTCCAGACACTGGGCTTCATTTCCAGGCTTTCAATGTCATCACACTTATTTTCACTATAAATAATCCACACAAAACCAAAACATTATTTAGACAATGGCTTGTGTTTAAATATACTCTAGAATTTGTCTGAGCGAACGTCAGTTGGTGTCGTAAACAACTGTTACCCGCGCGCGGCCACAAGGTCATCAAAGCTGAGCTCGTTTTCTCGATAACTAGCGAGAATACAAATATTTCACGAGACTACACTTAATTAAACCATTTAAACAAACAGGGGCTTACCAGAAATTACGTGTTTTACAAGCAGCAATAATTCTGAGGCGACATAAAAATATTCTGGGTGTCGTTGCTGATGACCGTTACCGTTAAATTTTGGCGGGACGCGTCACGCAGAATTCAAACAGCTGTAAACGACGTAAAACCATTTTCCTGATTTTCCCCCAAGCAACACTGATTTGTAACGCTAGATGGCACTATTTATATATAAAGTAGTTTAATAAATAATGTTAGTAAAATTTTCCAGGATATGAGGAGACGACTTTACACTTATTTTGGCCCTTTTTGGCTTTACTGTCTATCCTAATCAAGAGAAAATTAGCTTTTATTTAATTAATTTACTTATATTGTTAACTACATTTTACATAAATGTAAATTTACTAATAAGAAACCTAATTTAAAATATTGGTGACTGAAATATGCTTGTATATTACCAGTATCAGAGACTCTCTAAACAAGAAAGCCCTACATGCTTTAAAAATTTCTGAACTTTGTGAATGTATTTATTTAATCATTACATTTGTACATTTTATTTTACGTATTTTATTTATACCTACCCCTGGCATGTATATTTATTTATTTATTTATTCTATCGTAAAATGTATATGCTGTTTTTTTTAAATCAGAAGAAAATAGATAAATAATGTTAGTAATATATTATAGTTTGTTTGTTTATTAGGTTTTGATCTTTGATGTGTCATTTTTGTATGTAAGTTAAGCATTTCAACCATTCAGGAAATTATTATTCTTCATACTTCTTTAGAATTCATTGATTAACGTGCACTTTAATAATATGATGGTACTGTGTATACAATAATCTGTAGGATCATGTGAAACTTCAGGGTGACCCCAAGTTTATTTTAGCATTTTGTTATTTTTTATTCAGCAATTTAGAAAATTGCAACTTAATTTGCGCTGTGGTTTATTAAATTATGTACTTGTATTAAAAACAAGACACTGTATGATCACGTGAGACAATACATGTGGCATCTAAAAGAATAGTGTGGTGAAAGAGTGTAGTTTTAATAATCTGTTTTAAATCTACATACTGTAAACAATATATTAAATCCGACTAGTTTACTAATCTTGCTAATCATTCTGACCGACATACTGCTCTGTCTTTATGTGTCAGCTGTGTGTGGTTCACCACAGTGACCACAGTGACCTTAATCTATCATGGTAGAGCTAATAAACTGTATCCTAGCAACCAAACCCTTTCATAATAAAGGTCAGGGTTTAGAAAATGTCTCGCAACGCAATAAACTTGCTTTTGGTTTCATACATGAAATGTTTTGTTACTCGCAGCGCAGCACGAACATAAATTAACGTTAGTTATAAATGGATCTAATAAAGGCTAATCTGAGAGCAAAGCTTTAAAAGCGAAAGACTCGTATTATGGCAGTGTGTTTTAATAATCAGGAAGTAAACTCCCGTGTCAACAGATTTTTGACACATCAAAACTTGCTTTCACGGGTAAGTTCAGGTGTTAATTGTCATAAAATGTCTTTTGTCGTTGGTAAACGAAACAATCATTGCTACTGTTTTATTAAGAGAGTGTTTAGCAGCCTTGATATGCTTATAGCAAGCTGCAATAATTAGCCCGTTGCTCAGTAAACAGACTGTTGAAGAACTTGTTTGGCGGGGTAATTACAGCTTGTTTATCATAGTGTATGGGTTTATAAACGGGGCTAAAACGTCAGTGATCTTGATGGTAAAATTATATATTTTTAATAACGTTACGCCCATCGACGTAAACACAAATCTCAGTTAACGTTACCATTGTGGAATTAGAGGCCAGTCGTGTTAAGTTAAGCAATCAATGTCTTCAAAAAAGACTCACTCTTGATGTTGCCCTACATATATACACAAATATATAAACATTTAAATGACGTTATCAGAACGATTTCCCTCCAACTGTGGTATTTTAGACCATAAAGATAACAGGCTTCAGATCCATATTGACTCCATCTAACCCACAGGAGTAATCTCATCATGAGTAGAGCCTACTACATCATCAGTGCTGCTCTTTATGTGTTAAAAATTCCAGAGACCAAGGTATCTCTTGTCTTTTCTCTTGGGGAATTTCAGTATGTTAGAGCATACATGAATACATGTGAATACATTAATGTAGTTTCATGCTGTGAAATTGAATGTATTAATACGGTACTAAGTTTGTTCCTGATGTGTCGTGTTTTTCAGGCTCTGCTAGATAACTCCAATGACTGCTGTGAAACAATAAAGAGAATGAATGAATCCTGTGCAAATGTTTCACTCTGTGAACCTGGTATGTTTCATGAATGTGCCTTATTTTTGCAAACGCTAACTAATCAGATTAATATGTTTATGTACATTTTGTTTTAAACTAGTTCTGTGGAATTTTGTATATAACTGATAAAGCTAAAGTTTTGCTAATGATATTGATTGTGTGGTTGA